>JABXJD010000211.1:0-415000 GCA_013375575.1 Percina caprodes
ACCATTCTGATGTGGGATTTTAAAATTAAAGGCTAAAATGTCCAAGTAAATCTACAGTATATTTGACATCTTTTCAGGCTGTTAAAGCCATATTTTACTCTTTTTCAGGCAACTGTAGAACGGAATCCTCCTGTTAAACCAGCTTCATTCCAAGTCTGAGAGAAACATCACATATCCATGGTGTCACACAGTCAATATCGGACCATTCTGATGTAGGATTTTAAAATTAAAGGCTAAAATGTCCAAGTAAATCTACAGTATATTTGACATCTTTTTCAGGCTCTTAAAGCCATATTTTACTCTTTTTCAGGCAACTGTAGAACGGAATCCTCCTGTTAAACCAGCTTCATTCCAAGTCTGAGAGAAACATCACATATCCATGGTGTCACACAGTCAATATCGGACCATTCTGATGTAGGATTTTAAAATTAAAGGCTAAAATGTCCAAGTAAATCTACAGTATATTTGACATCTTTTTCAGGCTATTAAAGCCATATTTTACTCTTTTTCAGGCAACTGTAGAACGGAATCCTCCTGTTAAACCAGCTTCATTCCAAGTCTGAGAGAAACATCACATATCCATGGTGTCACACAGTCAATATTGGACCATTCTGATGTAGGATTTTAAAATTAAAGGCTAAAATGTCCAAGTAAATCTACAGTATATTTGACATCTTTTTCAGGCTGTTAAAGCCATATTTTACTCTTTTTCAGGCAACTGTAAACACGGAATCCTCCTGTTAAACCAGCTTCATTCCAAGTCTGAGAGAAACATCACATATCCATGGTGTCACACAGTCAATATCGGACCATTCTGATGTAGGATTTTAAAATTAAAGGCTAAAATGTCCAAGTAAATCTACAGTATATTTGACATCTTTTTCAGCTGTTAAAGCCATATTTTACTCTTTTTCAGGCAACTGTAGAACGGAATCCTCCTGTTAAACCAGCTTCATTCCAAGTCTGAGAGAAACATCACATATCCATGGTGTCACACAGTCAATATCGGACCATTCTGATGTAGGTTTTAAAATTAAAGGCTAAAATGTCCAAGTAAATCTACAGTATATTTGACATCTTTTTCAGGCTGTTAAAGCCAATATTTTACTCTTTTTCAGGCAACTGTAAAACAGAATCCTCTTAAACCAGCTTTATTCCAAGTCTGGGTGAGACATCACATATCCATGGTGACACACAAGTAATATCGGACCATTCTGATGTAGGATTTTAAAATTAAAGGCTAAAATGTCCAAGTAAATCTACAGTATATTTGACATCTTTTCAGGCTGTTAAAGCCATATTTTACTCTTTTTCAGGCAACTGTAGAACGGAATCCTCCTGTTAAACCAGCTTCATTCCAAGTCTGAGAGAAACATCACATATCCATGGTGTCACACAGTTAATACTGGACCATTCTGATGTAGGTTTTTAAAATTAAAGGCTAAAATGTCCAAGTAAATCTACAGTATATTTGACATCTTTTTCAGGCTGTTAAAGCCATATTTTACTCTTTTTCAGGCAACTGTAGAACAGAATCGTCCTGTTAAGCCTTGTATTGTCCTTCATGTCACAGGGACTTGTTCAGTTTATTGATTTTCTATTAAGCTAAATTGCCGGGACTTCATGTGTATATTTAGTCATTTATTTTCCTTTTTTTTTGCTCACTTACATTGTACATATTTTTCTACTCATATCTCGCACAGCACAATATCCCAAAGGGTTTTTATTGTATTCAGAATAGATTCAAGGTACATTTAGTTGTTAATTAGTATTCTCCTACATTTGTTGCCACTTTCAACCTTTGTATTATCCTTTGTGTCACGGACTTGTTCAGTGTATCGACTTTTCTACCACGCTTGCCCTATGCGGGTCCCAGAGACCCTCACCCAAGTATAATCTCACGTCAACTGCCCTGCTGTATTTTGTTGTGTATTTTGTTATTTTATTTTTTTGCTCGCTTACACTCTATATAGTTTTCTTCTCACATCCACAGCACATGTATCCCAAAGGGTTTTATTTTTTTTCAAAATAGATTCAAGGAACATTACAGTTCATTTCAATTCATTTCAAGCCATCGTCGTCTTTGCGACCGCGACTCCGACACACGTCCGTTTGTCCGCGTTTGCTTTCTTTTTCTTTTTCTTTTTTTTGTCTTTGCAGCGTTAAATCGACGCCCAACCGGCGCCAGCTACCCACGACCCCAAGAGGCTACGGTCTCACGCATTCAGCGCAGTAGGCCGCGTGCAGCTCCCATAGATGTACCTCTGCGCAGCGCACACGGTGTGTTTGCGATCCGTGGGCTTTGGACAGAGCTGACATCTCTTCCTCTTGCCGGGCACTCTCTGCGCTCTCGGGTTGGGCTTAAGCACCCTCGTCGCCAATCGCACAAGTGTCCGTTCTCGGCCTCGCGGCGCGCCAGCTCCGGTGCGCGCAGACCTCGCCGCCTCACGCGGACCTCGCCTCCGCGGACCTCGCACGGCTTTGTGTGGCGCGGCGGAGGCCTCCGTGCGAGGCAGGCGCCGTCGTCTCTCGATGAGCGGAGTCACAAGCGCCCTTCCCAGCTGTTCGAAACGCCCTCCTCCTGTTGAGCTTGCCGCATCACACGGGCCTGAGCTCACGCCACAGCACAAAGGCGTTGTATGCGGACCGTCGAGAATGTTGTGGAACAGGCGGGCCAGCGCGGGGTCTTCCTGCGGCTGCTGTACGTGCCGGCAGCTTGTCCAGGTTGTCCACGCCAGCCCACCCAGTGCGGTTGTAGTGAGATGATGTCGGGTTTGGCTTGCCTGTCGGCGCTCACCACTTCCCGTCTCCCGTGCAGCGTGCTCCTTCCACGGTCCCGTTCTCTGGGCACGTAGGACACCAGGCGGTGGGGTGAATGCGAACTTGGGCCCAGAAAGACCGCCACGACCCTTGGTGGCGAGCAACGCCCCCTTGGTGTGACAACGCCCCGGCAGCTCGGGCTTGTTTTAGCATCGTGCCCACCGGTGGCGCTCGGCGAGCAGCCGCTGGGCCAGTCGCGTAGGAGGTGAAAAAGTTGTCGCCGTCCGTTGCGTGGGCCTCATTTCGGTCACGTCCAGCAGCGCTAGAGCCCAGATTCTTTTCGGGTGAAAAGAATCTCGTGTGAATCCCCTTAGTTGTCGAGGCTAGTCTGGCGGCTCTCGACTGCTGATCGACTCAGCGCAGCAGTCTCGAAGTAGGCGTGGAACCGTTTGACCGGCATCGTGGCGCGGAAAATGGCCCTGCCGCTCTCCTCGTGCCACAGGCTCTCAAGGCCTCGTTAGGGACCCACCGCGCCGCGAGGATCAGAAGCCCGAGGTAGGCTGGGTCCGTGGCGTCCATCGCTCCCACTGTGGCTTTGCCTGTCGCTCTCGAGGTTGGTCGCTGCCAGTACCGTTTTCTCTATTAGCTGCGTGACAAACACTGACCGCGCCGAGAGTATGCTCCTTGAGCCTTTGCGCTCGCTGCGTCGCTGTGGGTCCCGGCTCGGTAATATCGGGCGGAAGCGAGCCCGTTAGCCGTCTGGTCTGCCATCGGCCTTGTTCATCTGCGTCTTTTTTCGGTGGAGCAGAGCTTAGGGGCGCTGGGATGATAAGTTTTGAGGACCATTCTATTTTGCCGTCTTTTGACAAAAGCATTTCCCTGTCGCCATCCTCAACGTGCTCCTCGTCGTCACTACCCCGTCTTCTCTGCCTCGTCTTCTCCGACCTCATCGTACTCCTCGCCTTATGCCTCGTCTTCTCTACCACCTCGCCTTCGCTACCCTCGTCTTCTCTAGCCTCGTCTTCTCTAACCTCATCGTACTCCTCGCTTTCACTACCCTCGTCTTCTCCGACCTCATCAGCCTCCTGCCTTCGCTACCCTCGTCTTCTCTACCCTCGTCTTCGCTAATCTCATTGTACTCCCCATCTTCACTACCCTCTTCCCCCTCTTCCTCTTCCCCCTCTTCCTCTTCTTCTTCTTCTTCATATTCTTCATCTGGCCTTTGTTGCCCACTTTCTCCACGTTCTCCTCCTTGTTCAACTTCAACATCGTCTTGGCCTCGGTCATCGTATTCATCGTCTTCTCCTTCGCTCTCATCGCAGCAACGGTCCTGTTCGGTCCTCTTCTGGCCACGCGCTACGCCGCCCGTCAGAGTCAGGTGGTGGTTGTGTGCGTTGCGGGCCTCTTGTACTTCTTGGTCTTCTTCTCGTGCGTGTACTTCATGCGGACATTGCGGCGGGCCCGCTGACGATAACCCGATGCAGCTTCAATTCCAGAGTCAAGCAGCAGGCATGCTGTGCGTCGCACAGTGCACAGGTCCAAAACAATACGGCGTAAGATGACAACAGAAAGAAGGCAGAGACAAATGTGTCTGCAGTTCATACTGTAAATATGTGTGTGTGTGTGTGTGTGTGTGTGTGTGTGTGTGTGTGTGTGTGTCTCTCTGTGTCTCATCTCTCTGTGTTTGATAAATATATTTAGTAGACCGAGGTCAAGCTTCTTTTATTTTATTTTATTTCCCCTTTCATACAATACAACACAAAATACATTCGAATGAAGACGGGTCCCAGAGACCCGAAGGCCGATCTGCGGTAGTGAAAATATACAGTCGAATGCGAGAGCGGATTGCAGAGACCGAGCCCACACATGTTAGTGGAAATATACATCGAGTAGGACAGTTGCGCCCAGAGACCGAAGGCCGACACCGCGGTAGTGGAAATATACAGTCGAATGCAGGGCGGGTCCCAGAGCCGAGCCGATCGCGGTAGTGGAAAAATACATTTGAATGGAGCACGGGTCCCAGAGACCCAGACGCCAGTGTCGCGGTAGTGGAAATATACAGTCGAATGCAGAACGGGTCCCAGAGACCCAGACGCCAGTGTCGCGGTAGTGAAATATACAGTCGAATGCAGCACGGGTCCCAGAGACCCGAAGGCGACCTGTGGTAGTTGAAAATACATTTGAATGCTGGACGGGTTGCAGAGACCGGAATGCCGATACAGCGGTAGTGAAATATACAGTCGAATGCAGGGCGGGTCTCAGAGACCGAAGGCCGATCGCGGTAGTGAAATATACAGTCGAATGCGAGACGGGTCGCAGAGACCCGAAGGCCGACACATGGTAGTGGAAATACACAGTCGAATGCAGCACGGGTCCCAGAGACCCGAAGGCTCGACTCTGCGTAGTGGAAAAATACATTTGAGATGGATACGGGTCCCAGAGCCCGAAGGCCGATACCGCGGTAGAAGTGAAATACTTTCGAATGCAGGACGAGTCCCAGAGACCCGAAGGCCGGTGTCGTAGTTGAAAATATGTCGAATGCTGACGGGTCGCAGAGACCGAATGCCGACAGCGGTAGTGGAAATATACAGTCGAAGGCAGGACGGGTCGCAGAGACCCGAAGGCCACACCAGCGGTAGTGGAAATATACAGTCGAATGCAGGACATGTCCCAGAGACCCGAAGGCCGATACCGCGGTAGTGGAAAAATACATTTGAATGGAGCACGGGTCCCAGAGACCCAGACGCCAGTGTCGCGGTAGTGGAAATATACAGTCGAATGCAGAACGGGTCCCAGAGACCCAGACGCCAGTGTCGCGGTAGTGGAAATATACAGTCGAATGCAGCACGGGTCCCAGAGACCCGAAGGCCGACACCGCGGTAGTTGAAAAATACATTTGAATGCTGGACGGGTTGCAGAGACCCGAATGCGTACAGCGGTAGTGGGAATATACAGTCGAAT
The DNA here is from genome assembly GCA_013375575.1 of Percina caprodes. Lineage (NCBI taxonomy): Eukaryota > Metazoa > Chordata > Actinopteri > Perciformes > Percidae > Percina > Percina caprodes. The sequence goes on from JABXJD010000211.1 coordinate 5,722, forward strand.
GCAGGACGGGTCTCAGAGACCCGAAGGCCGATACCGCGGTAGAAGTGAAATACTTTCGAATGCAGGGCGAGTCCCAGAGACCAAGGCGGTGTCGCGTAGTTGAAAAATACATTTGAATGCTGGACGGTCGCAGAGACCCAAATGCCGATACAGCGGTAGTGAAATATACAGTCGAATGCAGGACGGGTCTCAGAGACCCGAAGGCCGATACGCGGTAGTGGAAATATACAGTCGAATGCAAGACGGGTCGCAGAGACCCGAAGGCCGACACCGCGGTAGTGGAAATACACAGTCGAATGCAGCACGGGTCCCAGAGACCCGAAGGCCGACTCCGCGGTAGTGGAAAAATACATTTGAATGGAGTACGGGTCCCAGAGACCCGAAGGCCGATACCGCGGTAGAAGTGAAATACTTTCGAATGCAGGACGAGTCCCAGAGACCCGAAGGCCGGTGTCGCGTAGTTGAAAAATACATTCGAATGCTGGACGGGTCGCAGAGACCCGAATGCCGATACAGCGGTAGTGGAAATATACAGTCGAATGCAGGACGGGTCTCAGAGACCCGAAGGCCGTGTCGCGGTAGTTGAAAAATACATTTGAATGCGAGACGGGTCCAAGAGACCGAAGGCCGTGTCGCGGTAGTGGAAAAATACATTTGAATGGAGGACGGGTCCCAGGGACCCAGACGCCAATGTCGCTGTAGTGGAAAATTACATTCAAATGCGAGTCGGGTCAAGAGACCCGAAGACCGATACCGCGGTAGTGGAAAAATACATTTGAATGGAGGACGGGTCCCAGGGACCCAGACGCCAATGTCGCTGTAGTGGAAAATTACATTCAAATGCGAGTCGGGTCCAAGAGACCCGAAGACCGATACCGCGGTAGAAGTGAACTACTTTCGAATGCAGGACGGTCCCAGAGACCCGAAGGCCGGTGTCGCGGTAGTTGAAAAATACATTCGAATGCAGGACGGGTCTCAGAGATCCGAAGGCCGATACCGCGGTAGTGAAATATACAGTCGAATGCGAGACGGGTCGCGAGAGCCGAGGCCGACACGCGGTAGTGGAAATACACAGTCGAATGCAGCACGGGTCCCAGAGACCCGAAGGCTCCGCGGTAGTGGAAAAATACATTTGAATGAAGGACGGGTCCCAGAGACCCAGACGCCAATGTCGCTGTACTGGAAAATTACATTCAAATGCGAGTCGGGTCCAAGAGACCCGAACACCGACACCGCGGTAGTGGAAAAATACATTTGAATGAAGGACGGGTCCCAGAGACCCGAAGGCCGATACCACGGTAGAAGTGAAAGACTTTCGAATGCAGGACGGGTCCCAGAGACCCGAAGGCCGGTGTCGCGGTAGTGGGAAAATACATTTGAATGCAGGACGGGTCCCAGAGACCCGAAGGCCGGTGTCGCGGTAGTGGAAAATACATTTGAATGCAGGACGGGTCCCAGAGACCCGAATGACGGTGTCGCGGTAGAAGTGAAATACTTTTGAATACAGGACGGGTCCCAGAGACCCGAAGGCCGGTGTCGCGGTAGTGGAAAAGTACATTTGAATGCAGGACGGGTCCCAAAGGCCGGTGTAGCGGTAGTCCAACAAACTGTTGAATGCTCGACGGGTCCCAGAAACCCCGAAGGGCCAGGTCCGCGTTAGTGAAATGAAACAAGCGTTGGTCCCCCGGACCCGACGGCCAATGCAAAAAGTCATATAAACTGCACGGGTCACCTTGACCCGATGGACAACACAAGGGTTAAAAGAATAAAATGAGACAAACTCCTTCAACTGGAGTTCATTCTGAAGCTGATTCTATGCAGATGGGGCTGCAAAATTAAAAGCCTTTTTACCAAAGTCAGTGCGGGCTTTAGGGACTGTCAATAAAAACAGATCCTGTGAGCGCAGGTGATATGTCCCTGCAGACCTCGGAAGGATGTAAGTGTTCAGATAAGGAGGAAGAAGTCCTAATACTGCCTTTTAAATAAAAGATGCCAGTGCATCCAACGCCGAATGGAGAGGAAAACCACCCGACCCGAGAATACAGCAAGTGTTGATGAGTGATGAGTGAGAGATTTTCAGTTTGTGATGAATCTCAAGGCTCCATGAAACACAGTGTCCAAAGCAGGAAGACACTGGGAGGTTGACTGCACGTATAAAATATCACATTAGTCCAAGAGAGACAAGAATGTTGCATTTCCAAGTTGTTTTTTTGCTTCAAATGATAAACAGGACTTGATCCTAAAGAAAAAACCTAACCTAATCAATTTCAGGTTTTTAACCAAATCTTGGACATGCAACATAAAAGACAGTGATTGGTCAATGGTAATACCCAAATATTTGTAATGTGACACTTCTTCAATTTCTGTACCAGAAAGTGTACAAATGGTTGGGGCATTGTTTTTAGTTTAGATTTAGCTAGATTTTCCCCGAGTGAAAGAGTCGGAGATTCCAGACGTTCCCAATCATCCTTGGCCTTATCTGAGAGAGATGTTTGAAATAGTAGGCATCAACAATGATTCCTGGCGAATGTGCTGCGTTACTCTTATAGCATGGGAACTTCTTAATAAATGTCAGTTTAGTAGGCTAATTCATATTTTCTCCTTTATTTCTTTCCAGAAACCATATTTGAGCATGCACACATACATGGATATTCCTTTAAATGTGAAGGGAAATATTAAGTCCCAGTCTCTGTCCCAATAGTTATATATGTGATGTTTTAGGCCTATTGGCAGACAGCCATTTAAAATGTAGCCAATGACATATAAAGAGTGTGTTTTCCATGTCCACTGAAGTTTCTCAGCTTGCACTGTGGTAATATTTGTGTGGTCCAGGTAGCTTTGCATAGAAAATGGTTATCATTCGCAAGACTACCTTTACTTTTATACTTGGAGTACATTTCCAAGCCTGTACTTTGTTACTTTTACTTGATTAAAGAAGTTAAATCAGAATTTCTACTTTTACCAGAGTATTTTTAACACAAGTATCTGTACTTCTACTTGAGTTGTACTTTTGCCTTCTCTGTCCATTAAATATCAAAATCAAAAACGAAAATCAGAAATCTAGTGTGTAGCTACAGTAAAAATGTAATGTAAATGTCCTGTTATTTCAAATTCTCTCGGACAAAGTTACTCAGTATCTATAGACATTTAGAAATAATATAGAAAAAATAGTATAGAAATCTTTTCTTCCATTAGCCCAATTTAAAGCTTTTTTGACCCTTTTGACTCTCGCTAGTCCAAGTGCTGGTTAATACTTTACAATATCGGTGTTGCAAATAGCTAGCTAGCTACGTTAACTAGCCATCTGTTAACTACGTTAGCTAGTTGTCGGAGCCATACGCAGTTAAATGTAAATAAACAGAAATACAATTGTGAATCACTTTCTCTGGACAATGTCTGTTAAAATATACAGTCATGCAACTGTTAATTTAAAGGCTCCTCTCCTGTGGAACCAGGTTCCAGTTTGGGTTCAGGAGGCAGACACCGTCCCCACATTTAAGAGTAGACTTAAGACTTTCCTCTTTGATAAAGCTTATAGCTAACCCGGCCCACCTGCTTCTCGTCATAGTTGTCAGATCTATCTATCATATAATCAATAATATAATAAAACTAGAGGGAGGCAGGGCATATGGCCCGATCCGGTTGGGGAGAGTTCTAGCCTGACCAGGCTCCTCTCTTTACCCTGTCTCTCCTAGTTATGCTGTAATAGTTTTAGACAGATGGGGGACTTCCTTTGACACACAATGCCATGTTACATCCTGCTACGTCCTGCTGTGCCTTGTGACGCTGCACAGTGCCCTGCTATGCCATGAACTACTACAAAGAACTACTATAAACTACTATTGTTTGTGACTGTTATTGCCACTCTTCATTCTAGATAGATAGATAGATAGATAGATAGATAGATAGATAGATAGATAGATAGATAGATAGATAGATAGATAGATAGATATTTATTGATCCCAAGAAAAATGGGAAATTACGGTGTTACAGCAGCACACGTACATCAGTCACACAACACAGAATATAAATATAAATGAGATACTACTAACCTTCTAACTTCTAACCCCAACCGGTTGTCAGACACCGCCTACCAAGAGCCTGGGTCTGTCCCAGGTTTCTGCCTAAAAGGAAGTTTTTCCTCGCCACTGTCGCACTGTTGGTTGCTCTGGAGGAAACTACTAGAACTGTTTGGTCCTTGTAAATTATGGAGTGTGGTCTAGACCTACTCTATCTGTAAAGTGTCTCGAGATAACACTTGTTATGAATTGATACTATAAATAAAATGGAAATTGAATTGAAATTAATTCACAGATATTTTTAATGTATCAAATACTGCTGCAGGTATTTGGTGAACTCAGCCGTTTTTATTCATTTTCGTTAAAAACTAGAGCTAAGGTAGTGGTATTATATGATCTAGGCGATCTGAAAAATCCAGTGGTACCCTTCTCATTAGACATCCATGGAGGTACCATGCCTTGCCAGTTTACTGGGAAGGGGGCTAAATATTGCTCTATGGATTGGCTTGGAGCAGAAACCATGCCTCTTGCTCCATGTAGTACAGATGTGTTTGCCTATTCCAAAAATGTGTTTTTGAATATTTCTGAATTCTGGGCTCCCTAAACTTAGAGGTTTAGAGTTGCACACTTGATACAGTCAGAAGCAGAGCCGCGGGAACATATTTTGAATTGGGGGTGCTGACAAATTTCCGGTGAAGTTTTCAGCTAAAGTCAACCAACACACACCTAATTGCATCCATCACAATTTATTTCACTGTATAGAGATTCAATTCATTATAAATAGCCGATCCAAGACAATAATTAGCCTTCCATAGGCTACTGGCCGGGAAACACCAGAAAATAATACACCGTTATCGCTATTCAACCAAATATAAATTTATTTCTTACCCATAGGCCTACTGTCAAGATAAAGACTCCTTATTAAAACAAAGGCACTTTGTGGTGTCAAAACAGGACAAAGGCTTCAATAATAAAACTGGAACACATGTAGGCTACACGCTCCACAAGCATAAAAACAAGAATAAAGTCCATAAAACCAGACAGGACCAACTAGACATGGGTAACGCAGAATATAGGCACACGGCTGCGACAATGGCACAGAATAGGCCTACTACAAGTTAAAAAACAGAGTCACTAAACACATCACTGAATTATATTAAATCAAATGAAAGTAAAGCAAGCCATGTCCTGACACAAACATTGAAATAGAGGAATGCAGCCTTAAGTTTTTTGCAGCACAGCAACAGCAAATTTAAGGCATAAAGATATTAGGCCGTATATTAACAGTTCTTAACAGGGCCTAATCATTTTATAACAATACGGTAGGATAATTAAATATAGGTACAACCTCATTCTGGATTTCCAATAAGAAGGCTTTACACGCATGTAAAAAAATTTTTTATCTCCAATAAATTGTATAAACTTTCAGTTGAACTGTTACTGAACAGTTGATGCCGACTTACTGCACGGCGGCAGCATAATAATAAACCAGCAGTCTTACCTTGTGTTGCAGTCATAACACAAAAATCCTCATCTCCAAAACGTCTACCAGGAACAGTGTGACCCCGAGGCTGCAGAACTGAGTTGACGTTGTTTAGGTTCCCTCCGTGGTTGCTGTCGGTACACGATCCGTCCTGTCTGCACGATCCGTTCTGCGCATGCGCAAACGCAGATTATATCATGATGAACGCGGATTTACGACACTGCACGATCTGTTCCCATAGACAGTTAAAGAAAGTCTGTTCGCCTCGACCGGAAAGCTAACGTTAGTTTAGCTAACAGCTAATTCGGCTAACATTTAGCTGAGACAGCATGTAAAAGACCCTCAAAAGTTAAAATAACCGTTTAAATATACAACAGCTGTTATGTCAGTTTTAATTTACTTGTGCTCATTTAAAATACAATCACTCAATACTTGCCTTTATTATCACTGTAAAGTCTTAATTTAGCTGTAGCCTGCTTTTACCACTGTTTAGTTTGAGTAACGTTATTTTAGGCTGAATCAAGCTGTCAGTTAGCTGTCACGATCTGACAGCTAGCTGACAGCTAGCGGTTAGCCGAATCAGCTGTTAGCTAAACTAATGTCGTTAGCTTGGCTAACAACATTAGCTGCCTGGTGGTCTGTTGCTAGCAGGTCGCTCTGGGAGTGTGGAGGTGAGGTGCTGCTGCTACTTCTTTCGGTTACAGTTGCTGAGTTTTCTGCCTCCGATCTTTTAGGCTTTTCGCCTGTGGTTGATTTATTAAGAAATCCAAAATGCGCTTCTGTGCCATGGCTAGCGAACTTCTGTACTGTTGACCCGCCGGGAAAGTTCCCACAACTCTCTTCACCAGCGTCAGAGGCACGCAGCCCCTGGCGCGCGCCTCGCTCTTGACAAAATCGGCAGATTCATTCTACTCAAATTATGTGTTTATCTCTTACTTACCAAATTGTAAAATTTAGTACATTTAATTTCTAATAAAAGGGATTAGGTTTATATTAATAATCAATTTATTAAAAATAAATGTTTTTGTTTGTTAAATTATGGTTGTAGTTGTTTGTCTTTTTGTTAGGGGGTGCTGCAGCACCTTCCGCACCCCTAGTTCCCGCGGTCATGGTCAGAAGCATGCTTATATTGTCCTTCAACATATGCTCTATTACTCAATATGTACAATGACTGATAGAGCTGCATTATGAAACATTTTGTGTTAAGCTTAAGCGACTTTTTATACTTATTAGTGTCTGTACCAATCTTATCTTTATCCTAACTATGGACCACCACACGATAATTAAAGCAATCTCCTCCTTTGCTGCAACAAATAAGTTTGTATTGTTCTTTCTAATAATTCAGTAAGGCATATTAAACATTCAGATTTCTTCACTGCTATATTTACAGTACGTCCAGCACCAGGTTAGGACAGTCTGCACTCTATGAATCAGGTTATTATGCTGGATTGACTACACCGAAGGTGCTCCTGAGTAAAAAGCACGAGACGGGGAATTTGGTGATCGGTAAACAACTATTTCATGGGGATGATGCAGCACTGCTACAACTTTTAAGGACCCTGATAACAGCTTAACAACAGCTCTGAGACAACAAATATACTGTATATGCATATAACCCGTTTGTCCTGGCCTCTGTCCAGCTCTGGGCAGAGATGGGAAGTAACAAAGTACAAATACGCTATGTGTACACTTTGCGTGCCTGTGTTCACTGGTGTGTAGATGAAGGCATGGAGGTGTGAGAGTTCTCTGAGGCCAGAAAGGACATGGCAGCTCTGAAGAATGATCATGAGAAGGTTTGACTTGCATTGATTAGTGAACTTTATTGAGCAACAGTGCAAAGGCTTATAAGTTCACAGTAATAGTGCAAGCTAAGTGGCTGTCGTTTTCAATTCATTTTAATCCAATTCGATTTTATTTATAATATCTAATCATAACAAGCATTATCTAAAGGCACTTTACAGAGAGTATGTATAAATCACATTTACAGAGTAATTTACAAAGACACAACAATTCCAGTAATTTCCCCAAGAGCAAGCATTTAATGCGACAATGGCGAGGAAAACTCCCTTTTAGGGAGAAACCTCAGACAGACCCAGGCTCTTGGTAGGCGGAGTCTGATGGTGCCAGTTGGGGGTGTGATGAACAGTGATCAGTGAACAAAGATAATGGAACTCTGACTAGAAATAGTAGTTTTAGTAGTTGATGGTGTAGCAGGGCACTGCAGGGCGTTACAGGGTGTAGCAGCATAGCAGGACGTAGTAGGACGTAACAGGGCACGGCAGGCGGAGCGCCTCTGCATCCGTCAGACCTTTAATGATGTGTTGTTTTAGTTTGGGAGAGGATCAGGAGTTGGTGGGGAACGTAGAGGATGTGGAGGAGGAAAAAGCATCTCTGGTGCACAGCTCTTGTCAAAGAAATTGCTCTCAAGGCTCTTGATCAGCTCCTGGTAGGTCTGAAAGTCTTTGGAATCCAACAGGGCCTGGAGACAACAATGAGGATAATCTGTTGTATTATTCATCATGAACCTCCATCAAATCCCCATTCCAGTCACTCAATTATAAAATAGTTGACATTCAGAACAGAACCTCTCACATTTGAATTCCTTTCTTTTAGTTTACACCTGTTTTCACCTAATGATGTCTACAGACTTGATGGTTTCTAACATGCATTCATAAATTATCTTAAAAGACATGGTTAGACAATGACACACTACAAAAATGTGTCCTACTGCTATACATTGACGTTATCCACACTACCTAGAGTTAGAACTAGTGGGAGGAAGAAGAGCTCTTTCTGGTCGATGAAGTCCAGCATCACAGTCAGGTTTATGTTTATGGGTCTGTGCTCTTTTTTCACAAAACTTGGAGGATACATGGAAATACCTGTAAGGAGAAGTTAAAAGTAAGAAGTAAAAATAATGTCAACAGAAAAGCAGCTTAATGTTTCAGCCCAGGCTTTCTGTTATTATTACAGTTATGTTTTTGCAGGTTATCTGAAAGGTTATATTTACGATTCTATCTTTGGCCCCCGCTCTTTCTCTGAGTCTTTACATGGAAATAGGAGAGTAGGCAGAGCTGCAGGTCGCTGGAAGAGGCTGTAGCTGGAGCTGAAGTTGTCTGGTAGAATCTTCACATGGAGTTGGCGTTGCAGTTTGCAGAAAAAGCTGCAGCTGCAGATTGCTGGCAATCTGGAGAGCTGGATTAAAGAGAGTTAACAGAGGCTGCATGGACTGATTTAAAAACAAGATCGTTTTTCAGCGGTGTGACTTCTTACTTCAAACTACAAAACTTAAACTAAAAAATACAATACTTAAACTTAGAAATACAATACTTAAAACTAGAATACTTACCTTAAAACTGCAATATGTAACTGAAAACAACAACACCTAAACTTTAAACTATAATACTTACCTTAAAACTATAATACTTACCTTAAAACTGCAATACTTAAACTTAATTCTATAACACTTAAACTTAAATCTATAACACTTAAACTTAAATCTATAACACTTAAACTTAAATCTATAACACTTAAACTTAAATCTATAACTCTTAAACTTAAAACTACAACACTTAAACTTAAAACTACAACACTTAAACTTAAATCTATAACTCTTAAACTTAAAACTACAACACTTAAACTTAAATCTACAACACTTAAACTTAAATCTATAACTCTTAAACTTAAAACTACAACACTTAAACTTAAAACTACAACACTTAAACTTAAAACTACAACACTTAAACTTAAATCTATAACACGTAAACTTAAAACTACAACACGTAAACTTAAATCTATTACACTTAAACTTAAATCTATAACACTTGAACTTAAATCTATAACTCTTAAACTTAAAACTACAACACTTAAAGTTCATCTACAATATTATTTGCAGACGTAACGTCATTGAACTAAAATGATAATATTTCATTTTAGTTCTTCGCTCTGATCTTTGGGAGCGTTTTGGGACTAGGTTCTCCCGTGATATCCACATCATAAAGTGGAGGACAGACCCCGACCCCGTATGAGACGCCCACATGCACCCGGCTGTCTCCAGCCACTGATTCTGTGAATGTGGGACGATCCAGCCTTTCCCACAGCTTCTGCTTGATGCGACGTCCGAGCGCTAAACTGTACGGACGCATCTTGCCACTCTTGTACCTGTGAGGAGCGGAAGAAACAGAAATGAAATCAGAATGAAAAACATGATTTAAAAGTTATATTGTGTAATAGATTTGAACAAGACATACTTCAGCATATCATCTACAACTTCATGGTAGATCTGCTGGTACTCTTCTACTGAGCGGTTGTGTATTTGCAGAGGGCTGTCGTGGTGCAGTGGAGCAGTGGAAGGAACTGGCAGGTCAGCAGGTGGGGTCCGAGGCTTTGCGACCAAATTCAGTAACTCTGGAATGTCAGCAGCTGAGGTGGAAGGCTGAGGAGTGGCATCCCAGTCCAACACCTCTGGCTTTCCAGCAGCTGGATTCACAGCAGAAGGTTTGGAAGGACGAGCCACAGAGGTCCGCTTCCTCTTCCGGGGAAGTTCTGCAGCAGGAGCAGAGTGCTGGCGCTTTCTCTTTACAGTCGGCACCTGGGAAAGTCAGCAACACATGAGAGGATGTCAGGCTCCAGTAGACTTAAACAACATACTGGTACAGATGACTACTATGTCAGATTAAAAGGCCCTTCACAGAGTCTGTCCATTTTTAGAAAGATTTTAGAGATAAAACCTTTGTTAGGCTACACACCTGCATGCAAAAAGACTTGAAATCAAAAAGCTGGACATAACATACACAGCTGGAATATTTGATGGAACTTCAGAAAAGTTACTGTGTCCAATAAGCAGTGCAAGTGTGACACTGTGTCCCTATCAATACACTCTGCTCTGTGTTATCTAATTCTTAAGGACTAGATCAGTTTGGCCAGATGTCTCACCTGGTCGTCACGGCAGCATGGACACTGTGCTGCATGCGTCCTTACACTCTCTGCCTGGCGTGCAGAAGTTCTCCTTTTCTGCAGTAGTTATGGTCTTGCAGGTGGTTTAGCACATTGACCTGCAGCAATACACACACATGTTAGAATGAAGCGTTGCAACATCTGGTATAAATACGCAACATGCAGTTACAAAACTGAAGAGTGAATAGTTCAAGTCTCCTCAAGACAGGGCATCAGGTCAGGTGAGAAAGCAGGACCTTGTCATGTCAATGGATATTGAGCTTTAGTGCTGCAGATATTATTATATTTCATCTGTTTGAAATCATGCATCTGCTAAGAATATATATGAAGTGCATGGGCTTCAATGCTGTTCCTATGGCTACACTTAAAATCGCTCTATTATTTTGTGTCATTATTGTAAACATATGAGCAGTACAGAAAAAATCCATATTTATTTATTACATTTATGTAATATCCTAATTTATTAATTTATTACATAATAATATATCATTTTAGATTTAATTCATCAATTCATATTTTTGGTGCGGCCCAATACTGCCAGTGTCAATTATTATGTTACAACAGCCATGTCCAACATTATTAATATTTCATCTGGATTTCCACTTCAATATTTTTCTGTATGTTTGATATGAGATGTTGATTAATGATGGAGCTTGAGTGAAAATCATCTCCTTTTTTTATCTTTTCATGAGTTTTTCAATCAATTTTAGCCTTTATCTAATTATCATGATAATTCATCATATGACAAATATTGTCTTAATATTTCTCAACTCTTGTTTTGTAGGGTATAACCATATACTCTAAAGAATAAACCCAAGCTTTTCTTGAATTTGTAGCAAAAGTATGAGCTGTATTTTAATGTTATACATATAATACTAGTTTAATGAATAATATTTGGATTCATGCTGCAGCCAGGAACTAAAGCTAATTAGCTTCTTCTGATGAGGAAAGAAATATAAAATAAAATTCCTTATAAGTAAATATTCATATAAGTTTATCTTCAAACCATTGTTATATTAGCTTATATTTCATTCTATAATATTAGACCTATGTGGTAAATTATGATTTGTATATTTTCATGTCTCTCAACTCCAGGAGTGTGTGCTCAGAGCCTGTTAGCAGTGTCAGGGAACTCTGTCTTGACAATAAAATGCATAAAAACACTGCAGGCTTTCATAAGGTTCAAATCTCACATTTTCCATGATGGAAGTTTGCTGTGTCAGTCTCTGGGAGTCTTTAGTTGTAGTCGGGATGGAGGCAGTTCTCAGTGGAAGCGGTAATTAGGAAGAAATTTCCAGTGAAGGTTAAGAGAAAAACTTTTCTTGACCATCTGAGATTTGGTTTTTGTTTGAATGTTCATCTTATAGGAATGATGCACCTGGAGACCAAACATAGCAACCATGGAGTCCTCGTTATCCAATCATTTTAAACCAGTCAGCACATCTGGCTGCGACCTCATATTGTCTGTTATACAAATTGTTTTAGTGGTTAATAACATACTAATGAAGTGATGCTTTAGTATGTCTGCAATAACTACTTGGATTATAAACTAGACTGTCAGAACCCTCCTCTGTTTGAATTGCAGGTGCATGATGGGTAAGATGTTGTTTTATAGTAGCCTACTGACCTATTTCTTTTAACAATTCAACCATTACTCTAAAACAGCATACAAGGTAAAACAACTAAAGAAAGTTATGTATGTGTTTGGTTGAAGCTTGTATGAGTTCCATATTGCACTCCACTCTTTAATTATACAAAAAGTTTGATACAAAAAGTCTTTACCAAATAATTGTGCTGCTTTTTTATGGGAACTTGGAGGAAGAAGGTAAATAACAGGTTACATACAATAAACAAAGACTTTGTTTATGTGATATCTGTTGAGGATAAAAATATGATTTATAATAAAATGTTTGTAAGATCATTCTGAAAACTGTGATAGCCAGGCGTTTTTCTTCAATTTTATTAATATTGCAAAACAAGTGCAATAACAAACACATACACATAACAATGTATACTAAGAGTTAAGGGATAAATAAATTGCAAGAGCTGCTTAAGGATTCAGCAGTTATAAATAACAATAATAAAATGTACATACAGTATATTCAGAATCGTTAGTGCTATATTGTTGCATTTCATTTATTAAAACCTTAAATAAAGTTTAAGGTTTTAAAGTTTAAAGGTTTTTGTTCTGAAATGCAGACATAAAAAACAGCACATAATGAAAAATGAACAACAAATATACTGTACAATTTCTTTAAAAACAACAGCAACAAGTGTACGTTTCCCTATCAAGTCCACAGAAAGACAAACTCATATCAATGTCATTTCCTATGCTTTGCAAGTACTGGTTTGCTGGATAGCATTGATAGAAGTTTGTAAAAGAAAACTTAAGGGTCAAGTATCTTGAAGTTAAGGTCCAAACTGTTTTCCATTGCACATTTGAGACAAACCTTCCTCAGTAATGGACACATATGGGAGGGTGACATTGTCTTGAGTGTCCTGGTCCTTTTATTCTGTGTTGGTGGGCTGGATAAAAGACATTTTCACCTGGCTGTTGATTCAATATAATGGCAATTGTTGAACAAAGGCGTTCAACAATCACCATTATGAATCAACAGCCAGGTGTAACCTAGGTAACAGTTGAAGAACACAAACAACAACATCCCATTTGTATTTTAGGTGCATTATTTACATGCTACAGTAGTTACACTGCATTAAGATAATGTAATTAATAGTGGGTTTATTGTTATTATTTACTAACATATATGATTCCTATGCATTGTGTATGTTAGCCTTTACAATGTTATTTATTTCTTTGCAGAACCACACACACACACACACACACAGCCATAGCAGAGTTACCCACACCCGTGTTTGTACTGATGCTTGATTGTAAAATCAAAAGAGAGAAGTTGTCTCCGTCTTAACAGACACACCTGGGGCCAAGTTGGAAACTAGAATCAGCTTTAAATCCAGTCCTAATCTAGTCCTCACTAACAAGTTTCAAATCATTTCACTGGAGTTCTCGGTTTTTTTGCATCATCAGTACCAAATTGAATCTAATTGGATGGTAATATACAGACTTCTCACAGAATCACAATTGATTTCCCATCTTGTAAATTTCCAAGCCTGTACTTTGTTACTTTTACTTGAGTGAAGAAGTTAAATCAGTACTTCTACTTTTACCAGAGTATTTTTTAACACAGGTATCTGTACTTCTACTTAAATACGAGAAGTGAGTACTTTTGCCATCTCTAAAAACCTGTTTTATGCAATCTGATACCATCTGATAGACATGTTATCTGCCTCCTAGTGAACTAACCATGCACGGCAGGCAGTAGAGGTCCATTATCAGAGATGGGAATTAACAAAGTACAAATATTTCATTACTGTACTCAAGTAGATTTTTCAGACATTTTTTTACTATTTATGTTTGTGGCCACTTTTTATAATAATAATAATGTATACTTTATTAATTTAATTAATTTACACTCTTTACACATTACACACAGGCCTGAATTACACACACTACACACAGGCCTGAATTACACACACATGCTCAGTACCTACACATGCACTTATGGAGAGATGTCAGCGTGAGGGGCTGCCCATGGAAAGGCGCCCGAGCAGTTGGGGGTTCGGTGCCTTGCTCAAGAGCACCTTGGCAGTGGCCAGGAGGTGAACTGGCACCTCTCCAGCTACCAGTCCACCACCATACTTTGGTATGAACGGGACTTGAACCAGCGACCCTCCGATTCCTAAGCCAACTCATACGAACTGAGCTACTGCCACCCCTTTTACTTTTACTCCTTACATTTTAACACGAATATCGGTACTTTGTACTTCTAACATTTTACAAAATTGGCTTGTTACTTTAGTTTTGAACAAAAAGTCGTCTATAACCTCTATCACATGTGGCTCAGTGGTACAGCGGTCGAAGCTTGCCCCCGATGCTGCGCCACCGGAGTGTAAATGTGTGTGATAGTTTATCTGATGAGCAGGTGGCACCTTGTACGGCAGCCTCAGCTACAGTGTATGAATGTGTGTGAATGGTAAATGGTTCCTGTACTATGTAAAAACACTTTGAGTAGTTGTTAAGACTAGAAAAGTTCTATATAAATACAGCACATCTACATTTGTCAGGTGTGATTGTGAGTGCATATTCATTCATTCAAACCTTTATTTAACCAGGATAAAAAAACTCATTGAGATTAAAAATCTGGCAAGTGGCAGCAGCACGGTTTCAAATAGACACAGACACTTACAGGTAAGTACATAAACACACTTTCACTCATATTCAAACAACAACGTCATCATGCTTAGGCTAATTCATATTTTATCCTTTATTTCTTTCCAGAAACCATATTTGAGCATGCACACATACATGGATATTCCTTTAAATGTGAAGGGAAATATTAAAAAGAGGATCTGTGAATTCTCACAAAATCAAATTGAATTCATTTCACTAGCATAGACCACGCCAAAACCATGTGTTAGTTAAAGATATAATGAACAATATGAATGTGCAGATGAACATTATGAATGTGCAAAATTGATGTGGATGTCGTCTGATGGCTGGTCTGGAGGATGTGTGATGACCGGGTGGAAGAGACTCAGGGTGGGGGTTCCGTCTCAGAAGCAGTATTCGCCCAAATAGTTTACAGACCCCCAGACGGTACCTAGAAGAGACATGAGAGAGATGAGCAGCAGGAAGGGAAGAGGGGGAAGATGGATGAAGGAGAGGTAAAGGGAGGGTGGGTCAAGCAATCAGAGACAAGCCTGGCTGCGCAGCACAGTATATGTAGGTTTGTCTGGTGATTAGAGGTGTGGTTTAGGCGTGGCCCTGCTCCCGAACCTTAGTTAACAAATGAACTCCATTTCACTAGCATGGACCACGCCACAACCATGTGTTAGTTAAAGATTTAATGAACAATATGAATGTGCAGATGAACATTATGAATATGCAAAACTGATGTGGATGTCGTCTGATGTCTGGGACGATGTGTGATGATCGGGTGGAAGAGACTCAGGGTGGGGTTTCCGTCTCAGAAGCAGTTTTCGCCCGAATAGTTTACAGACCCCCAAAAGTGTCAGATTGTGTAGAATTGAGTTGTGCGTGGGCTTGACTGAGATTGTTGAGATTGTTTGTGAATGTAAGATCGGTATGCCTGGGATGACCAGCGGCCTGGGACCTGAATGGTTTGGTGGCACGCCTGATCTGGCGACTGTGGATGTTGCGCCGATGCAGAAAGAGTGGAATAATGTTTGGGTGATGTGGCTGAAATGCAGTGAACGCTGTTCAGCGGTTTCTGAAAACAGAGTCAAGTGGCCATTTTGAAATGGTGAAAAGTGGGCGTTGTCGAGATGTATTTGATTAGTGGCTCGTAGGGTTGAAGTAAGAGCTGAGGTGGAAGACAATGGGAAGGAAACTAAGTGTGAATACGAGAGAATTTGAGGTGTGGATGGTGATGTCTGATAAACCGGGGATGATGAGGATTATAGACGGATGAAGTCGGTGCAAATTCTGCGCCCCTCAAAAGCTGGAAAAGCGTTGAATGGAATGAGCATGGGTGATGAAATTGCAGATGGACGTAACGTCCAGAGAGGGGAACGGAAGCCGATATGTGGCTTGATGTGCTGTTACGTAGTAAGCGTAACATGTGCCTTAAAGCAATTCCAGCCCGTTAAGTAGGCTGAGAGAGTGCTGATGATGGCGTCTTGTGATGCGTAAGAAGTTTCTAGGCTGGTGTGTTAGTTGAACGTTATGGCTAAAACGGTGGCACTGGTGTGGGGTAAATGTCTGATTCTGGAGCCGAGTGTCTGAATTTCTTTCTGTAAGATGTCTTCTACTGTTGTGTTTGAGTAAAGGAGTATGGACTTGTGACCAGTCGTGCCCCTAAAAGTAAGTTAGCCACAACAATGGAGTACAGGACATGGAATGTTGAAGGAGACCGGACATCGTGCCAGACCACAGACATCCGAGGGCTAAGCTAATGCGAACCATGACCCCCGCAGCAACCGCCAAACCCACGGAGGGAGCTGCGTTGGGTACAGCAGAATGACAAAGTCCACATCGAAAAAAGGAATTGCTGTGGACGAGAAGCCAGGAACTGCTGCCACGCGTGCATAAGAAGAAGGCTAAGAATCGTCGAGCACGATAGTAGGTAGGTCCCCTTGGGCAGTTGGATGTGGCTCTGGAATGGCAGTGCGGCCAGCTCGGAAAGAGAGGAGCAGAAGCTGAATGGCCAGGAACAGCAGAAGGAAGGGTAGAGGAAGGGATGAAGGGATGCATGTGCACAGGGTCTAGTGAAGCCTGCGAACACAGGGATGAAAAGGCGGAGAACGCCCGAGACATGACAGACAGAGGGAGCAGGAACATGGGGAAATACGACCTGACCACTGCTAGTGGAAGCTGGTGATGAGTTTCCTCCATCTCTCTTTCTCTAACACAAGGAGCAAAATACATTTGGGTGTTGGGGAAGGGAGGAGAGGAGGGATAGAACAGTTGGAAAGAAGAAGGCTAAGAATCGTTGAGCATGATAGTAGACAGGTCCTCTGGAGCAGCCGGATGTGGCACTGGAATAGCAGTGCGGCCAGCTTTGAAAGGGAGAGAGCAGAAGCTGAATGGCCAGGAACAGCCGAAGGAAGGGTAGAGGAAGGGGTGAAGGGATGCATGTGCACGGGATTGTGTGAAGTCTGCGAACACAGGGATGAAAAGGCAGACATCGCCACATGACAGAAGCGTGAAGCGTGCTGTGGCTGACGAGACGCCACTGGCCGCGGCCAACGCTGGCGGGAACACAGAAGTGCTGTAGACCCCGAGGTTGTTGCTGCAGGGATAGCGATGGAGGCTGACAAAGTGGGCTGAGTGACCGAAGTCGCGGAGGCCAGAGAGAAATTGACAACATGCGAGCTTTTGAATTATTAGAGGCAATAACAGTCACAGTAGAAGATTATAGATGCAAAGTTATTTTCTGGCAAAAGTGCGCCAAAATGAAAGGCAGTCAATGATACACTAACGCAGAGCTGCCAACTTTTTCAAAAACCTTGGAGTGAGATTTGGGGGGGCCAACCCATATTTTGCCACGTACAAAGCAATTTCTTTGGCTCTTTCAGCATCATTATCATTCAGGGTTTAAAATGGGATTTGTTATGTGGGGGGGGGATGGGGGGCTCTCCCCAGGGGGGTCTGGGGGTATGTCCCCCCAGAAATTTTTTGGAAAAATAAACCATTAAATGGCACTTTCTGGAGAGTTTTGTGCAAAAAAATGGAGAAATCAAGTCTTACATGATATGTGCAAAACTGTAGGATTAGAGCCTTTGCACTGTTGTATCAACAGGTATTAGGGCATTAAGCATTTACATTAATGTTAATCAGTCATCACTTGATTACACATTGTATTACCTTCTTATGATATAAGAACTGAAGCAGACAATGTGCCAAATATAATGAGCCACATGAAGAGACAGTGCAGCATATGTCAGTAGCAACAGCTGAGAAGATTTAGGTCTGTGGTGAACAGGTCCACCTCACACAAATGTCCTTCTCTCATGACTACCCACACACCCACACCCACACACACACGGTTTTCAGTGTAGGGACCAGGGACCCAAAGTTAAATTAATGTTGGTCTACCAGAGGGATCAACTAAGACCACTACAATTCTAAAGAATGAGAAATGTAACTGATTTACATAAATTCTAATCCTTTAACCTTTGTGCCAAGGCTCAGTAATGTTTGGCCCTCATCCTCTGTGCCCCACTTACTGTATTTACTTTATTACTTTGGGAAAATAAAGACTATTTGTTCATTTTATGAAACATTGAATGAATTATTTACAGTTACATTTAGAGATGCACAGAGATTAGAGAAGCACAATAATGGCCCAACGTTTCCCAGTATCTTGCTGGCACAAACATCTGGACCAGTCACAGCTGGCCTGGCAACCCAATGGCATAGCTTTTGTTTCCAGATTTTGTGACGACATATATAATTTTGAGTATTACACAGTGAATGTTTCTGCTATAACTATTTCTACCCATTTCTACATCAAGTTATGCTGGAAACAATTGAAAATATCAAAAATAAGGCCCTCAGGTGTTTTGTTGGGGAAGTACATCTCTTTAAATGTGCACTTATTCATGTGAATCATACATTAATTCATTTGAATGAATTTATAAACCCCTGGACTTCATATAGCTCAGATGTGTTTCATCAGATTTCTGCTCATGTTTCCAACTTTGTGCACATTCAAAATATATCTCCTCCCATCTCTGTTGTCCGAGATTTGGAGAGTTGTAATATAGTCTGCTGTGCATGTTATTGCTCCGTTGATATGGTAGTCTCTCACCGTCGCACAGACACAGAGGACCATTTGGGTTTCTGGTCTTTGACAAAGTTTAGAGGGGGCTGTACGCTGCTCTTCATCGGAGGTCTAGGCACGGATGCACCGCGTCAAAATGAACTGAAGTTGCTCCACTTAGCAGCCGCGCTGCTCACCTCTATTGTTCCAGAGAGTGGACACGAAGCGACGGACGGGTCTGTAATACTCAGATCACATACCTGAAGCCGGGGAAATGCACCTGGGATGGCTCGTGAAGAAAATGTTCTCAATTTGCGACTTTTCAAAAATTCCACAGACAGGGAGCGCTCTTGAACCCCTCAGTCTCTGAAAGCACAACTAGTCGATCACGAGTGGCTCAACAGGTAGATCTATAGATAAACTCATCTTTATGAAATTTGACCGACCGGGTTGACACTTCAGCGTGAGAAATCGGGGGTGTGGCGTGTGAAACCAGTCAAATGCGTGTGTCTCACGGCCAATGCGTGACAGTTGGCAGCCCTGCAGTGTCTGTGCGACGGTGAGAGACTATATCAACGGAGCAATAACATGCACAGCAGACTATATTACAACTCTCCAAATCTCGGACAACAGAGATGGGAGGAGATATATTTTGAATGTGCACAAAGTTGGAAACATGAGCAGAAATCTGATGAAACACATCTGAGCTATATGAAGTCCAGGGGTTTATAAATTCATTCAAATGAATTAATGTATGATTCACATGAATAAGTGCACATTTAAAGAGATGTACTACCCCAACAAAACACCTGAGGGCCTTATTTTTCAATATTTTCAATTGTTTCCAGCATAACTTGATGTAGAAATGGGTAAAAATAGTTATAGCAGAGGGGGGCAGATACTGCAATGTTGGGCCACTATTGTGCTTTTCTAATCTCTGTGCACCTCTAAATGTAACTGTAAATAATTCATTCAATGTTTCATAAAATGAACTAATAGTCTTTATTTTCCCAAAAAAGTAAATACAGTAAGTGGGGCACAGAGGATGAGGGCCAAACATTACTGAGCCTTGGCACAAAGGTTAAAAGATTAGAATTTATATAAATCAGTTACATTTCTCATTCTTTAGAATTGTGGTGGTCTTAGTTTATCCCTCTGGTAGACCAACATTAATTTAACTTTGGGTCCCTGGTCCCTACACTGAAAACCGTGTGTGTGTGGGTGTGGGTAGTCATGAGAGAGATGAGAGAAGGAAATTTGTGTGAGGTGGACCTGTTCACCACAGACCAAATCTTCTCAGCTGCACTGTCTCTTCATGTGGCTCATTATGTTTGGCACATTGTCCGGGTCACTTCTTATATCATAAGAAGGTAATACAATGTGTAATCAAGTGATGACTGATTAACATTAATGTAAATGCTAAATGCCCTGATACATGTTGATACTACAACAGTGCAAAGGCTCTAATCCTACATATCATGTAAGACTTGATTTCTCCATTATTTTTGCACATAACTCTCCAGAAAATGCCATTTAATGGTTTATTTTTCAAAAAGAATTCTGGGGGGGGCATACCTATCCCCCCACACGTAACAAATCCCATTTTAAACCCTGAATGATAATGATGCTGAAAGAGCCAAAGAAATTGCTTTGTACGTGGCAAAATATGGGTTGGCCCCCCCCAAATCTCACTCCAAGGTTTTTGAAAAAGTTGGCAGCTCTGCTTTCCTGCTGGTCTTGTGAACAGCATGGTGTACAGTGCCCCGGGGCATGGCAAAGGCCGTGGCTACAACGTGGTAGGAGGTACCACTGGCCAGCCAAAGGAGGAAGACGAGGGCCTCAAGGGCCCCTAGCCATGGTCACACGCCGTGTTGAGGATGGCCATCAGACAGTTGATGGATCCTCTGGAGAGTCTGAAGTCCACCCTCATGTCACTTTCCCCATCAAAATGCAAGCAATGGCACCTTGTTGTTCAGCTGGCAGTACTGCCTGGGGTTTGGAGCCTGTAGAAATGATAACACAGGACCGTCTTTTAAAATAAAATTGTACTGAATGTTTTTAATGTTATGTGTTATCTTTAGAGTTGCACTTTGCATGACTGTAGCAAGCATAGCTACATTAAATAAAAAATGAATACAACAATAGGAACTATTTAAATGTCTATTGAGTTGCCTCTGCTTTCACTCTTGTATTGTCACTGTAATTAATATATTAATCATTAAGCCATTTATCAAGCAAAAATAACCAAAATTCACTAGTTCTAGCATCTGAAATATGAAATCCACACTGGGGAAACGCCTGTGCTACAGCAGCTCAAAACAAATTCATTAAGTATAACAAATAGAAAAAAATTGAATTAGTTATAATAATAATAGTAATAAACATTTACACAAACACCCTTATATAAACATATGACTATTCTTTATGTAAACATATGTCAGTTGGACACAGTTTTAATTGCTCCACTTTTGGTGAAAGAACTCATAATGGCTATATTTGGGTATTTTAAAAAATGATTTAAGAGCAGTAAGTATGAATATCAACATACCGATATGTTTTCCGCTAAAAGGAGTCAGACGATACGACGGCGTCGTCGCGATCCTCTCATAAAAAGGGGGCAAATACAAGCAACAATAAACAATACCACATTCATTTTGATGAACAAAGCAGAAAAATCATAAAAATGTATTTTCGCGGGCGACAATTAGTGGCGGGATTGCTCTGGGTGCAATGCATAGACCATACAGTCCATGGTGCAATGGCAATCATAATCATGTTACGGTTAACAGAAGAAGAAGGAGGACCGCGCTATTGTGATCGTCATTTCCGGTAAGTACATCAAGGAAGTGCGCGATTTGAGGACACTCCCCGTCAAATTCTACGCACTATGCAAGTAGTGCACTTCAGTTAGTGCACTAACGGAAAGGCGCGGTTTGACACAACCTTCTTTCTGTATCCGGGTCAGTGAACAATAATGGCGGCCACCATTGAGACAGTAGTCGGCATGAGCAATATGCTGCAATTCATGAAACTTATCGGACAGCTCAAGGTAAGACTTCTCCCCAAAAGTATGTTTTTTCTGCTGATTTGGGCACAGGCCAAAAAAGAACAACACATTATCTGAAGTGTATTATGGCTCAATCTATAGCTGGCATTGATACAGCGAGGCTGTCTTTTACACACACACACACACACACACACACACACACACACACACACACACACACACACACACACACACACACACACACACACACATAACAACAACCATCTTATTACTGAGAAGCACCTTGTTACTGCAGCGTTGGAGGAAACTGCCTGCTGTAATTTAAAGGAGTAAGATTAGGAATACCTATTTAATCCAAAATATTCTTATTTGTGTCCTTTTATATGGTCAAAAAAATTAAATCATTGTCAGTGGTTTTCACACATGGTACCAATTTCATGTTGATCTGACCAACAGTGTAAAACCTAAATAAATTCAGTTCACTGTCATAAAAGACTAAAAAAACAAGGAAATATTCACTTCCCCAAAGCTAAAGCCAGTGAATGTTTTGTTTAAAAATGTCTTTAATTATAAAACGTATAGTCAAACAAAAAAAAAAATGTCAATAATTGTATGCAGTGAAGTTAATAATCTGCAAACACAATCTGTTTCACTAAGCTGGTGGTAAAAAAGTCCCGGATTGATTTGTGCCTTGTGGTTGCCCTGCAGAGGGTCCCACGGACGGGCTGGGTGTACAGGAACGTGAAGAAACCAGAGAGTGTATCAGACCACATGTACCGCATGGCCATGATGTCTCTGACCATCACAGACCCCACAGTGGACAAGGACAGGTACTTCATTCACACAGCTTGCACCCACACCTGGAAGAAACGTCCATGGATTAAAAAGAGAAATATCTACTGACACACAGAAACTTATCCGCTGTTCTTTTCATTTCAGCCTTCTCCCAAACTAATGATATAAAGGGAGCTATTTAATGTCTTTCAAAAAGCATAAATATTCTTCCCATTTTCATGTTGTTTATGCAGCATTAGTCCAAATATTCTGTTGCAAAATGATTAACAAAATGCTGAAATACTATCACACTCACACTTTTTTTTTTCTCGCTGTCTTTTAGATGTATAAAGCTGGCTCTGGTTCACGACATGGCAGAGTGCATTGTGGGAGATATCGCTCCATCAGACAACATCAGTAAAGCAGAGAAACACAGACGAGAAGAGGCAAGTGACCAGTTGCATCACTGTGCATCTCAACACCATAGACTCTGTTTCCTCTAAGTAAATGATGATGGTGGTTTATACAATTTATATGTATAAATAATTTCTCCTCATCGCCATTCTCGCAGGAGGCGATGAAGCATCTATCAGCTCTTCTGCCGGAGGGACTCAAAAAGGAGATTTATGGACTCTGGGAGGTATGCCTCTGGTGTGTTTGTAGCTTCTAGATGATACTTGAATGTATCTAAAAGCAGACTGTCATGTCCCTTAATAATACGTATACCAGAATATCTTTGTGGAAATGTATTTTATCTGCAGGAATATGAAACCCAGAGCAGCCCGGAGGCCAGATTGGTGAAAGAGTTTGACCTCCTGGAGATGATCCTGCAGGCTCATGAGTATGAGGAGCTAGAAGGAACGCCGGGAAGACTGCAGGAGTTCTTTAACTCCACCAACGGTACGGCTTCTTCATTTCATGTGTTTCTCTCTTCTTCACTAGAACACATCTCTTAAAGGAGAATTCCGGTCGATTCCAACACGTAGCTATGTTCGTAAATGTGGAGTGCTGTCAGTAGCAAGAAAAATGAAACCAATCGGTGCTGCCTACACCGTGTTATCCTCCTGCTAGAGTTGGCACCCAACAGGCTTAAACAGGGCAAGTTTTAAACATGTTTTTAGCCTCTAAACGTGTTCAGAATGTCATTAAAAGTGCCTACCCATGTGCAGTGATTCCTTCTGACTGCTGTAGATGTGACAGAAATGCATGAAAGTTCTGTTAATTCAGCTGTTTAGCTCCTGTGTTGAGAGTTAGAGAGCTTAGGGACCGTCTACAAACTACAACACCGAAAAGAGATGAAACAAAAATATGTAGGCTATCAATTTAATGATTAAATAAGGTAGTGTCTCCAAACTTACCTCAAATATAACTTGTCTCCTGCTAGTTGTACTACAGCACATACTTTAAAAAAAACAAGCATATGCGTATTTGTGAAAATATGTTTGTATCTCTGTTCTGTGTTGTAGTTTGTAGACGGTTCCGAAGCACTCCTAGCAGTTTCAACATTGGAACTAAACACGGCTGAGTTAGCAGAACTTGTATGCCTTTCTGACACATCTACAGCAGTCAGTTTCATTGTGTTCACTCTGAAGGAATCATTACACATAGGTAGGCACTTTTAATGATATTCTGAACATGTTTATAGGCTAAAAACATGTTTAAAACGTGCCCTTTTTAAGCCTGTTGGGTGCTAACCCTAGCAGGAGGATAACACGGTGTAGACAGCACCGATTGGTTTCATTTTTCTCTCTACTGACAGAACTCCAAATTTACAAACAACAGAGCTACGTGTTGAAATTGACCGGAATTCTCCTTTTAAGTTGCTCACATTGTGCCACAGGGACTTATTTTCTTTCTTTATTTATTCAATGTATACATATGCAACTAAGCATTTTTCTTATTATGATATATTTTAATCAGTTGTTGGATTTATAAAATAGTCAATAATCCATAGTGGTGGTTCATTCAAAACAAAAAGCCCTTTGACCATAGATTACTATTTGCTAACAACATGGTTTGATTTAATGGTTTTCATGTTGACGTGTTGTGCAAAGCTCTTATGAATTGTGTGTTTGTCAAATTAAAAAAAAATAAACAGAAAAATTAAAAATGTATGTTTAACTCATTTTGAAGTAAGTCTCCTTTACTTGCATTGTTTATCATCTCAGGTCGTTTCCACCACCCAGATGTGCTCCAGCTGCTCAGCTCTTTAAATGAAGAGAGAGGTTGTAAATTGACTAAAACGGATGAAACAAAGAATTATGGCAACTCACAAACGACTGATGCATCACCTTCACAGCCGCGGAAGACTTGACTGTAACATACACACACACACGTGCCTCCTTTGTGGAGGGACTGTAACACAATATGTGTATGAGGGTGTACAGACAACACAGGAAAACAACCCAGTGGAAAACCATCTTCTGCAGCTCCCCTCATTTTTGAGCCATTTGCTGCAGTACAACTGTGAACGATGGCACATGGATATCTCCTATGTGCATGCAGCTGTTTTGGCCCATTAAGTTGAATCCATACTGTCCCGGAAAGTACAGTACCGTTATCTATAATAAAGACTTTCTGACGACTACTTATACAAATACTGCCAGATAATATACAAACGCAATAACGTGCAATGACATGTTTTAAACCCTATATAAATTCTCAGATAATGTTACTTTATCACATTAGTTGCAAATGTGACCTCTCTTATGGTTAGTTACTTTATAAACTGTATTTGAACTGCTTATAATAGAGAGAAATAATTAGGTCTATATTTTATTTCTTTTACCAGGCTTTATTGTATGTTTTCAATCTGTTGACAAGTACATTTTATCACAGTTTGACATGTCATATATACACACACACACACACACACACACACATATTATCTGGCAGATATTACATAATAGGGTTGTGTGTGTAACAATGGTGCTTAACCATAATAATGTATACTTGAATCCCACAAGGGGAAATTACAGTTACCATCAGCAAGTGTTAATGCAATTTCTGATGCAGTCTAACTGTACAGCACACAGAATGTTAGTAACAACCGCATACGCAGGAAGTTGTTGCTGATGGATGAGAGAACAGTGGTCAGATGTGGATGTTAGAGTCAGCATGTTGCATAGAACTTCAGTTTCACAGGTTCAGTCACAGTTCTTGGTGTTTATTGTAAAAATGTCATGACATCAGCCATAAAAACTTTGTAATGGTGTGAAATTAATTGTATGAATGTTAGTTATTTTTATTTGAATGTCACTGCTTGTTTTAGAGTTTTAATAGAAACCTTTGTTAAAGTGTTAACTGCTAAGTTCAGTTTGATTTCAACCCAACACATTGTACAAATGTAAAACATATACTGGAATTCATTTTTCAATGACATAACATGCATGACCTCAGTTATTTGGTAAAACATCAGACCTGACAATATTTCAGTACTTGAATGTTGACATGAATTTTATTAAAAGTAGTGCTGTCAGTTAAACGCAAACCCATTTTAATGGTGTCAATTTTGTTATTGCAAGATTGTTTTTTCCACATGATGTTGCCACAACTAGTAATGTTAGAAAAACTACAACACCACACCGGATCTAGCTAGACCGGAAACAACAGGCACGCTGCACACACGCCGTTTGGACTTGCCGAGCCGGCCAAAGAGTAACGTTACGTTTTAAGTGGATGGCGAGCGTGAGACGGCAAAATGGACACCAATAAGATTCTGGATGGAAAGTTGCCAAAAGGTTCCACTGACCAGACCGAAGTGATGTGTGTGTTTTGTCATTGTGAACTGAGCTATCATCGCAGCACGTCCAGTCTGATATACCACTTGATGGCCAAGCACACAGCTGATGCCAAAAGTGAAATTGAACACTACAGTAGGCTATGTGCCAATGTTTTCAATAAAAAACATTGGCACAAAGCGAGCTGATCCACTGTTCCATGTTAAGAGAATTAAAATGAGAAAGAATAGATAAATGTGTGATTAATTCCGAGTCAACTATGACATTAATGTGATTAAATATTTTAATTGTTTGACAGCACTAATTAAAATAGATTTCATGGACAGACTGCATAAAACATGAAATGATCCGAGGGGTCTTCTCAAACCACAGCAAAAAAAAATAAAATCTTAAAAACACATGAAATACAATATGAGAAACGATACATTATATATTGAAAACAGAACGTCACATAGAGGCCGTACTTGAAAAGATTAAAAGAAATAAAGTGATTTTACACAAAATTTAAACAAGGTTTTTTAATGTTTTGTGGCACCAACCTTTTCATAACATAAGCAGTAAAACGTGTTGCGTATTTCAGCATTAAACAGGTTAGTTCTGCACCAGGAGAGTAAAAAAAAAAATGAAATCACATCCCTGTTTGCAAAGCAAGCAGCAGTATGATGATGAATTAATGTTATACTGTGCATTCAGCTTTGACATTATCTTGACCATTTTAGTGTAATATTCCATTAAAGCTGTGCAGATCCAGCACTTATGTGTGGTACAGCAGTTCAAACAAGGTTAAAAACACATATGCCTAGTTTAAAATGCTGGAAGATGTTTGCACACAACAGTGCACTCAACTGTTTTTGTAATTTCCAGCATTAGACATAATTGTCCAATGTGATTTATCCCACTTTGCGCACATGGCAAATACAGTGTTTCATTTCTTCTAGTCTGACTGCACAGACGTAAATATTCGTGTCATAAATCTAATCCAGCATTCAAATAGGGCCCGACAAAATGTGTGGGTTTAAAAAAAAAAAAAAAAAGTAGCATGAGTGGCTGCCCACAAAAGATCGTTTTAAGTGCCATAACAAAATATTAAGATCTTCTGTCTTAGTGTAAAACCATTAATACGAGTTTACAAATAATCTTTTCCCCCAGGACACATCAACATGGGCTATATGTACATTTTCTTAAAAATGTTTTAGCAAAATGTACAAGGTAGTTGAAAATGTAGCATGACGTGTATTTTTATACCAAATACCTATTTCTAATAATAACCTAAAAATGTAGTTAAATTTACAGAACAAAAGAAGCCATGGAATAACCCTCTTAATTTGTATCTGAGGAGTTCAAAGTGTGAACTGACAGTATTTCACTCGTGTTGAGAGGGTGACTACACGAGCCAAAACATGAGGCGCTCAACTTAAGTGACAGTAGAAATACAGCGATTTTCCTTTTGTCTGGAATCTGCTTCCTCAGTTTTTTAACTAAGGCTTAGCTGCATCTCTGCTTCAACCCCATGTGATCAACATCTGTGGTTCCACATGGTGTGGAGGTCACCTGAAGCAGGTGACATTTGTCGCCTCATTGGTTAAATCCATGACACTGAAAAAAAGTCCATCAACAAATCTCTTGGTAACATTCATAAAATGATCTAGGTTGTCAACAGATTCTTCCTTTAAACTTAGTTTAATAATAATAATAACAATAACAATCTGAAAGGCTCACTGTTTATCAGCCCTCTACCAGGCAGGTGTGCTTTTGACGTCAGCTGTCTTGATCTTTCAAAATAAAAGGTAGACAACTACCGCGTTAGAATATTTTGAGTAAATTTGGGCGAAACAAGAAATTATGTAACGTTTTTATTAAGTCTAGGCATTTAGGGTTTGCAGGAAATTCCATGCAAGTGTGAGGAGATTTAATCGCAAACATGATTTGCCAAAGCATCTTAACACGTGTGATCAAATAAAAGTATTCTGTAACATTTCAGTCAGGGCACTGAGAAGTTATGTGACAAAGTGCAGCAACACAGCTGTTTCTGGTTTAAGTCCCGCCTCACCGTGCAGATACAGCTCTAACACGGCCTCTCAGAGCTGTCCGTCAAGTTGTTAGTGGGCGTGTCCTGAGAGCTGGCATTTGCTGCTGAGGAGAGGACTTCCTCAAAGCTGCCTGCGGTCCCTGTACCGCCAACCTTTGTCTATGGAAAATGCAGAAAAATTGTATCAACATAAGATGTGCTGTCCCTCTTTACATGGCCACAGAACACAGAATAGGCTCAGGGTGGCAGACTTTTACCAAGACGTCCACTATGACACATTGCCAGTGAGCACATGAGAGGATGAAGAGTGATGTTTCATTGTAAGCTGAAATGTAAATTTTTTAGGTAACTTGTTTAAACAGCTTTTGTTTAAACATTGTCCTCCATCTTTGAACTTAGCTAATGTTTTTGAGAGGGATTTTAATATGAATTTGAGAATGTTTCATTTTTTATAGAGGACCATATTATCCTTGCAATGGCAATCAAACTAAAAGTCGCCAAACAGGAGAGAAGTCTGCAGCAACTATAGTAAATCAGATGGTGGTCTTTTCAGTGGCTAATGCAAAGTACAGACAAGATGGAAGTCTGCCACTGCTAAGACAGGATCAGTGTGAATATAAATAACCAACTACAAGAGTCAAGATTGTCAACTGCCAATTACACCCAGATTATAGTCTCTGCTTCACTGACATTTTCTAACATTCAGAGGTGGCAACATGACCCGTTTCTCTGTGTGGCTTTCACAGCGTACGACCTTCGATCGTAAAGCATGGTTGACATGACAGAAGACGTACGCCGCTCTCTATGCAAGAATTTGGATTTATAAAATGCAAGCTTGACGGGAAAATGTGCGATCCTCCAGGGACACTCTGACCCAGGCGTACGCACAGAAACGGGTGAAATGAAAAACGGCGACACCGACGTCAGATGGATGAAAGACGTGAAACGGTGTGAATCCAAGACCATTGTGTAAAACAAATCAAAATATTCCCTTTATTGATGATGTTAAGGATTCCCAAAGACATGCAATTAATATCATACACAAACACCTGTTGGATCCATCTGCGGTGAAAAACAGAGGGTTAGCTCCGGCGTTGCGTGGCAGAAACACTTTCTCTGTGTAGTGCTAGGCGTTTTTTGCTACTTTTACTTTAATATCGGACACTTTCTTTTTAATTTGGGCCCGGTCCGACCTCTGAGGCTGTGGCGTTAACTGCGTCTGCAACATGTCACGCTACAGCTTTTTTAGGTATTAGTAATGCCCACACTGTGCCCGCCAAACATAAAACTAACAAGAACTACAACTTCACATTGAGCAAAAGTCCCTTGCTTTTTTTTTCCCTCTGCGTGCATGATGTTGGTATGGATGAATATTAATTTGGGTCGTTTCAATGACCATTAGTGAAAAAAAAGGGCAAATATGGGCGTGACATGAAATCGCCAAACATCGCCACATTTAGAGTTGATTGGGATTTATAAAAGGGAATCTGACGTAGGACGTGCATGCACACGGTTTCATACATCAAAAATCTCACTCTGTGCGTGAATGTGAGCACGTAGAACGTAGATGTATAAAGAAAGATTTGCGTAGATTCAACCACTTCATAAACCTGTCACGTGGTACGGACAGGCAGCGAGGCGTCGGATGTCATCCATGCCGCCATTTGTTTAAAACGATACAAGTCTCAATGCACGCTTCACGGAGAACTTTGGGGATTTCTCGACACACGCTTCGAAGCCTCGGCACAGAACTTATCACTACTTAATTCTGCATGCCGTTTACCTTGATGGTGGACACCGTAGTCTCGACTTTCTCCTCAAAAGACTTGAAGCTGGGAGAGTTTCTGTAAAGAAAAGAAAGACATTCTTCTTTTTTAAATGCACAAAATGATTTGCTGAACTATTTTCCATAACAATATTATAGGTAAAGTAACTAATGTCCTTTCTGCTAAATATTATGTATTACAATGATTATCTATATACATTTTTTTTTTACTGTAATGGCATACACTTGCTTAGAGGTAGTAAAAAGCACAGAAAACAGCAGTATGGGGTGTAAGCAGGTGTAAATACCATGAACAAACATCTCAGGTATTCAACTTTTTTCCTTCATGTTTCTTATATCACTATTTCTAAATAAATGTCAATGTAAGAGACTAAGTTAAACGGTTTGCTTCTATAAAAAAAATTGTACAAGGTGTTTAACCAAGGCTATTTAAGGAATAAAAGATTAGAAAAACAAACAAATTGACTCTCCCTCACACAAAAGCAAGCACAGTTTGGTTACCTCATGGTGGGCATGCTCATAGAGTGTCTGATGGAGTAGCTTTCCCAGAGAGCGTGGTGAGAGAGGAGTTAATGATTAGCACAGGAAACACACACACACACACACACACACACACACACACACACACACACTTGCTTAAAAAATGAATGACTTCATGGTCTCACATCAGTCTCAGCCTATATTGGCTTAAAATTTTAGAACTTTCCCGCAACTGGGAAAGTTCATGACAACTTGTTCACATGATTCACCGACACAATTTGTTTTTCCTTATCAGAGACCAAAATCAATTAGATGTGATTCTAATCTGAGCTGAGACAAGCAACTGGCTGAGTACTGCCGTCCAGCATGGCAGCAGCATGTTCTCAACCAGACTCAGCTGACCGTTTGGAGTCCGCGCTGTACCAACCTGGTAGTACTATCGGCTGACCTGACTGAGATCTATTGAGGAACAGCTAATGTGACATAATCAGCCGTGTAATTCTTACCCTATAGAGTTGGACCTTGGGAAGCGTGGAGGAAGATGGAAAACATTTTGAAGATACGTTGACAGGCCTTGTATAATTCAGTCAGACTCTTTCACTTTAGGACAACTTTCATGCTATTATTAAACAATGGCACTATGAAAGGTAAATTGATATCTCTTATCTGTAAGGGGAAGTAAACTATACCGTGGACACCTGGGGAACTAGATTGTTCTAACTGATAGTTTATCTCACTTGTACACAGATGTGCTAACCAAATTAAAATGTTCTACTAAAGCTA
Organism: Percina caprodes; assembly: GCA_013375575.1. Taxonomy (NCBI): domain Eukaryota; kingdom Metazoa; phylum Chordata; class Actinopteri; order Perciformes; family Percidae; genus Percina; species Percina caprodes. The sequence goes on from JABXJD010000211.1 coordinate 37,082, forward strand.
AACATAAAACACACAAAAACCCAATCTTATACACAGTTGCACTTAAAAGAAACCCTAAATTGAACACACACACGCACGCACGAACGCACGCTGTTGAAAGAGAAATATGACAGAATTGACAGTGTTGGAATACAGAAAGACTGTCCAAAGAGTTTTTCACTGCACAAAAATTACAATTATTTACATAGATATACAGTGTGTATGCAACTCTTGATGTGCTGTATCCATCAAAAATTAGGCTTCACTTTGAAAATCAGTTTGAAGAAGGTTAAATATTTGATATGACAAGTGACATGCAAGAACACACTTCAAAACACATCCACAGCAAAAAGAGAATACAAACATGCTTACGGTTTGGTGCACACAAACCAAAACCTACGCACACCATGAGCAAAAAAACCATAGGGCCATACCTCCGAGGGAACAGTAACTCTAGACCAGCCAGGCTGGAATAACCAAAAGAGAATGCGTTGTTTCCTTTCTGCACTTCATATTTCAAAAACATAATAAGCTGCAGTGAAATTAATAGCTCATTTGTCTTTACAGTAGAGCCGCTACAGTCTCCACAGGAAATATGGCATTTTTAAACAATTTTTCCTGCTATGAAGGAAGAGACGTTGTCAAAGTAATGGTATCAAAGTTGCAAATGAAGCTGTCTCCAAGTGTAACTTAAATGTATGCACACAATGTTAGGTGTTTTTAATTCTGCGGTCTCTTGATTTTTTTTTTTTTAAGCTTTACAATCCCAATTAGCTTGATTTATAGATATTACACAGTAACTGTTTTGAGTTAGATTCAACACGTTTTCTGCTTACATGAACCATCATAAACTGTAATTTGAAATAGTTGTTCCCTGACCTTCGACAGCTTTCCTTGCATGTGCATTCATTCACACAGGCCCACATCTCTAGCTTTCTTTAGTCATCATACACACAAATGCTCTATTTATTTCACAAAGAGCAATGCAGGCAGGACTCACACACTTGTGTTTACTTTCAGTGTCTCAAAGAGAGCAGCACAGAGTGACAGAGAGGAAAATAGACAGAACAAGAACAGAAAGTGACTTCAATGCGGACAGACAGAGCCTCGGGCCCTTCAGCTCCCACAGAAAGCAGCTTAATGTGGGCTTACATAATCTAAATTTTGCCTGAGTCGGATAGAGCAAAGAGTCAAAATTGTGGTCTCTGAGAGACGGGGGATGGATAGCACAGACAAAAATGTGTCTGTGAATTAGATGAAGGTGTAACTGCATTGGTGGTATTGGGTAGGCTGGGGTTATGATACCTTTACATATGCAAATGAAGTGATGATGGAGCTTTATGATGGGCAAAAGACACATTTCCAGGTTTGAAAGATACTGGGACTCATGCCATGTGGACACTGAGGACAATGTGTTCAGCTGGGTGCAATTGTCAACAGATCAATGAAATTCAGTGGGTGACTTATGTCTACACTAGGGCTGCACAATTAATTTAATTTTAAATCACAATCACGATTTTGGCTTCCCACAGTCAAATTTGCGTGATCGAGCAATATTTTAAATGCATCATTGCGTTTATAGAACGCTCCGGGTTTTTTTGCAAAGCCAATCTACCGCTCCTTATACCACTGTCTGATCATGTGCCAGTCAGACTTGTTCCCTGCACCATGCAGCTTAGTTTCTAGATGTAGACAGTCACAGAGTATACAGTAACGTGAAAAATATTCCACAACAGATAGCAGACGGTCATATGTCGGTCACAAGGTTTACCAGTTTACTAGTAAACGCAACATTTTGTCCTGTCTGTGTTGTTTTTCAGCAGTGACCGGTGCTAGTTTGTGTCTGTTAGCTCAGAGGGTTCTAGGGTACTAGTTAGTGTGTTAGCTCACAGGGCTCTAGGGTACTATTTAGTGTGTTAGCTCACAGCGCTCTAGGGTACTAGTTAGTGTGTTAGCTCACAGCGCTCTAGGGTACTAGTTAGGTTGTTAGCTCACAGGGCTCTAGGGTACTAGTTAGTGTGTTAGCTCACAGGGCTCTAGGATACTATTTAGTTTGTTAGCTCACAGCGCTCTAGGGTACTAGTTAATGTGTTAGCTCACAGGGCTCTAGGGTGCGTCTAACATTTTTCTTCTAGGTTACACGGGTGCACCTAACATCCTTGCATCCACTGCCTCTCCACAAAAAAAAGCAATGTTGTTCATATCAACATGGTTTAATTTTGCATTACATGACCCATTTCTCCCGTGAAGCTGTACCTGTGTTTGGATCTCTCCTCTTACCTTCCGCGCAGCCCTGTCGCCATTCACTCACACACGGAAAGAGATGTGACCCATGGCCAGAATATCATAGTTCATAAAAATGCAGCGCAGTGACAATACAGACATTTCATACACACCATGTGTGTAACTCCGCTGAGCCGCCATTCAATCCGTGCTGGACCCATTCATAATAAGTGAAAGAGCTTTCTCAGAGATAAATTTAAAAAAATAAATAAATAAAAATTATATATATATATATATATATATATATATATATATATATATATATATATATATATATATATATATATATATATATATATATATATATATATATATATATATATATCTATCTATCTATCTATCTATCTATCTATCTATCTATCTATCTATGGCTATTTATTTCAGATAATTTTCATTTACACGTGTTGCAGCTGTATGTACGTACAACATCCAACTTCAAAATAAGAAGAATGTAGCACAATATGGATGTGAAAGCAGTTAGAAATAGCCTATGTGACTATAGAATTTGTTTCGTTAAAAACAACAAATAACCGTGATAGTTAATCGTGATCTCAATATTGATCAAAATAATCGCGATTATCATTTTGGCCATAACCGTGCAGCCCCAGTCCACACTATTTGCGTCATCCTTTACACAGAAAATTCTTCCTGAATAATGAAGATATGGCATCATTATGTACCTCATGTCCCCGAACTTCCTGGTGATGGCGCTGCCCAGTGTGCTGAAGGCGGCTGATGTTTTCTGTCCTGCTGTGGACAGCGTCTCGGATGTCTTCTTATAGCTAAGACATTAAGGGGGTACATTCAGAATATGTCTCCTGCACATACTGCACTGAATTCACACTTATGCATGAACTAACACAACATTGTTAAACACAGATGTATTCATATGCATACAATGGTGACAAGCACAAACACACAGATACACAACAGCCTGGCCTTTGAACCTTTTTCCACTGTTTAGCAACCCTTTTGTTTACATTTGCATCGTGGATTGCTTCCATCCACACATCCACACTCAGTTTTTCTGGGATCTTACACTCCTGTGGCCACACTGGTTCATTATAGATGAGGACAGCAACTGTGTGTGTAAAGTGATCTTCAGGTTGAAGTGTAACTGGATAAGAAGGGAGGCCTCTGGAGACTATCCCCTTGCTCTTCTCTGTCTCTTGGTGTCTGAGTAAGAGCTCATAGCTGACGGTCAAATTAGGAAATTGCTAATCTGCACATGAAAGCAAAAAAAAGAAGAAAAAAAAAAAAAATCAACTCTTCTAACAAGTCCTATACAGATTTGGAGGAACATTACAGATGTTTGTTCTTTTACTGCTGATAATACAGTGAAACATTATTGGGACATTGTGTCATGAGGTCAACGGTAGCCTTTAGCAATGTGTCGCCATTTGATGGGTTTTTCAAATCAGGTTTATGATGTCTGTTACAGCGAGCGCAACAAAGCTAACAGACAGACATGCTGTGCAGCAGAGGACTGTCTTTTTAATTGGGTTTCTGATATCTGTGGTTTATACCAGACACTCAGTTTGGAGTATGGTTTTACTGACTGTTAAAAAAAAAACTAACTACACTGTGTGTGTGTGTGTGTGTGTGTACACATCTTGTTAAAGGCATCTATTATGACAGCAAAAAGAAAAGCCATTCTGTCTAGTGATGTGGACACCCTTCACTCTAACACCTCAAACTGCAAACACTTTCAGCACGCACACACACACACACACACACACACACTAACTCACGCCGTGGAGGTCTGCATGTCGTGCCAGCCTTTACTAAGGTTGTTCCTGAGCTCGTACAGAGAAGTTGCGCCCAGTTTCTGTTTGAGCTCTGCATGCTGCTTCTCTTTGGACGACAAAACCTGCTTCAACGTACTGATCTCCTCCTCCAGCTGGACATACACAAAAAGAAAAAGTGTTACTAACTGTCATACTATCCTATGACTATCAATATCCCTACTATCAACACTTCTTGTTCTTTCTGAGTATGCGCATGTGTAAACATACTTTAGCTAACTCTTGCTGAATCTCCTCTCTCTCCGCCTCCGTCATGATGGAGTTGTTTAGGTTGACTTCTGAGGCCATATCTTCATCAGCCTCTCTCAATGGCTCAGAGTCCAGGAAACCTTGAAGACACACAGCAAAAAAAAAAAAAAAAACTTATCTTCTTTAGTACTACATTCATTGATGTGGTGCTATTTTGAAATATTCTGATTCAGATTCTGCATAAAATATTAATAGTACAACAAAGTGCACATCTAAACAGATACCAAATTAACAGGCAATTATGTCCACATGTCAGAATATTGCTAAAGTCACAATACAATTTTTTTTTCACATCATGACAATGAAACAATTTGGAATGGCACACCCCTAGTATGTATGTATTTTGCTTTGGACAAATGTGTATGAATTGCATATAATGCAGTTCTTATTGGTTTCAATAAAGAGTTAAACTGTCTTGTACTTTAAATGCAACATCAAAGATGAGAGGAAATGGTTCTGACCTTTCTGTTTGGTTTCTCTTGCTTACGATCGATTTAAGATATTTCTGAACTGTTTCTGCCCTTTTGTCTGTTTTGATTGTGTGCTGCAAACTGTCTGACAGCCTCTGTATAGTCTGAGTCAACATGTCTGGTCTGTCTGTCCCCACATCTGACTGTCTCTCTGTCTGACGGTTATGTAATCCGTGGCGGCGGACTTTAAAACTCTAATCTGGATTAACTCGTGGATTATTTTGCTGACGGACACAAAAGACTGCCACGCACAACCAAGATGCTGTTTCTGCTGACAGGCTGAATTGAACGTTACAATATTGGATTTTAGTGAAACCAAAATTAAACAAATTATGTTTTGCCTTGGCACCTGTTCCCAATAAAATGACAGTTTCCAAAACAAAACAAAAAAAATATAGGCATAAATATATAGCTACTCAAACCTTATCATACTCAAACATCTTTCACTTTCTGCCACTAACAAAAACACCTTATTATACTAATTGCACAAGTTACTTCTGGAAACCATACTCAAACATACAATTACCCACACACACTCTTTAGATGATGATACTAAACTAAACCACTTCATGCACATCCAAGATATAGAAAACTTAAATATCTCTCTGAATTAAGCTTTCATGCAAAGCGAGGAAGCTAATTCACTCTGTCAGCTGACTGGCATCAGGTGACTCTTATAAATGATGCAGCAGAAATATATTGAGTTTCAGAATAGTGATTTCTTTCTCCATACCTTCTTTCTCCAATATTCAAGAGTGAGAGATTTTCACATTATAACTGCTCCATCTGGTTAGCCTTGTATTGTTGCAGGATATTTGTGGAAGGCATATCAGGACAGACCAGTACCACATAGCACCAGGCAACAGCAGGACGGCCACACAACACCATAAATGCAAATACATGTATGTAATTATGTCACTATGTTTGTAGTCGACCTGTAAATGTTTTGCAAAAAAACGATCTAAAACCCAAAGTTTGGACAGGATGGAAAAGGATAACAGTACCTGCTGTGAGGTGTCCTCTCTCTTGATGTGGCAGCATTATAAGACAGGTGAGGACAGCGGAAGGTTAGTGAAGACTGATAAAAACTAGCGATGCTGTCCACTGACTAGAGTAGGCTAATTACTATTCTATAACTAAACTGCTAACAATTACTTTAATACTTTATAAATCTAAAAGGGTCAGCACCACATGCAGCAAACACATGCACATTTCACACAAAGACTACACACCAATAAAAGGTATTCCTAGTAGGGAGCTTTTCTGCAGATTTTCAAACCCCCTGTGGCTAAGATGGAAGCTGCATGGGTAACTCAGATCTTAAGACTTTTTTCAGTTCACGCAGCCATATCGTGTACGATAGCCTCGATCTCAGAGGGTTAAAAATGCAACAACACATGAATTGTTTCATCAATTCACTTGAATATAAAACACAACATGCTAAGAACTAAAAACTCACATCCACGATAACCATCTTGACTTAAATGAGTTGTTTTTGTTAAAATTAATATTTACACACAATTATTAGGGTTTTTCCAAACTGATAGTGATTTTATGAAAAAATTGGTGCTAGCATACTGGTATTAATGATAAGTAGCATTGTTTTGTTTTTTTTAGCTGAGGCAGGTTTCCTTTTAGCTAACACAGGTTTATTTTTAGCTAACGGTGGTTTATTTGTAGCTAGGCCTAACGCAGGTTTCTTTAGCTAACACTCAACGCTATTTTTTTTGTTGTAAACACTAGTTTCTTTAGCTAATGCTAATTTATATTTAGCTAACGCTGGTTTATTTTTTAGTTAATGCTGGTTTATTTTTGTTAACGCTGTTTTTTTTTTAGCTAAGGCTGGTTTATTTTAAGCTAACACAGGTTTCTTTACAGCTAACGCTATATTTTTAGCTACGGCAGCATTTAATAAAGTAAAAATTTCAAACTGTAGATAAGTGCACTTGAAGGCATTTTTGCCATTACAATTTAGAACAGGTTGTGTCTGTGTGTTTCTATCAACCTTCTGAAAGACATAACATTATATAAGAATTGTTTGCGAGAGTTACGTGTATTAGTTTGTCACTGTGGAAACAAAAGGCAGTGTCTAAGCTGCTACCTACATTTTCAACACCAATGGGTGGTGTAGTGCTATTTTCTATTAAACATGTAACTTAGTAGCAAAAACACAATTCAAAGATCTATTGTGAAATTTAAAATAAGAAAAAGATTAGCTGTTGGTTTTGAAAGATTGTCCCATTTATACTATGATACACTGCCGTAGCATTTCCAATGTCAGGAATGTGAAGAATGCTGAAACAAGTTCATGATTCCAATCACGGTTTGCTGCATTAAAATCAGTTAGATACAAAGTAAGCTCAGATCCTAAGCTCTCTACTAAACTGAGCGATGAATCAATTTTCAGGTCATGTTCCACAGGCAACATTGCCGGACACTGCAAAATGCTTATCTTGTGCTTTTAGTTCATTTTACATTAAACAAGTATATTTATTATTCTTCACTGAATTTGCCATCCAACTTAAAAAAAAAACATATATATTACTTGTGTACACTTTTTGTAGTAGCTAATTATGTTCTGGGACAGGCATGCCAGAATTACCTACCACACCTTTTCAACCAGACGCCAAAAATAAAGTCTCTTGCTTAATTTTTTGTCAATTTTAAATTTTTTTAGTTGACCGTGGGTATTTTTATTTATTTAGGCCCAATAAATTAAAGTCTTATCCACACTGCTATGAACTAAATTCTGGAGGGGAAATACTAAATCTTTTTATTTATTTTTATTGGTTAACCTAAACGTAGCTGAGTCTAAAAATATCTGACTCTGCATATAATATCCCCAGAATATGTAAAAACATATTTCATATCTCTAGGCTGTTAAAACCGCATAACTACTAGATAAAACTCAAAGGCCTTGGCCTCAGTGTCAGCTATAGCCCTTGTGTGGCTACAGGTTCCTACAGAGGTCATGTTATGTTGACAAGTAAATGTTTAACCAGTATGAAGGATCTGTCTATTCTACAGGCTCTGTTCTAGTCTACTTCCCTCTTCACCTGTGCTGTCCAGTTGCATATCCCAAGTGGTGGACATGGCCCAGTTGTCAGAGTGCGACACTGATGCCCGACACCACTGATCGTCCCCTGATGGTGAAGTTTTACCCCATTCTGTCAGGTTTTCCCCATTTTGGGCCACTGGAGCCAAGTCGTCACCATGTGAGCTCCTTTTAACCAATTCCTCGCCAGAAGGGTAAAACATGTCCTGATTCAAACCTGAGCAAAGTTACAGTTGAATACACTTTCAGTATCTTAGACAACACAGGAAGTGCTTGATTCATCTTATTTCGCAAGTGATGAGTCCTCTTTTAAATTATGTTTTAGCTTAACTGACAAAAAAAATCCAGGAAGTTTCATTTTTAAAAGAGAAGCTTCAGCTCCTGAAAAAGTAACCAATGAGGGACCTTGTGTCAATTCTAATTTTGAATGAGTCACATTATTGTAACTTTACATTGTACTCAAATGATAGAAAGTCACAATACAGTTGTCCTGAATAACAAATTAAACACAAATGAATTATTACTTCAGTATAACACTGTAGTAGACTGTAATAGAAATGTGAAGGTTTAAGGGTACCTACACAACACATGCTGGGCTGGGAACAGCACGTTTTTGCACAATGAACGACTGGCCACATTTATTTCTGTTATTCATCTGATAACGTACACTACCGGTCAAAAGTTTGGGATCACTTACAAATTTCCATTCCCCTCCATTATAGACAGAATACCAGCTGATCTGAGTGGGGGCTGATCTTTAATGCAATATCTACATTACCCATTGTCAGCAACCATTCATCCAATGTTCCAAAGGCACATTCTGTTTACTAATCTGATATCATTTTAAAAAATTAACAAAACATTAGAGAACTTAAATTTTTTAAGCGATCCAAAATTTTGACCGATAGTGTCAAATTTTTGATTCATACATGTTCAGACACCTAATGCATCCTACATATTCAGGACATTATTTTTTCAATTCTATAAACAGTTAAATGATTTGCCATGAAAAGGGTCATCAAATGCCAGTCGGTTTAGATTGACTGCATTTTGGTCAAGGCCAACCCTGAACGTTTTACACAATAAAGCTGAAGGGATCGCAATCTATTTTGATAATTGCTTATATTTTGAGTCAAGCTAAAAAGGCCAATGTCTCTCTCTTTTCTCTAATGTTATGAATATGTCTCCCGGGCTTCGGGAAATTGGGATGAACATTTTCTGCATTAACTTACTCCAAAAGGGTCAATTATTGTTATTTTAACCATCCTCATGTTAGTGACTCAAATTTAAAATATGTATTTGTAATATTTTAAGACCACACTCACCCACTCAACTGACTTGTAGCAGTTAAATCAACACTGAATCACATTAGGAAGAAAACTGCCACTGCACTGACCTGAATATTAAATACTAAACACACCACACTTGTTCCAAAACCCCAGTCAGTGAAGTCACTCTCCATTTAACAGCTGATGTCACAGACAAAACAAACATGCTTAGACATCACTTTCTTTGACATGATCTGTGTGCAGCAGCATATTAACACCCTGTGATTCAGTGTGGAAGTAGGGTTTTATTTTGGGAGAGTTGAGTCTTACCCTGCTCTCCCTTGTTTGTGGCTGAATTAACCCATTCCTCTCCAGGACTCATGCTGCCCCAGTCCACCACTGCTTCACTCAGAACACCAGAGTACAACTCTGCAGCAGAGCAAGGCAGCAGGGCGAGAGAAGACAAAAAAACTGATTATATACAAATACACACGCGCACACACACACACACACACACGTCACCCTTGAGGGATTTGGGGTTTCCCTAGTGTCCATCCTGGCCCTGTCAGTAACTTGATAACACTGAGGTCTGCTTTATATGCAGTTTAGCTGAGTCTGCATTTGTACAGGAACAGGAAGTCTGACTTTTGACGCTTACTGGACTAACTTCTTGGAGTTGTTAAAATAAGATATATCTGCTATTCAAAAAGTATTCAGTGGAGCAAATCTGTTCCACACAGAAAACAACAAGATCATTTGTAATAATTATGCAAGAATTATCAAGGTTACTGAGTGTACCAAGTTCTCTGGTTGCTGATGAAATCTCATTACCCCATACTCCAGCACTACAGGAGGAAGCCGACCGGCAAGGACAGTGTTGTTTCACTAACAAGGATTTCCTTCTGGTTTAACTAGTTACTGCATTTAGACTGATAAACCACTCTTTCAGGAGAAAAAGTGCTCGGTCACAAATTTCAAGGTAAAACATAAACATGACGTGACAAACATATTCAGTTTACACTGCTTTGTTTCCACAGAAGTTTCCTTCCTTAAGTTAATGAAGGCTTATTTCAATGGGCCACATTTAGTGAAACTCTTCTGATGATAAAGCATCAGTTTAGCAGATCAAAGAAGGTGATCACTTTTGATCTATTTCATCAAGTTAATGAAAAATATCTCGTTTTCTCTCCCCCCTTGTCCGGGGTGGAATGCCTTTAGTCACAAGACTCCCGTTTAGCCCGCTGGTCATGTGGCTATGCTAAATCAGAGGCCTAGGGAAAGTCATATGGCTGCAAAATCAATTGAAGCTAAACCAAGGCCAAGCTGCCTGCAGTATGGCCAAACAGCAACAATACTGAACTACTGTATATAAACTTTTTCAGTCAATTTTTTTATACCTTATAATTGAAAAACACATTTAAAAAAACACTTCATATGTGGATTATAAACATTAGGGGTGTTTTAAGAGCCAATATTCCAATAATAAATGCAAAACCTTCATGTTAATCAAGTTTCATTGACAATTTAAAGCCATTTGCACTGCTCCAGCCTCTAACTCTGAACACAACGCTCTGCTGATTTCCATTTAGCCATAGCTAGGCTAAACACATAAACCTGCAAAAAGAACGCAATTAACTACCTGCATAAACAAACAGTACCCTTTCTACCTTCACGGATGTGGGGGTCATTGCTTGACTTGATTTATGTCTGATTTTTCACATTCAAATTCCCATTCCTCAGTAAAACTTTGGCTGAATCAAAGCACAATATGCATAAACAAAACAATCTTACATTGCCACCTGTACCAAATGATTACATGTGGGAATGACTCGGAATGTAAAGTCTGTAAAGTGCACACATTAGTAGTAACACAGCACGAATAGCAGGCCTGCACTATTAATGGCACAGATGGTAGAACCACATCCAGCAACATGAAAGGGTTACATGTCCCTTAAAGCCAGATGAGACAAAAGGACACTCCTCTTACTAGAAACACCTCCCACATACAAGGATGATGATGCAGATGTGGATAACAGGACAATTATATTGATCTCAGTGATCAATAGAAAATTGACACAACTACTGATGTTCTACAAATACCAAAAAAATACTTGATAACCGGTGCATTAGACCACCAGATAGCCTCTGAGACAGGAAACAGTATCCAGCCACAAGATTCAAATTTGATCCAGAGTTTCCATGATGTCTTGAATAAACAGTGACACAAATCTACAGCACACATGACCAACTGTCTAGCTGTGGATGCCTGAAGCTTCATTTCAGGGTTTATGTTTATTTGCTTCCTGAACCAGCTCTAAAGGCCTCAGAAATGTCTTCAGAATGAAAATGTATGAATGGCCCATAGAAACATTGTAGGCTACTGAACAGGAAAATGATACATGCCAGTTTAAGCAGTATATATATATATAATTTGAGCACATGCAAAGTCGGGCTATAAATTATCGCTTCAGAATTATCGCTATAGGCTACCATGTTTGACTTTCTCCGTATTTTTTGGATTTATGGACTACTTTGCTTTCCACTCCTTCAACGTAAAAACAGTGACGTGTGCAGTCAGTGCAGCCTCATTATCAGATCAACAGCAGCTGTTTTAAAGTTGTGTCTGGAAAAATAAAGAGTTGTCTTCAACATGCAGCGACAGCGACTCACCTTGTTGTCTGGTCTCCATCAGCGACAGCCAGGTGAACTTCCCAAATTACCCCCTGAAACAAGACAAGACAAGGCAGCACGCGCAGCACCGTCCGTTAGGTCACTGTGTTTTTACTCGGGTTTCCTTGGCTGTCACGCGCTGGGCCAGCACTTTCAGGCGGAGCTTGGACCACGAGCCAATGGGCTCGCGCTTTTGTAATTCGGTTAATTCAATTACCAACCAGATATATTGGACATATGCGCTCATTGGACAAAACAGCATACACTAAATAAATAAAGAAATAAAGGTAGTATTTAGAGCCTAAGTAAAAGTAACAGTAGGCTACCTCAGTGTATAAAAACACTATTACAAGCAAATTTCCTGAATTAAAAAAATAAATGTAGCCTAAGTTATTATTATCGTCAAAAGTAAAAGTTCCCTCTTAATTAAGTATAAAATAGCACGAAATCCAAATACTCAAGTAAAGTATCTCATAATTGTACTCAAGCACAGTACTTGGGTGAATGTACTTTACACAGTCTGTTTCCACCACTGGTGTATTTGTAAAAGGTTTCCTTTTAAACCTATTACATTTATTTGTATTGTTGTGTGTGTCTCTTAACAAAAACAATATCAACTCCAATTTTGCTGCTGTAACACCATCATTTCCCATTTTTTTGGGATCAATACATTTCTATCTATCTATCTATCTATCTATCTATCTATCTATCTACTACTAATAATAACATTAACAGTAATTATAGAGGGACTCACTAAGAAAAGATGCTAAAGGAATTCAATTAGTATTATCATTTCTATTATTTATTTACAAAATGTTATATTAGTAATCATCCAAGTAATCTTAATACTGTAATATTCTTTGTTACTCTGACTATGCATGTCATTTTGCATTTGCATTGCTCCTATAAAAATGAAAATCAAGGTTCTAGGGATTTGACTCCTGCAGTGCACTTATGACCCCTGCTGACATGAAACTGTAGTCACACCCGTGGTTGTAAATAAAAAGAGGTTGATATAACAGACTGATCTACAGACCAACAGACAGACATTCATACCGTTTGTAAAGAAGGCCGTTGGTGACTCAAAAACATTAAATAAATTAAGAGTAAAAAACAATCAATGTCGATAGAAAAGTATAATATGTCATTGTCAAATGAAAGAGTCAAACCAGAACATTTTGGTATTTGACCCAGGTTGGTTTATTCTTCATCAGATCCTCAGATGAAAACAATGTGCATGGCTAAGTGAGCAATAATATCAGCAGACATTTTTAATGATGGCAGCAGGTGGAAGAATCTGTTCTTAGTGCAAACAAGGAACACGGTAATCAAGTTTAAGACATTCCTTTGAAAAGAAATACCCTTGAAAACCAAGTGGTGTATAGACATAAAATGTGGCCGTTTTCCAACAAGTTTGCATGTCCACAGTAGTGAAGACCCATCCTGATGTTGCTGATTATACACCATTTACAGCAAAACCAATATTCACAGGCCTCCTGAGTTGAAATTAACCTATGAAATATTGTCCCTAACTACACATTTCATTTGTTGAAAATTACACATCTTTTTAATATAATCACTTCCTCCACTGAGCATTTGTTGTCCATACCAGCCTTATGACACTCATCCAATGGAGGAAACGATGCTCGCTCTGCTACTGCTTCCTCCTTTTAATCTTCAGAGTCCAAAGTGTGAGGTTTGTATGAGCCAAAATAAAGTCACAGTTTAACTTGTGCAAAACTATAGGAGTATTTTGGATTTAGCTGACACCCTGTATTGTGGTTCCCTGTACTATTTTAGAGGTTTGGTTAAATCTTTAGCTATTTAAACACACATTCTTAATCGAGGGGCTGATTGCACTGCACATTGCCCGGTGTGGTGGGGTAACAGATCTATACATATATTTAATATCAGTGGTTCCATACATTAGGAGCCCCATATTAGTATATGCTATGCTTTGCTTAAGCTATTATAACACACGTGAGGCTTTGATAGATTTTTTTTACCCCATTTATAATGTTGGGAGTCACGCTGGGGCCCTGAACCACAGGTTGGCAAACCCTGATCTATAATGGCTGTGAAGGCACTATTGCATATTTATGCCAATATCGCATGGATTGTAACAAACAAAAAGGCCAGGGGTATCAGCCAGCCAATACAAACCCAGCAAAGGAAATCTCATTGATCAAATTAACACTTGCGTCACTGGATGAATTGATATAGAGCAACTTGCATGTTAACTTTAACCTAAACATCAGTTATATGTAGGAATACAACAACAAAACAAAGCAATGATGGCATTTCCACATGGCATCTTAACATGAGAAAAATTAACACACTTGTACATGTATAAAAGTGAAGAAAACAGACATGAGCGGCTAACTAGGACAATTCTAATCATGTTATTATTCATTTACATTTGTCCTGTAGCTGACAAGGTCACACAAATTCATATTGGCAATTACTGTCTCACAGCAAAATTGCCAAATAAATGTGACTGTAAACTCATGCTCCTAGGAAGTTGCTTACTTTGTTTGGCCAAATGTTACGTATTATTAGTTGATAATTTATGTTAATGATTAATCAATTATCAAAGATCCTATTAATTCATTTTCAGGCAATGAGCTAATCAAATCAGTTCAGCATTGGTACAGTGTAAACTGCAGGGCAACGTTTTTGGTAAAATGCCTAAGAAATAGTAAAATATTTACGTATGTGTCCGCAGTACATTAAAACAATTTCTCTGTGCTGTAGACACTTTTAAGTACAAATGTCCATCACACACTGACAGTCATATTTCATTCAAACAAACAAAACAATGCAACAATGGAACATGTCAGTGTAGTACTAGCGTAGCAGATAAAACATGTATGCATATGATGCAAGTGAATAATTGTTAAGTAGATAATTTCAAAGTTTTTGTTAGGCGCAATCCTTACAAATTTAGTTTCCCTGTGCTGTATTACTAATTCAGTTCCTTGTACCACTTTTTAGTCCCCTGTCACCCAAGCAGCATTTGCAAAACTGCTGGGTCATGCTGGGAAACACGGAGGGTATTTGCATCACTGAGATATTTTGATCTCTTTCGACACTATGGTGTTTTTACTTCCTTGAAATTAAATATGGTTGCTAAGCAGCTCTGGGGAAACGCACCAGGAAGCATCTTGACTCTGTAGTGCTGCTCAGCCATTTCTGTGCCACAGCTCATGTGGATGGAGGCCTCTGGGTACAATGAACAGAAAACAAACTCCCTGAGAGTGGATTCAAAACCTAGAGTCAGGAACTACCGAAAGCAGTGTGTGACAATAAATTATCGGTGTCCTTTAGGAACCTTGTCTGTACAGTTAAACTGTACTTGACAGTTGGTATTTATTGACTCTCAGATGTAGAAAAGGTGCTAGATCCCTGGGATAAAGGGAAGCTAATGATGTGCCACATGCAGGAACATCAAGCCTGCTTTCTATGCCTTAAATCCTGGTTTCAGTGAAAATTCAGAGATGAAATGTGTTGACACACTCAGGATTTACTCCACTGGTAACCACAACAGATTTGAAGATGCATTGATCTTCACTGTGCGACTTTGTTTCCAATGGAGGCATTTCCCCATCATTTTATCATTTCACAACTTTTTCATGGCGTAGCATCTTTTATGTGCAGATATATTGTGCTTCTCCTCGTCCTTTTGTACTTTCTTTAAAACGTCTTCATAAATGTCTCATGATGGAGCAAAAAAAAAAAGAAAAGAATTGCTCCATGAAGTGATGGGATAAAAAAACACACAAAAGAAATATCTGTGAGTGATGTGGAAACCACTTGTATGTACTTGACCGCGGCGTGCACCGCAGGTAGCCCTGTTTTATTCTCACGTACCAGAGGCTCAAAAACATCCAGTTTGGATGATTCTTTTGTGGCTGAAGAGAAGCCACAGCTCCAGTGGATGTATTAAAAACTAAGAACTGACAGCAGGGAGGGGAGGATAGAGGGATAAGTGAAGGAGAGCAAGCTGGCTGCTGCCAGGTGACGACCTTTAAAGCTCTTGAAAATCTCCTGTTTCCTGGCAGCACTCTGCGTGTCTGCCTTCTTGCAACATGCTCCAGTGTGAATGAGTTAAGTATGTGCATGTTAAAAGCCACTATGTCACTATCCTAAGTCTCGAGCAGATAGACATTCTCTTATCACTGCACAAATCCAAACTGCATCAATTCTTAAACACCTTGATCACCTAATAATTAACATCCAAATGTGATCTACCACATTCAGTGCACAGCAGCCTGACGATAACTTCTGAACTAATGCAATTCTTTAAAAAAAAGAGCTAACGCAACTTACGCAAACCACCACCCAGTAAGTTCAGTTATTTTTAATTCAAAGCAGCTTTCAACTATCTAATGCATATTCCTATAATCCTACAGAGCCTCTAATTCTATTTCTTTATGCGGACTCCGCTACACACTGGCAGCATCACCTCCCAACACTGCTGCAACAAGCAACCCAGAAAACAAAAAAATCTAACAAAGGGACGGGGTCAACTGTCTGTCCTGCCACATTCAGCATTTTGTTTTGGCACAATTGCCACAGCAGCAGCAATTATTTAATGTTTTTGATGTTGCAGATACTGGCGTACAGTATAGGGCAAGGCAGAGGTGAGGGTGTGTGAGCCACCGTCCACCCAGGGCAGAGACCCAAGGAAAGTGCGGAAGAAAGGCAAAGACGGGAGAAGGAGTAGATTGGAGAACCACAACAGAAAACAATGGTGGCTTGCTAAAAATTCCGCTTTCCAATATTTCTTTAAGTGGGCTGAATATTTGTTGCAAACCGGACACCTTTATTTTTTTTTTTTTTTTTTTTAAAGCTAAGGTTGGTGTGGCCTTTGAAATTAGGTGTCACTCTTAGGGGGGTAACACAGCACCCAACTTTCACTCTGTCTAGCAATAACTTGAGGCAGAGTCGAGGTTATCCATTAGTAACGTGTCATCCTTCCATCCGTCCAAATTAAGTCCTTTCATATTATTTTGAATAGTGTGTGCTTGTCAAAGACTCCAAATGACAATGGGAATTTTCAATATCCAATGAAAATTGAGTTACCAACAGACGAAGATTGCACAAATTCAATGTCAGCTTTGTTGCATCCGTGAGAACTCGTTCATCATGGCTTGATCCTGAATTCAGTTTCCAACTTGCCCTTTTGACAAATGACTGAAGAAGCGTTTGCAAAAGTTCAACAAGATGATTACATTTCTGAGCTCCTCCTCCCCTTTTCCAGCAGTCAGTGTTTATCAAGTCAAGATGTATCCACCACTGTCAAACCTTTAAAATTTAAATTAGCGTTTTGTTTTTCTGTCCTTTCCTTTCCTTCTTGAATATCCAGCATTTCTTTTGCAGCAGCGGCCCACTGAATATTCTGCGTGATGATGTGTGATTATCCACGCCCTTACATCATATGTTTATATACTTCCTTTCCTCTTAAAAAGTCTATTCACCATTGTTAATTGTGTGATGTTCCTTTCAAACTTTTGCAATGAGTCAGGCTGGAGTGTTCATCCCAGAAGAGATGCGTGTGTCGTCTTTCAAGCTGTGTGTGTGTGTGTGTGTGTGTGTGTGTGTGTGTGTCTGTGTGTGTGTGTGTGTGAGTGTGAGTGTTCTAGATGCAGTGCAGGTTGCAGTCAGATCCACCGTCCGGAGCCCTGTGAGCGCTGCTTCTTCCTCCTCTTACACACATAGTAGACGGGGAAAACTACCAGACCTGCAGACAGGGAGGGTGGTTGTAGAGATGAAGCGGAAGAGAGGACAAAGATGGATTAAAGCCTTGTTTCAATTGATACTAATTTGAATTAACTATCATTAACTAATGTACAATGTCAATCTTGAATTATCTGTTAATGTCGAGCTCTGATGAGTTTCTCTATGTGGATTTGATTATTCTATCTTATATTTGGCATAGTGTATGTGTATGTTAATTAGGCTGAAAAAGAGAGCAGCAGCAGCACAGCACTGATTCTAATAACGATGACAATAAATGTGATTCTTCCATCACGGCGTGTTAGGCCGTAGCGGATCATCTGTCAGACGCACACACACGGGAAAGAGATTAACACTAATTACAGTTCAGCCGAGGCATCAATAGTTCACATCACTGTCTGACGGAGTGCTCACAGAGTGCAGCTGGGAGATTTTACTAGTAAATGTAGTTTCAGGAAATAAAAGCCAGTCGCCCAGAGAGTAATAATCTGGATCTAAAGCTTTGGCAGTTTTCTTGTCTTTTAGGGCATATAACTGAGAATGACCGCCATGCATGCTAATATAAAGTTTGTGGCATGTTTATGCTTGTTATTTTTGCATAGAGAGTGGACCTGTGTGGAACAAAATATCTGTAGTATAGCCAAACCATTTAGCTGTTTTCGGTTTGCCAGCGCTCACTGGAGCTTCACCCTGATTCTTTCGTGCGTGTGTGTGTGTTCATGTGTATAATTGTGTTACCTATCACCAGTGCGAAAGCTCCGAGCACCATGACCAACAAAATGACCACTGGAGCTATCAGCACCTTAGTGGCTGCAGAAGAAAACAGAGAAAGAGAAAAGGGAAGGACAGAGAGAGAGAGAGAGAGAGCAGAATAATAATCATTCATAATGAATAAATGTTCCTTTCAGATGGAACAGAAATTGCATGATTCAAAATTAATGTGTTGTTTTGTTTACATTTTGTTTAAATTTTAATGAATCGCTGCAAGGAAATTGTAGATGTGTGTGCAAGGAAATTGTAGATGTGTGTGCGAGGGACAATTCTCCATCCACATTAAGGCGCCGCTTATTACGTGCAAAATCTGTGCCACTAACGATCCATGGCATGAAGACAGCGGCGAGCGTTGTAATGGCTAAATGGTTCTTGTTAAGGGACAAATTAGCTTTCAGTTCATCAGGCACCCTGCTGATGTAAACTAGCTCTCACTGTGATGGAGAGCAGAGTCAAACAAATCTATCAGAGTTCAGCTTCGTGGAGGCTTGCTGCTGGTGCATACATTTGATAACTGGGAATTGATAATTATAACTAACATACTCGGATATTTGATGCTTTCACACTTTATCATAAAGCGTTCCTCATCGGTCTCTCGCAAGTACAGTGTTAAATATGTGTTCATCGCTGTTGTCACAAGGGGGAAAATATTGTCTGTCACAGTTGGGCTGGCCGGCCATCATGCACGGCAGAAACAATACATTTCGACTTAAGGTATTTAATCCAGTGGATGACAAGAAAAAACTATTGCACTGCTATTTCCATTACTTTCTCTAATCTATGATGATAATCCACAGATGAGTGCAACATGGTAGCTCTGATGTATTTTGGGCTATGGGCTTTAACCTAACTTTAGCCTAATGCCAGAAGACACAGTAGCCGTCAAAGTGTGAATATGTAGCTGTATTAATTTAAAAGTCAATATTCCTGACTGTATGCTTGGAAAAACAAGTGTATGGCCATGCTAGCTCTTTGAGGCTGCCCTTAGGCACAGCGGTTCTTTAAGCTAAATGCTAACGTCAGCATGCTACCACGCTTACAGTGACAATGCTAACCCGCTGATGTTTAGCAGGTAGAACGGTCACAATTTTTAGTTTAGCATGTTCACATACTAACATTTGCTAAATAGCAATAAACACAGAGTACAGCTGAGACTCATGGGGATATCATTTGTTTTGCAGGTAGCTGGTTATACATTTTTGGACCAATTTATAATTTGAGTGGCGCTAGAGTGAAAGTCAGAGGATCACCAAAGATGGGAAAGGATTTATCGTCTCGTCACCATCAATATGAGAAGTTTGGGCCAAAATGGTGAACCAACTGAGCATAATTGCCACCCACCTACCCACACACACACACTTACCACAGACAGACCCTCTAATTAGCCGTCTCAGATGAGGTTTATCAGGTAGATAGCGAAACTTACATCCAAACACGCTGAGGTTGGATGTATGGTCCCCGAAAAACCTGACGACAGGAAGTTTAAGATTAAATCAGATAATAACATAGAAAAGGTGGGAAAGGCAGTCAGATAAAAAATAATAATAATAATAATACAAAAAATAAAAGTCTAAGATTCCAACCTTAGGTGTCGGTAGCGCTCTCCACAGCGGTAGCAGAAGTTAGTGTTACACTGCGTACATGTCATATGGTCACATCCCTCTGTACGCTGAATATGGATCTACAGAAGCAGATGAGGCAAGAGCAAGATGGGAGGGGTAAAAAGATGAGATTTACAGTATGCTACATGCATTATCAGAAGTTTCACTCTTTCTTCTTGGGGCACAATTTTAATAAATTGTTACGTTCTCTTTTCAGACTCAAGATCAGCTCTGTTTATTGTAAAAAAAAAATTTTTTAAAGCGTACATTTTGCAGTCTTAGCAGCACTAAAATGCAACGCTCTCAATTTAAAATGTAAACTAGAAGTATTTGGTTCAGCATCTATTGAACTGCACTGCAATATGTATGCATTGGTAAACTTAATGGATCTTTGCTATTTGGCTGCTGTAGCAGTAAGCAGTCTTACTCTGAACTGAGCATTAAGTTCAGCTGCTCTCAGCCTCTTTCCCAGTGAAACACAGCATGATGCCAATTTGTTGGCATTAGAGCCCGACTAATATATCGGCGGGCTGATATTATCAACCGATATTAGGCATTTCCCAATCTATCGGTATCGGCATTTATGATGGCCGATAAATAAATTAAAAAATCATCAGAATCATTTATAATGACCAATAAATGATTCTGATAAATTAATATTTTAAAAATGAAAATGGACCGTCAACCACGTTGTGAGCTTTGCATAGTTTGTCCACCAGAGGGCGCTCTACAACGTACCTGTTGCCAACACTGATTATTTATTTTTGTTAATGTGTTTTTGTTCAAACGACTTTAAGTGTCATATCTTAACTTTGTATTTTTATACTTTTTTTTTAATCATCAGAACTTTATTATATTTTGATGTTCTTCTGTTCTGCTGTGATAATAAAACAAATTATTATATTATTTTAGTGAGAACTTATAAATAACTACAAATAACTAATGTTAGGGAAATGTGTTTATGTTTTGTAATGCGTTTCTGGATTTTTTTTTAAATATATATCGGCCCATATATCGGCATATTGGATTTTTAAATAACCAAATATTTGTATCGGTATTGGCCTTAAAAATCCTTTATCGGTCAGGTGCAAGTTGGCATCACAGTCAAACACGATCCTCCTTCCCTGCTTCCAGAGCAAAAATTCAGAGGCATCAGTGCGATGAAAACAGATGGAAAGTGTTTGCTGCAGCGAGCAAGCAGTTCCCACAAACCGGTAATTTGCTTAATCTATGTCTTGCTATAGTCATCTTCTGACAGTCAAATTAGATATTGTGTAGACTAACTTGGTTGTAATGAGACCAGACTTGTTTTATGACTGTGAGAGCGATGCCAGTGAGTCTACCATATTTGGTTTTGTGCAGCAGAAAGACATAATTATTTTTTTAATATGCACAATGTTTATGCATCTCTGTCCTGCTGTTCCACATGCACTTGAATCAGAGCGTCCGTCTACTTCTCTACAGCTTCCCATCCGTCATCTGTTCTTGCTCTCATGCTTCTAAGCCTTCATTGATTTATTCATCTACCTTGAGTCCACCATCCATCAACCCTCTTCCCATTAACCCACACCCAACAGCAGTCCAAAAAAAAACTGTATCATGATAACTTGTATCCTTACCTTACACTGTGGACATTTCTGGGCGTTTCTTTGCCCGTGCTCTATGACACTAGCCCAGCTTCGAAGCAGCTTGTCTCCTTTCCTGTATTCGCGACATCTGACCCCATTGTGCCATGGTGCGTGGCATTTAAAGCACCATACAAACTGACAATTGCTACACAGGATCTAAAGTAGGGACAGAAGACAGTAGACCCATTCTTACGTTACTTTTAAAGGTACATGTATCTATATCAGCTGTATGTGGAATTTGTTTTTTAAGTGTTATATGCAGTTGGAGTCGTGTATTGCAACGGTCATCTTACCTTGTACTTGTGCTCGGAGTGGTTGGAGTTGTTCCCCTTCAGAGAGCTGAACTGACTGCACTGGGGGCAGGGTTT
Organism: Percina caprodes; assembly: GCA_013375575.1. Classification (NCBI taxonomy): domain Eukaryota; kingdom Metazoa; phylum Chordata; class Actinopteri; order Perciformes; family Percidae; genus Percina; species Percina caprodes. The sequence continues at coordinate 58,968 of JABXJD010000211.1, forward strand.
GGTGCTCGAGTCTAGCTGACTGAGCTCCAAAAAGTAACGGTATTTTGCTACGTCTTCATTGGCTAAATGGGAAATTACCAGTCCCTCCTCCAGGAAGCCACTGCACTCTGGGATTGGACAGCTGATGTAAGATTTGGCTACTCGTACCTGGGTAACATCAGGGAAGACAAAGAATATATGTTCAAGTATGTGAAAGTAACACTAAAATGTTAATACTAAACATATCTTGTAATATCACCTGCTTCACAATGTGAATCTGTCTATGGTGGGTTATTGTGCTGGAATATCAGTACCAAATTTACACGTGGATGTATTCACACCACTTATGGGAAATGGTTAATAATTTACCCAGGAATAGAGGGACTACGAGGTATATTAATGGAAGGCTGAAGGAGGCTGTGGAGAGAGTGGAAGTTAATATGTTTCAAAAGGACACACAGACACACATTAGTTAGTCCAGACCAAGTGTCCGTTAGACTGAGTGGACCTTTTCCATACGAGTTAGCATACAGTCTGGCCACTGAGTCAAACACTAACTAACCTTAACATCACAGACATTAACAAAACCACAGGGGAAACAACACCTTTAAAAAATATTATAACATACTGTATATATAATATGTAAACCTAATCATGCAAAAAGGTTTCAAAGAAGTCAAAATAAACATACATTTTAAAGTCTGACACAATGTTTTTTTAAATCTGCACACAGAATTGAAGTGATGTTCTTACTTTAGGGTGCACTATTTCAAACTAACTAACTTTTGTAACTCAGTTGCAAAAGAACACATATTTTTCATCATTAAGCTCACACCTGGGTTCATTCAAGCAATACGAGTGTGTGTGTGTGTTTAAATCTTATCTAATCTGACCTTGGATACAGTAAGTATCATGCTTATTTTTCACTATCTAGCTCTCTTTTGTCTTTTTCATCCCATCATGCCAACATCTCTTCTTCTCTGGTTCCTTCTCTCTCTCTGTTCCTCATTTCATATTCAAGTTCTGTCTGTTTCTCCCCACATGTTCAGTCCATCACAGCCAATGAGACCCGTTGTACTGACACACGATATGCATTTTGTGAATGAGAATGTGAAAGGAAAAAAGCATCAGCCTCTGATGGTGTTGCACCCAACATCCCCTACAGCACACACACACACACACACACACACACACACACACACACACACACACACACACACACACACACACACACACACACACACACACACACACACACACACACACACACACACACACACACACACACACACACACACACACACACACACACACACACACACACACACAAGGGTAGCCTAAACGTTCATGGTTTCTCAGCTGTACTGACAGTTATTTTCTGTCAAATATTTGTATTATGTTATTTCGTTAAAACAAATACACAAATGTGTACAGTGTTTGCCTTTGAAAGAGGAGACACAAAAGACAACAAAAAAGGGCAAGAGAGCTGATGTGTGTGTGTTGTTGCCACAACACTAACACTGTGGTGACCACATCCAGACAGGTTGGACAGGTAATGACTGTTGACACTCTGTCTCTCAGATCAGGGGCGTCGGACTGGGGTGGGGTGGGGGCTCATGTGAGGAGGGACCAAGAAGATGCTAGAATGAACTGCTGGGGATGCAGGGAGGGACTCACAGAAAATGCCTTTCTACAGGGCCCAGAAAGTTGTACTACTCCCCTGTCTCAGATACATGTGTCACTGTGTGTGGCGTTTTGAAATGCGGGGGCGAAACATAAACCAACATAAAGCATGCATGATCAAGTAAGCTTACAATCGGTACACGGGCATCCCATGACAGTGGTGACTGTATGCTCAGTCAAAGCTAAAATTAGAACTATGTAGTGGCAGTATGGAGTGACAATATAGTTAGCCCTGTGTAAGGTTTGTGCACATTGTGGTGTTGTAACTCTTCAGCAGGGACTCCTAACTGGGAGTATGAGTACCCTGAGGTGTCCATCTGTTATACTCAGCTAAAAATAGAAACAATAACTTGATTCAAAATATATTGTCATATTTATGGAGGACAAAAAAGCGACAGAAAAATAGGAAGATAAATCAATATGATGCAGGCTTTTACTACATAAGCAGTAAGCTGCCCATCAACCCGAGTCAGCTGTAACAACTAAGAGTGTTTTAAAAACAATTAGCAAGTGAGCAGAGTTGAAATAATTAGCTAAAACTGATAGACAAACAGCCTCTGTCACTATGTCACTATGTTAAATAACATACATAATTCATGCAAAAAAAACCTATTTGGAACAATGAAGGGGTACTTGAGCTTAAATGAAAGGCCTATGATGGAGAGAAGTCATTCTAAGTGAATCTAAACACATGATGTGTTGAGGCAACACAAATTCTAGATTGTTAGCTACTATATTCCTATTCTTAACTTTTTTTTTTTTTTTTTTATTAAATAAGCCCAACACTATTGCCTTGATTTAGCCCACTTGTTTAATCCCTGTCACAACAACATGGTTAGTAGGGCTGGGACGATTTTTTCACAATACATGGGTGCCAACTGGATTTGTATTGCGATTCTAGAAGTATTGCGATTTTCTTTTCCTTCTTTAAAGAAAACAAAAAGTTGAACGCTACACTTCTAGAGACAATATATCATGAGAAATTTCTGAAAACTAATTGTTTTCTACGAAGAATGCAGATGACATATCAGTCAGTAGGGGTGGGAATCGATAGAGCATTGTATCGCGATATTTTCTCTGGCAATACTGAATCGATACACAGACACCAAGTATTGATCTTTTATTACATATGTGTTGGTCACTTTGCCTGCTTAACAATCCCATTATGCAGGAAGAAAATGAGATGAACAGAGAACAGAGATGTATCTTTTTTTGTCACGATACGATATTGCGATTTTAAACATAATGCAAAATTCTGCAATATATTGCAATTTATTACCCTTTTCCAACTTAAAATGTTTCCCAATTTCAAATGATGTCCCCAAAGGAAAACTTTGTCAATATGTTTCACCAAAAAAGATACATTTCTGTTCTTTGTTCATCTTCTTGCTGCAAAATGGGATTGTCAAGCAGACAAACTTACCAACACATATGTAATAAAAGATCAATACTTGGTGTCTTTGAAAAATATCGCAATACTATGCCGTATCGATTTTTTCCCCCACCTCTAGCGCCGACCCCCTTCCAAGGGTCCTATCTTTGACCACATACTCAGATATCTCTGACATAATGCTTACTGTGAGGGTTAACAGCAAGCATTGTTTGCTAAAAAAAGGTTTGCAGTACATTGGCGGAAATAAATTCCACCTACACAGGATAGTTTACATGACCCTTATCTCATTCTCAGTGTGCTTATCAGTGAGTGTGCTTGTCTCTGTGTTTGTGTGATTACTCATCACAAGATAATTGCAGATTAAAAGTAGTCTAGATGATTGATAAAAACTGTTTTACCTAAACAGATTAAAGCAGATTGCAGTAACAGTAGCAAAAAACTGAGATTGTAACTTCTTCCCAACTCCTAAAATTAGTAACAGGGACAGCATATGTGAATATTAAAACTGGGATATGATCAAAAGAGGGTAGAAGTTAATGAACAAAGCACTTAAAGACAAATCCATTCCTGGAACACTTTAGCTCTGTTAGGGAGCAGCGATTGGCAATGTGCCTTTCATTGCTGAGTCCTTATTTCCATGGCAGTTACACTGAATTAAAGGAAGTAAATGTTGTACCCATCTAATATTCAGTTATTTGATTTATAAATGTAAATTGTCATAAGAATCAATGAACAGGAGCTCTTACTAAAACAGCATTGTTGCCACAAGATAATGTTGTGCCCCTATTATGACCTATTTTCGCCTCATTAAAGTCATTAAAGAATGACTTTATTATGATGCTGCTCCTCTGTGTATACTAAAACACACTGCCGGGATGCTCAACATATTTTCTGGCATCAACAAAAAGCCATTTGGGAAGTGAAGTAAACAATGTAGATGAAAGATGAGATAAGATAAGTTGAAGGACACACTTGTGCTTTGTTCGAGTGTAACTAAACTAATAACGCTCAACATAATATAAGTAGAATTTCCTTCTTAATACTCGCCTAAGGAAGATTTTGCCATCGGTTATGGCAAAATCTTCCTTAGGCGAGTATGAAAGAAGGAAATTCTGCAGAATAAGCCCATCGGTGCACAATGTAAGATTTTGTCAAAACCATCCCAATTTTAGTGCAAAATCTGTCAGTAACCCTGATTCACAAAACACAGTTGTTATCACAAAATGAGACCTGCAGATGTTAGTAACAATTTCATAAAATGTTCTTAATTTACAATAGAGAGCTCATTTAGACACTTAATCAAAACCTGTGGGGAAATATTGTTCAATACTAACTCCAGAGATTTTTTTGGAGGAAATAAGATGCCTAACATAAGAATTTTAAAGTGTGACACTGTGTGTGTGTGTGTGTTGACTGGCTCTGTGACACCCTGCTGCACTAAACAATCCCCCCTTTGGCCCACCCTCCCTCCTACTAACCTGAGCGCTGACGTAGAGTTTCAGACACTCATCGCACACGGCCTTCCTGCAGCAGGGCAGGGGTGCGATGGTTTTCTCTTCCAGGCACACCCGGCAACTCTGCATCGTAGTCCCTGCACTGGCCTGTTCCATGGACAACGGGTGGGTCATGTCCCAGAAAGGATCCACCAAGTCGTCCAATGTGTACAGAGACGGTTCGGGACTCGAGCCTGCTTGCTGTTCTGTCTCCAAGTCCATTTTTGGTGCGTCAGATGGGACCGTTTCATCGTCTGTGATTACAACGTCTTTTCTTTCGTTAGCGATGCAATACACAGTGCAATAGACGTGTTCTTTAGTGTTCAAAGACTCATCTAAAACGACTGTGTTGCTGTCACTGTCACGTTTATGGTGGCGCGGCCCAGTAACGTTAACGGTGACCAATTCAACTCTTTGTACAACCGAAGTCGTCAAGTCGTTCAAAGTTGGCTCGCTTTTAGTCCCCGCTTCGCCCGTTTCACGCTCCGACTTTTTACATTCGCCACGTTCAGTTCCATAACTGTTATAAACGTGGTTATTAACGTTTCCTTCGCGATGTTCATGCTCCGCGCCGCGCTGCATCCGGCTGTTTGTATTTAGACACAAAGAGGGAGATTTTGAAACCCCGAAATTTCTCCTCAAAATCTCGACAGCGCTCGCCCTCCTCCTCCTCTCTCCTCCTCCGCCGTTGCAGTTGTTGTTGTTGTTGCCCTTTGCATCCTTCTCCTCCTCGCTGCTCCTGTCCCCCGAGCCCCGCTCACCCCCGTCCAGGGATAACCGCGAGTTTGATCTGGTGACACGACGGCTCAAATCTCTGACCGCCCGCTCAACTTTGCTGTCCGTGAAGGAAGTTTCTTCCGGCAGATTACTGGACAATTTCACCCTCTCCTCCTCTAAGCTGCTGATAAAACTCGGCATTTTACAGGCGTCAGCTATCGGTCTGTCATCTTCCATCCCCGATATGTCTCTCCCCATTTAGTGAGCGGTTCTCTCCCGGCGGACCTCTGCCTGTCTACCTCTTATCCAACTCCACTACCAAAACAAAACAAAGCAGGCAGCTCGGTGCTTCCGGGTCTCGTCGCCAGCATGCAGGACAGCAGCGATAGGCCGATGGGAAGCCTAGCGGTGAAGAGCAGCCCTGGCAGATGGAGCTATATCAGAGCAAATAAGGCTGGCCAAAGTGGGCAATTTCTTTAACTGTCTATGACAATTTCACAGGGCCAGCAGAACTCCAGGCCCCCCAGATCCTCCAGCTTTACTGTGAAGAGTTTTATTAAAAAATATTTTGGCAATATCGACTGTAAATGTAAAATGGATCATGCTTCATCACCTAATCTTGAAGTCATTGTGTTGAGAAGATGCCTCTGAGTCAAACATTTGTCTTTAAGACCTGAATTGTTTGAGTTTTGTTTTTATTATAATATATTTTTTTAAATATGTTGCATATCCCTTAATGTGTTAATCATATTATCATAACCTGGGGAAGTATAACAGCATAGAAAACTGTGCAACCTGCCCTGAGAGTAAAGAACAGGGATTGATAGGGGCCCAGCACCTCATTTTGCCCATGTAAATGGGTGCAAGGGAGCCTACTGTCTGCTGTTTGGAGCTCACGAGCCATTTTACCACTTACCGTAAGAGCAGCTTCATAAATTATTTCAAATACAGGTCCAGGTATACTCAAATATTCAGAAGCAAGGATTTGACTGGATCAAAATACAATCCAACTTTGGTTTAATTACTTACCTTTTATCTCTGGACAAACTAGTGTAGTGCCTGTTCAAAACGCTTGGCCTCCAGTATTGCTGCTTGTAGCTTTCTCCAGAACTATTGCACCCCTAAATAACTGACAGAAAGCCCCAACACAACTCAACTGTGTACTTTAACACAGTAAGTCAGTAGGGGAGAGAAAGGGGGGGAATGACATTGAGCAAAGGCCCTCAGGTCGGACTCAAACCCGCGGCCACTGCGTCAAGGAGTACACCTCTATATATGTGGGCCTGCACTACCAACTGTGCTAACCTGGCCACTATCTAGAATAGAATAAGCTCCAAAAAAGCTCCACCTTGAACAGACATTAAGCCAATTTAAGTACATTGTGTTGATATAATGCCTCCATTAAGATTACACTAGCCTAAATAAACCTTTACATGTTATTTTGCAGGTGAAAAGTGTACAAATTTGTCAAAACACCAAGCTAACTAACAGTTATCATCGAGATGGCTCAGCTGTCATCACGTGACCTGACATGAATTGAGCCCTGACATCTCTATGACAACTGAACAAACTTTATCTCCTGACGAAGACCGTGAGGATGTGCTTGAAAGCTGCCGAGAAAGCTAGTAAGTGGATTTTTCTTTAGGATTTATTTGTCAAACTACTATTTCCGAGGTCAAGAGTGAACCTCTATGCTCAAGTAGAACATTTCACACACACACACACACACCTAACTTTATTGAAAAAAAAAAAATCCTCATCAAGTGTGGATGGTGCAGCACATCTCATGTGTAGATATACTATATTATCAAATGTTGCTGCTTTTCTTGCCAATATATTTTCTCACAGCAGATATTTTGACTTGTCATAGCATGAAATGCACAGGAGAAACCAACTTCATTAACAATGGCTCAGTTCCATCATGTGTCCCAGTATGCCATGACGGTGAGCAGTGCCAGTTTTAGAACTGCAGCTTTGGTGTTGCAGCCAGGGCCTGATTGTGGCGGCATGACATCAACAAAACCATCCCTGTTATTATGTTGTATATGGTGCTATACTTGACAGGAGCAAAACCTTTCAGTCAGAAGTTTGAATGCACTTTATGTGTGCACTTGTCTGTGCTGTGTACTTATGTACATCTGTTGCTGCATTATACTAGGTGTGTGTATTTTAATGTGGCAGCCGTCCAAGACATATGTCCCTAGGGAAAAATAAAGTAATCTTGAGAATATTAGTGGTAGTCATATGCTTCACACACTTCTTATCTTCATTAAATTGCGCATAAATTAGTTAATTTCACTTCCGACAGGGAAGGTGACACTTGAACACATAAGAATGTAAATCATTTGGACGGAAACATCCTTTTTTCAGCACTGTTGGCACAACTTTCAAATAAACCTAACTGGGGCGCCTGTAAAAAAGGTTGTTAGCTCCATAACAATCCCTCATTAATGCCATAGGGCGCAAGCCACACAGTAATTATTTTGCTTGTCCTGGCTGTACCCAATTGGTTTTAGTGGAGAATACCAACAATGTTAAAAAGCCTTTACAAGTGTGAGTCATCCGCTGATTACATAAAGTTGGAAACCCCATCATTTTCTGAAGTGTGCTGTTCTACATTTAACAGGGCTCTGCAGGCTAAAAATAAATATTTAAAGTGCTTCCAATCTTGAGCATTAACTCCATCTTAAACTCAACCGAGTGCATCTAAATCCCTTTCCCTCAAGAGGTTTTTTATTCTTAATTGCGTAGATGTTCTCTGATTTACTTTAACAACATTATTGTCAGAGATTTAAACATTGCATTTACCTTTGAGCACTAGATAAGAATACCACCCACCATACCCCTCCTTCCTCGGCAAAGGAACAATAGGGCTTCCTGGCAATGACTGTGTGTGTGTGTGTGTGTGTGTGTGTAAAATAAGGAGATACAGATGTAATACAGTATATCATGACTGGTCAGAATGTGCAATGATGTTGCCCTCAGCTGTCTTTTTGGATCCTGTTTCAACAGGTTTAGCTTTTCAGTCACTTTAGAAAGTGTATTTTCTTTCTTTACTTCAGAACTTAGATACTGGAAAACACTTGGCAAACACAACAAAGCAACAAAGTAAGACAATCCCAAAACCTCAAAAAAAGAACTCTGTGAATACGGTGTCATGTGTTCCTCCACCTACTACCCAGCCTTTATCCTCAGCTTCTAGGCGCCGCTGCATCACCTCCTCGTCAGCTGGAGGGTTTGCTTTGTTTCAGTTCTATGTCGTGAATGGTCTGGTCTCTCCCTCTTCCCCAGATAACATTCTCTCTGTGTCCATTCCACAAGCATGGAAATCCTATACTCTATTGCCCCTCATTGGATTAAAACCATTAAACCTAAGGTGGACGTTTGAGGAATTTAAGCCAGTTTCTCTGAAGTTGCTCACTGAGGTAGAGCAACACATGACCAACTGTCCCTCAGACATTGTTCCTGCCAGGATAGAATGTTAAAAAATCTCATAAAGTGAAATTTTCATGCCATGGGACCTTTAACAAAAACATCTAGATGTGCATACACAATCTCCCGTTCTCTACACCATACATTGGCTCCCTGTGCATTTTAGAATAGAGTTTAAGATCTTATTGTTTGTTTTCAAGGCCTTAAATGGCCTGGCCCCGGAGTATTTGTCCGAAATTTTAACTTTATGGGAGCACAACCGGTCATTGCGGTCTTTGAATCAGTTGGTTTTAGAAGTCCTGAGGTCAAGGTATAAACGGTGGGGGGGATCAGGCCTTTGCTGTCGCTGCCCCAAAACTCTGGAACAAGTTACCCCTTGATATTCGGACGATAAAAGATGTGGCTCTTTTTAGGACTAAACTAAAAACCTATCCGTTTAGAATGTCTTTTAATACTGTACCTAGTAGTGGTGTGACAATTTCACTCTCCTGTTTCTTTGTAACCTTTTCTGATTTTAATGTTGCTTCATTATTTATGAAGCAATATATGCTTCATTCTTTTTTATTGTATGTTGTTTTGTACTTGGTTCCTGATGTAAAGAACGTTGGATACCTGCTGGTTGCTGTAAAGTGCTATAAAAATAAATTTTGATTTGATTTTGATTCATTCACATGCATAATGTAGCAATTGTAAATTAGTTGAGGTCACAGAAAGTACAAAGAAATGACTGAAAAGTGTCAGAGAAGGGAGGACACAATAAAGACTTTCCCTCTTCATTGTCTACTTTATTCCCAACTGTGTATTTTATTTACAGTCAGTCACCTGTGTGAAAACTATCATAAAAAGAGGAGGAGTTAAACCAACATAGAAAGGAGTTAAACCAACATAGATGGTTCTAGTCAGTGGTGAACATTAACAAATCAACCCAGAGCCGCAGAGAAGTTTGGATATTTCCACTGGCAGTTAGTGACATGTTCCTGCATTGACTTACTGACAGTGAATAGTTACTTAATTTATTATAATTGCTCCTCTAACATAATTGTTTCTGCTGCGCCAGTCCAATGTCCCTTCATTTAATGATAAAAATTAAGGGGAAGTTTTAGATAAACAGTAGCAATTAGACAAATTTTTGGAACAAAATACATTTTATTTTATTCTCTATGATAAGCAGTTGTCTACTACTTATAAAGTAGCTGGTCTGATCTGTGGAGTTAGTCTGGCTATCACCAGACCAAGCCAAGCTCAATAGATTTGAGATTGAGCATTGCTCTGGCGAGTCTGCTCTGTATTCTCTCTGCATAAGAGGCGTGACCAACGGGCGTAGTTCAAATGATTCTGTACGCAATGCGATAGTCCTTAAACCAATCAGACCAACGATGCGGGTGACGTAGAAGCGACAGGGGCATCAAGGGGTTGCTGCGCTGCCGCTATGTTGAATGTAAACAAGAAACAGTTTGGTTGCTTCTCTACTGTCATCATGTTAAACCCGCACCAGGTAGAAAAGCCAGTTTGTGATTGGTTGCCGCAAAATTGTGAACTGAAGCAGGAGAAGGTTTCCAGACCAAGCTACAGGGCAAATCGCCGGCAGAGTGGACAGGGTTTACCCAATCTACTGGGGAGTACCTCAGGGTTCTGTCCTGGGTCCTACACTTTTCTCTTGCATGATATTCCTAACCCTTTACTCTTTTGCCCTTTACAGCTGTATTTACTTATTAAACTAACTGTGCAAGCACCAATGACAGTACTTGACGGCAGAAAACGTATTTTATCAATCAGCTCCTTAAATAAGTGATGGGATCCTACATGAACACAAAATATTCTGCCAAAGATAGCACCGTTTTGGTTGAACTGAGAGATTTTGTCTCTGTTATGACTTCTAGGAAATAGTTGCAGCTCAGAGGATAAAAGGTGATGTCACATACTGTACATCTGTGCACCAATCAGGATTTTAGTGATTTAATCAAAGCATAATGACAGTTAAGTTGGCTGCTTGTTTCCAGCCCACTAGCCATGTTTCCATTCAATTGTCAAGTGAATTTTAAGCAAAATTTTGAAATGTCGCAAAAAAGAAATGGGAATAGGCATGTTTCCATCAACTGGTGTGGAGCAAATAAACTAGTGTAGTTTTATTAAAAGTTAAACACTTAATAAATAATGGCTTTTTTTTGTTCCAACCTTAACTTTGAATGTTGCTTATATATAAGAATATAAAGAAATTAAATTTGAAACCAAGTTTTTAAGGGCTTTAAAGTGAACACTTCAACATATTTACCAAAATTAAACATAGCTGAAATTCTGCATTTTACTTATCAAATTAAAATGTAGCCAAACACAGGACATATGTGTTTCCCTGTTACTCATACATTTACTCAGCACCATATTACAGTAATAACTATAACTGTTTACTCTTGCCACAACTTTAAAGCTTCAAAATGGAGAAGTTACATGTAAGGAGAGCTTTGTAACTCTTAATACAGGGTCAGAACTTTACAATAGTCTGACTGAATGTTTATTGATGCCATTTATGTACTTATAGTACTTATGTACTTTATGTACAGATCTTAGATTTGCAGAAAAAAGCTCTATTGACTGTTCCAATGTCTACATGTGATAAAGCAACTGTGAAGATAAATAACCAACTGTGTTCATTATTATTTAAAAATATATTATAACTGTTCTTATTGCTGTTGATTATCAATTTGTGAGGAGTTTTAAAGATTTTTCTTCAGTTTAATTTGTGTTGAAGTCATGGCTTTTCAGGTTCTGGGTTAAGTGTTGTTCAGTTCACCATGACACAGAAAAGTACAATGTACTACAGTACAGTTTCACATGTACAGTTGCACACACACACACACACACACACACACACACACACACACACACACACACACACACACACACACACACACACACACACACACACACACACACACACACACACACACACACACACACACACACACACACACACACACACACACACACACACACACACACACACACACACACACACACACACACACCTGGAATCCTCTCTCATATCTGCCAGGTTGTCGTGTAGGTTGGCATTGGTTCCACAGTGCCAGGTGATATTGACTTGATCGAATCCATTAAAGACAAACAAATTAATTAATTCACTTTCAGTTCAAAATCAAAACTAATGACAAGCAATTATCCTTTTCAATTAAGCCTTTAAATACTGGTTGTGACCTTTTTCACAGCATTAGTTCCTGATTTGAATTTAGCAGAAAGACACTTCATCAGCAGTCATGTCATTTATTAAAAAGCAACGGGTGGTGTTGGTTGACAATTCAAATATAAATTCATATTGTAAAGTTAATTATGTGCTGAAGTGAAAGTGAATTTTCAGCCCTGACAGAATGGTTAATGACAGAATTACAGACTATTGTGCAACTAATTACCTTTCCTCCCTTTCTCCTCTTACGCTCTCATTTCAAAATACACTGTACAATTAGAAGAAATAAAACATAGTAGTCCCACTTGTACACAACATAATACATAAGTAGTCAACTAGAAAAAACAGTAAACACGGCCACATGTGATTAAAAAACGTCTAGAAGTTCAAAGTTACATTTCATCGTATTACAGTGTAGTAGCTATTTTATCTCCTTTACTCTGCAGACATGTCAGTGTTATTTATAGAAAAATCACAAAGTTCACATTTAGGACTCTTTGACAAGAGTTGAGGGGCATTCAACAGACCAAACAGTTCCCATTTTAATTAGCTAGTTAGTCACACGCAGCATGAGAATAAATACGCAACAGTTTGGAAACACCTCATGCAAACACATAAACTGTTGTTTCTGTCCTCCAGAGTAGATGGAGCCTCACGGGGCAGCGACTCTGAACGTAACCCACAGAGTTTTGTTACAAAACATGAATTGCTCAGCAGAGGGGGGTGGACTTTATATATTGTAGAGTGGAATATTCCATCCTTATGTCAATGTTTCCACCCAGAAATGTTCCTTGGTTGACGGAGAAGGCATCAAAGTTTTGGTCCAGTAATTGCAACACAAATGCAACATGTTTAGTTACATTTCCACAAGGAATCAGTTGATTTTTCTCAGCAGAATAAAAGAGAATCGGCTAGCCGCACGGAATGCAAATGTGAAGTTTTTGATTTGTGATATCCTCGGTATTTCTTTTGACATGGGAACCCAAGAAAAGTGATCCTGAGACCCATTAGTTTTGGTCCCAGTCTGTGGCTTTCAGAAACCAGGCTCTAAAGATGTCCATGTGGTGATACAGTTGGCACTTTCAACATCAGAATTGGAGTGGTGAGGTGAAGAGAGGGAGCTGCTACGACTCTGGCATCCCTCTGCTACCATATTTTGTCCTTGTTAGTCTGCAGGCGAGGATGAACGCGTGCAGTGTCTTCGTCGGTCGTTTCATTTCTCCTCCTTTCACCAATCTTTGTCATCCACCAGTTAGTTTAAAAATGAAATATATCAATCAAAACAATAAATAATGAATCAAATAATTTAACTCAGATGTGTCTCTGTTCCCCACATGATGACGACAGGCATTGTTCAGCTTTTTGTCACATTGTTTATGATACAAAAAAATACGTGAGGAGGTTTAAGCCACTGACTATGATTGTCATTTCAGTTTTCTTTTTAAGCGAGCATTTGAGATTTGGAACTATTTCTGGTAATAGGAAGGGGTGCTGCAGATTAGTCTGATGGGGCACTTAGTTGAGCCATCAGATTTTTTTTTTTTTTAATTACTATTCAGAAAAAAAAAAGAAACAGGTGAGTGTTGACAGAGCTTGGCATTGAGAGCTACAAAGGACTGAGGTGGAAGTGAAACTGTTGCCTGCCCTCATCCCTCTTCTGGGGCTATTTTCTTTGTCATATTCTATCTCTATCTACTCTGTCTTGGATGGAAGACAAAATATTTAGACAGCAAGAGACCAAAAGACACATCTGGAACAACTGTCCCGTTGGTATTACCAGTAATATGGCAGAAAAACCCCATGGCCTTTGGGATGCTGCAGCTATATGTAAGTCTCCTATCTGTTTCCCAGTCTGCCTATCTGAGATTCTATTGTAAACATTAACATTCACATTAGTAGTAAAAACGTTAATACATCTGTCTGTCTGTGTGTGTGTGTGTGTGTGTGTGTGTGTGTGTGTGTATGTCACATATACATTGCTTAATGCCTTTGTATGTGAATGTATGTGTTTCCTTTACACATATGGAATGAAAGTGTGTAAATCTACACATCGCACATCGTTATTTGACATTCAACGTTTCTGATGAAATAGAAGAAAATGTGCGGCATGTTATAGCGACTTGTATCAAGCTCCTATCTTTGCAGCAACAAGAAACCAAATGCACCATAAAGTAACCTTAGAAGAAAAGAAAAAAAGATGCGTGACATTCCTATATCGGTAGTCTTGTTAGTAGCTGCTTGGTCAGTCTGGTTGGAAGTCCAGTGTCTGATGTGTCAGGCACGAAGAGCAAAAAGTTCCAGCGATGGTTAATCAGTTTCTATTGTGTACATGGAGGATGGGTCTCTGTTTTATAACAGCATAGCATAATCTGCAGCAGCTTGAGGGCTGCATGTTAACTCTCACTCTGACAGCAGAACACCATGAGTTCTCCTTGGAAGCCTGAAGAAACACGTCAGTAATTCACCAATGGGCGTCTTTGCATCCCTTTGGTTTCTTTTACAACGCAGATACCCAACATCACAAGAGGAAGCAAATCATTGGCTCTTGATCGCATCCCTCAGAGACAAAACAAAAAAAAATGCAGTTGTTGTTAAAGCTGCCTGTACTGGTGTTTCACGTATGTCCTGCAGTTACCGTGTTCAACCACACAAGGCCAGTGTTTCATCAGGAACAGACCTAACTCCATTAAAAACAGCAGACGGGCAGACCTGGGAAGCAATCTGACCAAAGACTGGAAGGGGGAGGTGGCGAGGGGTGGGGGAGTGTGTGTGGATTTTGTAGGTTGAAAGGCAGAACATGTTAGTGTCTTCTGTATCCTGTCCACTTGTCTTTGTCTTGGTTGTTGTTTATTAAAAGACAGTTGGAGTAGTAAAAGCAGGAGGTTAAGCAGTGGCGATTGGTAAGGCAGTGCTTCTCGAGTAGCTCCTGGGTTTACTTTGACCTGAATGAAGAGGAGGGGAGAGCAGAGGGTTACACAAAATAGTGAAGAATACAGTTCACTGTATTGATTAAGTATAGATTTGAAGGTAAATGTTTATGTGAACCTCTTAAACTCCAACTGTGTGAGGTATAATTGGGGACAGTGAAGATTAAGAGCTTTCTGATTAAATGCTTAGCGATACATTTGAGTGGTATCGTTCCTGATTAAGTAATTGACTCTTATATTCACGCAAATAAGCTGAACAACATAATGTTTAATGAGGACATCAAAAGCACTTGTCCTTTGTATTTTAGAAAAGATAATTCTACCAGAGACAGAAAAATGCTGTTTGGTTGCTTGCTAACAAAATCAACATAATTGATGACACAATGTAAATAGCAGTGCTTTAAAGTGAGACTATGTAACACTGAAGATACAAAATAGCACATCTTCCTTTTACAAATAAAATGCATGAATCATTAAATGCACCCTTGCTTAATTCGAACACACATGCGTTTTGCTTTTCCTTCCGGGTAAATATTGATTGATAACAGACTTTATGACTCTTCTGGACTTGTGACACTGTTACGATACCGTAGCATTTTAGCTAAATGCTGAGCAACAGCTCTCTTTGGCATTTAGCTAAAATGCATTGTCCCTGTCACTTGAGTAAGTGAGTCTCTTTAAGGGAATTATTAGCACAGTTCTAACATACCTTTACTAAATACACTTCCTAGATAGATGTTCCAGCACTGATACCAAATACCCCAAATTTCAGATATGTTTAAATACATTTTCTCCATTGACATTTAATAATATAATTTCTTTTGAGCGCTAAACAAAACTAACTGGCTATAATGATGAGACTGTAACAATAGAATTGCATATATTGTTTTGTTGGAAAAAAGAAGAATAAGACATTCACGGTCAGAACTTGATATTTTGGTTTGTAGTTTTATTTATAGATGCTATGATGTGTTTGGGATTATGCTTAATTATAGTCTCATTTAAATGCACAGGGAGAAACATGCCTTTGAAGGTCAACAATAAATTGATCTCTTTTTTTCTATCTAAAGAAGTGCTCATTTCTACAACATTCTGGAGGCGGCAATTGTTGTGAAGTTATTTTGTGTGTGTGTGTGTGTGTGTGTGATTTCCAGTGAGACGATACAGCTGATGCTTTTTTATTGGTCCTTCTGGCCAGAGCCAATAAACACCAAAGTGAAGGGACAACAGCTGGGGAACAATGATAGCATATTGATGATGTTTGTGCGAGTGTGTGTGTATGTGTGTGTGTGTGTCTATATGTGTGTGTGTGCATTAATGTACAAGCACAAGATATATATCAGCACATTTACTGTGTGTCTAGATGTTTGTTTGTATATGTATGCAGTCTTTGGGTTTGTGTGTGTGTGTGTGTGTGTGTGTGTGTGTGTTTGTGTGTTAGCGTCTGTGTGTGCACAGATATGTGTATTGATGGTTGAGCTCCTGTGCAGGAGTGTGTGTTTGTGTTTGCAGCCATTATCTTGGGGGTCGATGATTTATGATCTGTGTTATGACTTCCACAGGGGACATATAAAACTATAGAATGGCCCTTTATTGCCTTTCTTCTTTGTTTAGTCCTATGTTTCATCCATCACTCTGTTTCCCCCCCCCCTTTTTCTTTCTATCTACTAGTCTCTCGCCAAACTTGATGTCAATTTCACCATCTCTTTCTCCCTTTCCGTCTGCATCTCGCTCTAATTCGCTCCTGCTCTTTTCTCTAATAAAAATAGTTATTGATCATCCGTCTGCTGCACATCAGTGGAATCACTGCTATT
Organism: Percina caprodes; assembly: GCA_013375575.1. Classification (NCBI taxonomy): domain Eukaryota; kingdom Metazoa; phylum Chordata; class Actinopteri; order Perciformes; family Percidae; genus Percina; species Percina caprodes. The sequence continues at coordinate 75,602 of JABXJD010000211.1, forward strand.
TCCTATTGTTGTTTTGTTGCAGGAGTGTAAGCTTTCGCTGTATTGCTTGGCGCTTTCCACATACAAAGTGAGACAGCGAGATTGATGCAGGGCTGTCTAAGCCTGGACTCAGACTCATTTTGTGTTATCCTATTGGCTTTTCGGGGGCCTAAGAATAGCTGAAGATCTCGACAAAACAGGAATCCGTGGTTGGAGTCTCTGGAAATCACCATATGATCTAATGTAGCAGGCGACGATACACAATAAAAGCATCCAAAACAATATTTAAATCCATTTAATCACACAACATTAATACTCAGAAGGGTGCCCTTTTCAGTCAATGTGGGTATAACAGCTAATTATGAAACACAGCTTCAGCAATAATGACTTCAAGACCTTCAGCACATACCCCACATTTTTTTGCCACGTGTAAAAGTGCTACGACAGTGATAACAGATGAGACCTTGGGCTGATAAATGATAAGCTCTTATGCTGATACAGCGAGAATGTGTTTAGATCTTCCTCACTGCAGAACTCTACATTTTAAACACAGATAATAAATGTGTCCCTAAACACTGTTCGCTTGATATTGGATGGGATTTAAGTGTAGTATTTGAGGAATGAAAATTAGATTTCTGGACAACATTTTGCACAATATATGCAATCTTATCCTCATCTTTAAGACTAATATTATGGGTATGTGATAGAAAAACACATCATTAAAGAATGTCAACAAGGCATTTGTAGAAATACTATATGTGTGTATACATAGAAGGAATATAACCATACTTACATGTACATGGGCTGTAGCTGAAGGTGGGAGGTCTTCTGAGGCCCCTGGTAACCGTATGAGTCAAACCCGCCTATAAAATCAACTGCACAAAAACAAACACCAATTAGAGAATGCGTATGCCTCTGTGGTGATTAACTGGAACATCCCACCACAGATGATTCATTGCATTAAGCCTTTCCACACCTACGGAGGTCTCAACAGAACATTTTGGTACCAGAACCACCACCTCTAACGCCGCTGCTCGGAACGCTAATCAGGGTTGTAGGCATGAAACGGCTTCGAGCGAAAAACCTGGCCTCAACTGCATGAGAATCATGATGCAAATCTAATTCTATTTTTAGGAGGAAGACTTAGTTATATGCAGCGATATATTTATGCCTTGAGAATACTCTTAACTCCTAAATTATCTAGGATGGCTCCACAGATTCCCAGGCTAAGGAGCTGCCAGCAGGTGGTTGCTTTCCTCAGACTGGAGCAGAGAGCCTGGACCTTTGAAGAGAAGAAGCCATGATATATATATTTTTTACTTTGATGCTGTAGAGCTCATAAAAGGGTACTTCTTTGCCTTGATCAGCAGCGTACTTTCTTATTTATTGAGTGAGGTTTTTTTAACATCAAGTACAATGGGGAATTTGGCTGTCACTGCAGAGATGAAAGTGGCTTTAAAAGCAGGGATGTAAGTCCAAACATGATGTGGGAGCCAAACACAGTCAGGAGATTACACTACTTAGTTTGCATATGCCAACTAACCATAAATAACACACATGAATATGTATGGAACTGTTGTGGATTTACATCGCTACACCTCATAATGATAAGTATAGTGAATATAATGCTGTAACTCTCCTTTAAGAGGAATCATTGGTCTGTACGCATTATATAAATCTACAGCCTACCAGCTAGCGGGTTAGCTTAGCATTAAGACTGGAAACAGGTGGAAACAGCAAGCCTGGCTCTATCCAAACATTGTTGTTTTTTACCTGCCTGTACCTCTAACGGTCACTGATTAAGTAAGGGTTAATGCCGGACGATGAGGAGTCCATTGTCAGGTATTAATGGACGTCGGCGAGGCCTGAATTGTGCGACGCGATTGGTCACTTGCCAATTTTTTTTATTAATTCATATTTTATTACGTTTTACAATCGAAATCTAAGGTTTTTCCAAATAATAACTGCTTTTGTGATTACACCTGAGGGTTTGACTAATACCTGGAACAATCCTTTCCATCCCATAAGGTTCTTAGACAATGCAAACGTTGGTCAAGGCTCCAGGGAATAGAACGGACCTTAGATACAACTTGCCATCCTTGGACAAAACTTCGACAGAAAATGTAACTTCAAACAGAGCCAGGCTAGCTTTTTTCCCATTTTCTGTCTTTATGCTAAGCTAACCAGCTGCTAGCTCAAGTGTCAATGAACAGAAATCAGAGTGGTATCTTCTCATCCAACTCTCTGCATGAAAGCAAATAAGCATAATACCCAAAATGGCTGATCAGTTCTCTTTATTTCCAAAGAACCACTGGATTGAAGAAACATTGTATCAGTGTAATGTAAAAAAAAAATAGCATTAAACGGATTTGTCTTATCAATGTTGGAGTTCTGTGGTTCAATGTTTCTGTCCTTGCATACCTTTCTTGTTTCTTTTTGTGTTAAAGTTGTGTACAAATTCCTTATAAGCCACCTCGTCTTGGCTGTGAGTGTTAACACGTCTCCCTTAATCCTCTTACTTCATTCATGTGAAATTGTGATAACGCCACACAACGGGACAACAGATCTTCTTCGTCTATCAGCAGTTTTCCTCGACTGCTGCAATACTGTGATATTTTATGATCATTCGGCTCATTATGGTGGTTCAGTCAGACAATGCGGAGACACTGCCTGTGCTCTTGATGTGCTCCTTCTTTGTGTGGAGGAATGGCCCGGTGTGAATGGTAAGGGTTTCCTGCTGATTCATGCTGCAGTCAAACCGTCTCACCGGAGTTTCTGCCATGCTCAACCCTTTGAACGCAAGAGGAAATGGAGCCTCTAACCTTGTCACTGTGCTGCCTATGGAGCTGTAGCAGCTCAATTTAAAAATACAGATAAGTTAATTATAACGTAAGAACAGAACAGAAACTACACTTTGATCTGTAAAAAAAAAAAAAATATAGTGAAATTATTTATTTAAATGTATTTGTTTATTTTTCCAGTTGTGAGTGTTTACTAAAAAAAGCTTCCATTTACACAAAGACTGATCATACAAAGATTAGAGTGTTAGGATTTGTGTGTGCATCTGTACATGTGTTGTCCATGTGTGTATGCTTGATAAGAATCTGACACATTCAAAGAGCTGTGAGACAGATAACACTCACTATGATGATTAATCTCTCACACACACACACACACACACACACACACACACACACACACACACACACACACACACACACACACACACACACACACACACACACACACACACAGCATAATTATCAGAGTAATTAGCTTTCTCAGCAAGTCAAACTCTTCATTGGTCCTCAGTGAGTATTAGCTTTTTCACCCAAGGCACATTTCCCTACAAAGCTCCCTGATTATTGTTTAGTCTCCCAGACTGCATTATTACACAGCGCTTTCCCACAGCAACATTCGGGACTTAAAGCTCGGCAAAACGAAGATTACAATGTTTCCCAAAATCACTCTGGAGAAAATTATTTTCTTGTCAAATAAAAATGATGCATGTGACATGATGCTGCCATTGCCTGCATGTTTCACTAAGGCTTAAAAGTGGCCTGAAACCTCCAATTGAACTGATTCCTTCCGCTTAACTGTTGTATTACAACATTTGTCCCTTGAGAAAAACCAGTGAACATGACTTGTGTTACTTACAGTCTCATTGCCCATTTGTGTGCAGTTTGCATGCTTTCTCATCTCTCTCTGTGTCCTTTACAGTTCAAAGATATAACATTTAGGGGAATTGGAAGCTCTAAATAGCCTGCAGGTGTCAATGTGTTTGTCTACATGTGTTAGCCCTGTGACAGACTGTGATAGACTGGCGACCTGTCTAGGTTGTACCCTGTCTCTTGCCCAATGCATGCTAGGCTCCAGCTCCCAAAACACTTTTAACAGCATCACAAGTGGCTCACAAAGTGGAGGAATAGAGGAAGCTGATGATGCACGGGGCTGAAATCTGAATTTGTTAAAGCCCTAAACACTAAGTGTTTCTTTACATTTCATTTTCATTCTAATAGAAGAATTCTAATTCATTCTAATATTAGAATTCTTCTAATAGAAGGTAAATTAGGTGTGTTTTCATCCGCTGGGTAAATAAAGTCTCTACCTGGGCACAAGGTTTAAATTTCAGGAAAACAACATGGAAAAAGAGAGCTGTCTCAGTCTTATAGTACTGCTGGGCAGGTTCTTTTGTTTCAGCTCACACGAGACCATATTTGTTGCTGATGATGGCCAAGAGGTGCCAAATCAGTTCTCTCTTTTATAGCAGAGAAAGAGTCTCCTTTTCGAGTGCAGCAGTGTGTTTAACAGCTCTGGGGAAAATAATGTGGAAGTGGTAACTTCCATCCAGCTTTTCCAATTAGATAATTCACATAAAAATGTTTGGATGGAAACATGGCTATTTGTAAGAACAGCACGAGTCATTTCTGACACTGCTCAGTGTGTAGTGCGAGCTTAGTGTGTGTGTGGTTGAGCGAGAGAGAGAAAGAGAGTGAAGATAGATGCGCTCAGAGCAGACAAGTGTTGCCAAATAGATTGATGTGGTTTGATCAGATGTGTTTGACAACATGAGCAAATAACCACACAACTGTCATTATGCTTTTATTGAAATTTCCAAACTTTGATTGTTGCATGGAAATACTGTACATCTTATATTCCAAACCAGTGACAAACGCAAGGTCAAAGACCTGAATGCCTAAATCTCTCTCTCTCTGAAATAACCAAAACTGTTCTAACTTTTTTTAGCTTGACTCATTGGGAGAAACTTAATTGAGAAAATAAGTTTTCACGGCATTTAAAAAATAGACTAAATGATAAAAGGTTCTACTTTGAAGCTTCTGCCTTTGAATTCAGTTGTTACAGAGAAGGTAAGAGTGATTTAACAAGCAGCATTTTACATGTCACTAAGCACATGAACTCTTACATGGGTACACAGTATACTCCTCAAGCTCTATTGCATCTAAAATTGTTTTGTTACAACAAGCTCTCTCTCAGGGTGCAAAACAAGCAGGAATGTGCAGCATCGAGAGCCAGGGGCCAAAATACAACAGTTAAGCACAGGCCAACTAACAACTATTAGACATTAATTATTTATACATGGAACAAGTGGCATTTTAGGTTTCCTGTTATCACAAAGCTAATTAAAAAGCAGTGTTCAAAAACTCTCCTCTCAAAATAACCCCTGAAACTTAATTGTACCACATTAAATGTAGAATAAATGCAGTGTTACATCACTCTTAACTGTTTTTTAAGTCTAATAATGTGATGATTTATAATATTTACCTGTGACCTCATTGAACGTATTGCCAGGTCTTGTATGCAGCGCTGAGCTACAGTTTTTTATAATCAATGGAAAATATTTAAATCTCCAATCTGCTTTGGATAAGAAGGAAAGCAGGAAAACTTTTCTCCTGTCAGCACTTCAAACTTTTCTCCACCGATCCAGTCTACATTTATCACCTATCAATATTTATGTGTCGGCAAACACCAGGCTTAATTCAGCGTTGAACAAGACATGCGTTGTGTATTTATCCACTCGCCAAACGGCTGCGTCTACTTTAATGGAAAAACTAAACTGATGGCCTCAGGTAAATGGGCTCATTCATGTTAATGCTCACAGGCACACACTGCATTCAAAATACTACAATCGCAGAATTAACATTGATTACCACATGATTAGTCCCATTTGTTTCGTCTGTAACTGGTATTACACTTCAAATGTAATTCATTTAGATTGCCTAAATGATAGTCAATGACACATGGTTGTATTGATGAACTGATGCATTTATAAAAGATTGGATAAAGATAACGGATGTATGAATGGATGGGTGAACATGTTTTGTTGGTCTGTTGCTTGGTGATGATGGTTGAAAGCGGAGAGCATGTGGGAGAGAGAGGTATAAATGAAAGACAACTTTGATCGGGCATGAATCTACCTAGCGCTCCTCATCCTTCACACTCCTTCTCTCTTGTCTCCTTCTCTGTGTGTCATTGCTAATGAATGAGCCTGGCTGCAAAAGCTGGAGGCTCCAGGTTTCACTTTGAATTCTGTCTAAGTGTCAGTGAAGGCCCTCAGTCCAAGATGGCTTCATTCAAACCAAGAGTGAACGAGAGGACACGCCAGGAAATAGCGATGATGAGAAAACAGAGGAGCTGTTCAAATTTACCTCACGAGTTTGACTTGATTCCTGAACTCAGGACATATAAGACACATAAACTTAAACCTGTACCTACCTTACCAAATATATTCCAAATTGACAGGTAGCTAAATCCCTCCCCTGAACAATGATTGTCCAATCATAGCTTAGCGACCGTAACTAAGCCCTGCAGCTCTGTCAAGCTTTGAATTATTCCACATACTGAAGCAGGGTGCATGGGGACGTTGAGCGATACTTGACATTTAAAGAGTTTGGAGGGTGGTGCATTTCTTTGACCTTTTAACCGGCGTGTTTGTCTGCTCTATGTGAGCTGCACACGTAAGCATATCCCGCTGGTTTATCAAAGACGTTAGCAAAGCAACACTGTACAAAAAATAAGCACAGCAGAAAAGCCAGATAGGTGTTTACCTATATATCTTTAAATGTTAGTTAGGTCTACTGCTGAAAATGACAACAGAAACCAACAAGTTTGCCGATTTCACACATCTCTGCAAATGTAAGTGCAACATCCCTGTGATTCAGTCTATGGCCTATCTAAGGGTTATGTTAGAACTTATGTTATAATCATTTTTAAAACTCACACTACTAGCACTAGCTAATTATACATGTACAAGAACAATATTGCTTTTTTTACTTCTTCTGCATGAATCATCAACTGGTGAGGATGCTGGGACACGCAGCTTTTAAGCCTCCGGCCTGTTAGCACAATGTTATGTATGTAGCCATCAAGTGCATATTTAAGGAGTTCACGTTTTAAAACGAAAAGTCATGCGACGCGTTTTCAACCTGCTGTTGAAACGTGATCAAACCCACAGTTGCCTTGGAAATGGGACGCCAGCTTTTTTCTACCTCAGTCTAAAATTAAGGAGGAATTGTTTAAAAAAAAATAAAAATACTAAGAATTTCAATGGTAAAGCTGCCTATCACTGTTAAACTGCAAATGTGCCTGGATAGAATGGTAAGCTTAATGTAACAGGCGTAGCAACAATTGCGCAGCTCAGTAAAAACAGTCAAAAACAGTGACTTTTAACACAGGATTATACTGTAGACATCACTTTTTTTTAGGCTTTTGGGGTCTGCTGTAAAATGTGTGTGTACATATGACTGCATGTGTGAGAATGAGTACTTACAGCTATCCTCTTCTTCCGAAATGAGCTTGACAACATAGCAGGCGTAGATAAACCCCATCAACTAGAGACAAAGAGAGCAGCAGAAACAGAGGAGGGATTATTCATTTGTGACAGACAGACAGACAGAGAGATAGACAGATAAAGCATGGATATTAAACAAATTATTGGAACGGACAGGGTAAACAGGTGTTGGTGTAACTGGAGCAGAACAGCTCTGTGGTATATCGGTCCAAAATAGAGCACTTGACTCAGTGGACGGACACACACACACACACACACACACACACACACACACACACACACACACACACACACACACACACACACACACACACACACACACACACACACACACACACACTCAAGGGTAGCCTAAACGTTCATGGTTTCTCAGCTGTACTGACAGTTATTTTCAGTCAAATATTTTTATTATGTTATTTCGTTAAAACAAATACACAAATGTGTACAGTGTTTGCCTTTGAAAGAGGAGACACAAAAGACAACAAAAAAAGGCAAAAAATAAATGGTCACAATGTCTCTATTATGGCGCTGTGTAAACACTAATGAGATTGTGATCGCTGAAATTGAATTTCCAACTCCCTGTATTGCGTCGGTGTTATGATGTCAAGGTAGATTGTTAAGTATTTGCCGTAATTTGTCAAAATGAAAACCTCACCCCCACCACCCGCTCTGAGAGAGCTTTGTTGTGGTGGGCTTGTAACTAAACGCAGAGGTGTATCCAATATGATTCTCCCTTATGGTCTCACTTCCGCTTGAAGCCGTTCATAAACCTGAAAACAATAACGGCTGCAGATCAAATAATAAAGGGTCTACAGTGCTGTGTGTGTGTGTGTGTGTGTGTGTGTGTGTATTTTGACATTGATAAAGCAATCCACACTAGCAGAACACCTTTGCTCTCTGATCTACTCTCCCATTGGCTGTCTGTTTCCAAGGCGACCTGTAGGAGGTGGCTGATTGGAGCAAAGATGCAGTAGGAAGTTACAGTCAATGTGAGGTTGGATTTCTAGTGACCTTTCTACTACCCCCATGATGATAGAGGTGGAAAGAGAGATAGAAAGAAACGAGGTAAGAGCAGAAGATTTAGAACATATTAACTGGACTAAAGGGGCCTTTTCTTTTTCAAAGGAGGATTTAAGTGTAACCAAAAATGACCTGGTTGGTATTACATGAACACACACAGCATACATGTAAATACACATTGAGCTGCAAATGTGAGCAACTACATTTCAGATTCAGAGTATTTCTCAAGGTCCCGACCTCATTTAGTCTAAATAATGTTCAGCTCCCAAAGCACCTCTCTCCCCTCTCTGTTCTCATACTTTCTCCCTGTCTTACCATTTCCTTCCTGCTTCTGTTCAGTTCTCCCTTCCTCTATCTCCTTCTATCTGTTTCTTTATTCTCCTGTCCCCCCCTTTTTTCTCTACCTGTCTCTGACAAATGCATGAGTTATAGAAATATAATGTTTTTCTCAGCGGGGGATGAATTTACTTAAAGACTAGAAGTAGACAATGCTGCATGGGGCTCAACGGTGATCCCCCATCCCCAATCTATTTGGATAACACAGGAGGCCACAGACTGCATCTCCTGTCCATTGCCACTCTGGCTAAAATGATTCACTATTAGTTTTCACTTAAAGTGCTCATATTATGCTCATTTTCAGGTTGTATTTAGAGGTTGTACCTAAATTGGTTGGTTTCATTTTCAAAAAACACCATATTTTTGTTGTACTGCACATTGCTGCAGCTCCTCTTTTCACCCTGTGTGTTGAGCTCTCTGTTTTAGCTACTGAGTGAGGTATCTCACTTCTGTTCCATCTTTGTTGGGAGTTGCACATGCGCAGTAGCTAGGTAAGGACTACTAGCCAGTCAGAAGCAGAGTATAAGGGCGTGCAATGCTAGCAGCTAGGTGAGCATTATAACGTGTGTCACAACGTGATCAGCGTTTTTCATGGAAGTCAAGGCTGGACTACAATAGAGCTGTTTGGAGCAGTTTGGGAACAGTGTTTTCTCTGGAAGATGGTAAGTCCCTTGGGGGATATATTGTGCTATAACATGCACAAAAAAGACACAGTAAAGGAAAGGGAAAAAAAGCAAAAAGCGTAACATGAGCACTTTAAATGACACTTTTAATGTCACAAAGTCAAAATGTTGTTTAAAAGACTTTCAGGAGTTTGGGGAGTTTTCCTGTCACAAGCAGTAAAAGCTGAACCGGAGCCTGTTCTGTCTTCTGCAGGCTCATTGCCTCTGAAAATGACTTTTGGGTGCAGTTTTGTTAGTACCACTGAACAGAGTGCAGAGAGCCGTGCCGCCCTGCAATACAGAACGCTTGATCAGCTGTGACAGAGTGCGTTGCTCTGCACATCAATATCCTGTTAATATTCTGGACGCTCAAGTTTTCCGTTTTGGTGTTGCTGCATGTAAACATAATATCCTGTTTACAATAAGCGTGATCTTCTCCTGATGTGAAAGAAGACAAATAAAATAGCTGTCGGTGCCCCAATATTAGCTATGGGGTTGTGACGTGTGTGCGCCTTATCTTGTTTATTGTTGGAGTGGCGGCTCTGAGTAGGGCTGGTGCCTGCAGCTATATTTGCACTAGCTGTCTGTGAAACCTGAACACTCTATCATTTTGAGTTTTGTAGTGCTAAAAAGTTCTCCATAAAATAATTTATATCTGATAACATTTGTTGATATGAACAAGATTATTAAAAACATCTAAACGACCATCTAGATCTCGTTGCCCACAGCGCTGTATACTGACCTTAAAAGGTAACTTTATGTATTTTTTTTTAATCTACAATACTTTTCTCACAGTGACTCATTTATTGACGCTTACAGCATTCAAATTCTAATATTATGGATAATAATTTATAAAAAAAATACATCTGTGAGCTTAAATATTTATAAGAGGTCCTTTGTTCCCCATGCTGGAGAGACACTGAATGCAAAATGACTGTGCTATATAAGACAAGGTATTTTTTTAAAAATACGTTCTCTTGTAGGCTGTATCCTACCTCCTCTCCACCTGTTGTTGTTCCGGCCCATCGCACAATTGTTATTTTATGTCAAATGGTATGTAGTATTAATGTGCTGTATGTTAATATTGATAACAGCCAATGTCATGGTTGTGTTTTAATGCTTTGGAGAAGCCAAAGAGAAATTTCCACCAAGGTGGTTCATTTTTAATCATGAACAACAGAACATTGTTACTCAACGGACACTTCTACTGCTTTCATCTCTTACTGTTTAACTGAAAATTCATCCAATTTCAGTGATTACACTTCAGCTGACACCTCCAGCCAAACACATGATTTAAGTTCTTCTCAGTCCTTGAAATTCAAATAAATCCCTGAATCCTTTCATCACTTAACTTCACTCAACACTAAAAATTAGTCTTTAGTCAGTGCTCATACGTAAACGTCTTTAACCTTCTTTCAGTATTTCTATATCCTAGTACTATTTTTATAATGCAAAAAAATTAAAGATTGTTAATGGTGAGTGACCACAGTTTGTGTGTGAAAACATTTTAGCTTCTCCCCTGTACCTCTTTGTTGTTATACACATTTCCTACCCTGGTTTGCAGCTTTTGGATGGACCGAATTAAAGTGATCTGCTCCCTCAGGTTTCTCAGACAGACACTGGCTCCTTTTTTCATTTTGTCTGTGGATTAGGGTTACCTAGTTACCGTCGGCAATACTGAAAGGTGTTCGGTGTGACGAGGGAAAATAGAAATAGCACCACTTCAGCATGGACAGGATCCCTGCCCCGATCAGCCTGACAAGCAAGAACTTGAACAAGTTCACTACTTCACCTCGCAGAGCCATGTACCTCATTCAGAGCAGAAACCATTTTAATGGGCTTTTATGTACACGCTGACACACACTATCCTAGAAGGCAGCAAGACCCACATCATATTTCTTTAAAAGAATGTGCAGCGGGGCGACTGGAAAGCTCACCTGGTAGAACATGCACCCTTTACAGAGGCACAGTCCTCGATGCAGTAGCTGCGGGTTCAATTCCGACCTGCAGCCCTTTGCTGTATGTCATTCCTGTCTCTCTCCCCTTTCATGTCTAAGCTGTCCTGTCGCAAATAAAGAACCTAAAATGCCAAAAGAAAAGACTGTGCAGCAGGTGCTTGTTGCCATGATAATCACTGTAGTTAGTTAAGCAACAGTGAGTAAACCTAGTGGCACTTACTTAAGGCAAGGAAGAGTAATGGTATGGGTGATAAACTGTCAAATGTAAATGTCCTTGCTGCTCTGCAATAGTCGACGATAACATTTTTCCATTCAGAGCTTGAACAGAATGTTCTGAACAAATGTTTGCAATGATAATGACTCCAAAGTGGGCTTCCTGCACTGCAGATGCACCCTCTCGTTTCACAATATCTTCACAATTCTTTTTGTACCGTCATGATTTAGCATGTAAGCACGCTAACATTTGCAGGTATTTTTGACCTGATGACGGCACTAAATGGAAAGTTAAACCATCGCTAAAGACATTACAATACATCCTGAGGGGGACATGAATGTGTGTACCAAACTGAATGGTAATCCATTCAACAGTTGTTGAGGTGTTTCGCTCAAGACCAGAATTGTGAACCTCATGGTGGCACTAGAAAAGTCAGAGGATCACCAAAGTACCAGAATACATCATCTAGGAACTATGAATCTGCCCAAAAGCTGTTGAGATATTTCAGTGTTGGAACCACCAATCATCACAGTTAGATACTGCTGTCCCTAGAGCCACACAACAATGTAAAAAATTGCTTTTTGTAGATTACTGAATCCTTCAGGCACTGGAGTGAGTCCTAATATACAGTACAATGGGTATTTGTGCACATTTAATAGCGAATAAATCAATGTAATAATTACATTGGGATTTAAATTGGGCATTTCTGTTTTTTTCTTTTTTTTACCAGAATAATGAAGTAGCACACAGTATCAAGATATTTGGATATTACTGGGCTTATTACAGTGAATTCTTAATCATTACTGCCCCAAAATGATCAAGAATCCCATAACAGTGTAGGGCAACATTTGCCACATGGCAAAAAAAAAAAAAAATACTGAATCATCATTCGCTCCTACAATTATCAAGTCCTAAATGCTCCCTTAGCAGAGATTCTGATAACACCTGGAAGTTTTGAAAGGAGCTCGGGGAGAAATTAGAATGTCAAACAGCTGGTGTTTGATAAGGAAGGGGAAACGTACAGTGTGAGTTCTGCATAGCCTGAGACCATAAAAATTCAGGGGAAGTGTCGTGGGAGGAGACCTTTTAAAAAAGCAAGGACAGATGCCATGGGGAAGGCAGTTAAAGGTGACGCAGTTTGTCCTCCACTAAGGCAGAAGAGTAGGTTGCATTTTGCCAAAACAATCGCAATGGAAAGTGCTGACACCACTGCATCACCCCCCCCGCTCAAGGTTTGTAAAAACTGGTTGATATACGACCAACATTTCAGAAGATCATGACGTAATTTAGACCCATAATGACTTTTTTTCCCCATTCCCTGCGTCGTTACACCCACAACCTTCACACCGTTTATAAGGAATTGGAATTGTAGAGTTGTTTGTCTGCTTGTGTGATAATCTCATTTAAGTTGGATGCATTACTCCATTAGGAAAATGGATTCATCGCGAGAGAATCCATTACAGCTGCATCATTTTACGCCAGATAAATTGTGCAATGATAAAGGTATTACATTCATTGGATTTAATCTGTTATGTGCTGAAGATGCTCACTTACACTCAAACTAATGTTTTGCTCTCTGTGAATCATTTGTGAGCAAAATATTTTGTCAGCCCGTCAAAGCTGCACTGAAAAATCACTTGCTACAACCAATATTTACGTCCGATCATTTTCAACTTACTTTGTTTGTGCTGTTTAATGCTTGTGTAAAACTACACACAATTTACAGCAAGAACAAAATCAAATTAAGTAAAATCAAGTATCAACCTGGCTCACCCTCAAATTTAGCATCTGCCATAAACAATCCCTTGTTGTTGCAAGCTTTTCTTTAATTGATTCAGGAAGTTCTTACCTGTCCTAATTTGAAGAAAGAAAAAAAAAAAAAAAAGTGAGGTTTAACATATTCAGCCAATATGGGATTAGTGCTGTGGAGCACAGCGGTTGCCTTGGTTGACTGACATTCAATTCTTATTCATTGTTCTTTCACTTCCCTGATCTTTGAATAACCATAACTATGAAAAGCAATCTGATCCCAGTGCTGCTTCCATGAATACAATTCAACCCTAACATGACATCATCGGCTATGATCAATGACTACAATGTAACATTCAATTCAGTCAATGAAAGCAATAGCTAAAACAACAGTACATACTGGATGCTACTGACTCAATTTATTCTCTCAATGATGAACAAATGCGGAAGTAGAAGGCAGAAGTCTCGCATTGCCAGACCCATCGCCACAGCGCTGGTGAGTAAGGTCTGGCTACACCCCAGATACATTCCAGGATGTATTTCTTTCAACCAATCACAATTGTCTTGAGCAGCGCTAAACTACGGAGGTAGTGACGGTGGTTCTGTAAAATGGTCTGGGAAATGAAAACGCCACATACAGTATTAAATTAAATGAAATTAACTGTTCATACAATACAGTAACATGAGCTATTTAAATTAGCTGGATCCATGGTTAAACGTTACTTCCAAAATGTTAGAGAGTAAATGCCATAAACATATATTTTGTAAATCTTTACAATCATTCCCTGAAAGGACCAAGCAGGCCTGGCTTATTGCACAATCCAAATGTTTCAAAACTTGCCATTTCCAGCGTCTAGCTTGCTCGCTCGCTCAAAGTTTATTGTCGTTTCCCGAAGCGAACAGACTTTGAGAATGGTCACACAGAGAGCGGAAGGATAGGGACATGGAAATATACTTCCGTTGATCCAGAGGATCTTTTCAGTTACCAAATAACAGCGTCCGGTCTCAGCAGTGCCACTTTTTTGTTCTCCGTTTGTATCGTGCACATAGTTAGAAATTAGCACCCCACCAATGCTTTTTTTAAAATGGCGGGTGACTTTGCCTTGTATACCAGTCACAGTGGCAAGCGGAAAGGAAATGTATTGGTTAAAAAAATGTGGCGACATATCCCCGGTGTTAAGAGGCCCGCTGTGGAGTCAGCAGTAGCCATGAATGTACAAACTGTTAAGGGAGAAGTAAAGAAAAGAGAAGGTACTTTTCGAACAAGTGGCGCATTGATGACAAAGGGAAAACGAGGGAATGGTTAATCTACCTTCCCGACGACCAGTCCATGCACTGGACTTCCTGTCAAATCTACGCATCGTCAGAAAATGCAAACAATTTGTTTAACTAACCTTAAATTGGAGGCAATAAAAGACTACGAGTCATCCAAGTCTCACATCAAGTGCACTGCCATACAGCTGGCGAAGATGGGACCCCAGGAGCAGAGTGCGGCAATAAAGGCTCATTTTTCACTTCACTTTTTATTTGCCTATATTATTTAAAATATGTATTAATGAGAAACAAATGTAAAAAATAGTTAAAAAGTTAATTTCCCACCCTGATCGTGCATATATTTGGTGTACACAAAATAATCTGCAACTGAAAGGTTTACTTGGAAAGTGTGTGCGTGGTGAGCAAAGGGTCATGACTGTCTTACAAGTTTATATTGCCTGTTGGATATTAAAGGGCCATTTTGACAGAACGATTTCCACATTTTGGATTTTACGTCAGAAATATGACAAGGATATGAAATAATTTGGAGCAAAACATACTTGACTGTGGGTGTTGATGTTGTTCAGTATTTACTCTACAGTGGTTGTAATTTGTGCACTTCCTCTCAGTGACCTGTTTCAGTGTTGCTAATAGGTGTGAACCAGCATGATCATTTTATTTACTTGAATCCATAACATTTCATAGTTAAGGCTATTGAACTGTGTGCAGCGAAGGGCTGAGTGTGTGGAGGTTTTCTTCTCATCCAAAGACAACAATAGGCGATTTCAATGATTAGTTCCTCCACTCTGGTTGAAGTAATGCTAATCACTAAAATTACTTGCAAACATGCACTCTGGACCACTGAGCCCGCAGGAAGCCTCAGCTATGTTTTTGTCGGGAAATGTAATTTCAACATCTCTCTGCTGTTAGCAGGTATAATAAGTTGAGAGGAAAAAAACAACTGTAATCACAGAAGTCATACAGTACGTATTCCCCTGCTGTGCTGCAGCCTGGCAGTGATGGCGTCAGCCTGCATTTCACGGAGGACTCTGGATCTCCCTGCAGAATCCCTTTGCGTGGCTTCATCTCAGATCTTCATACTGTGCACCACATTGTAAAGACACACCTTTGTGTTTTGCAGTTTGGAGAACTAATCAGTTGGTTAACTCTTAAAAAAATAATACAGTAATTTGCTGTAACAGTGAGGGAGCCAAATAATCTGCTCGTTACATTACAAAGCCTGAAGAGGCTGGGTGTGAAACATGTAATTTTCTTATTAGATAAACATTCTTATCTTATTTACAAATAAATAATACCTTTACAAGATGTGGTGTGCGGTAAAACCAGAACTTCTACAATAGATGAAACTGTAAACACAAGATCAAATCGGCGAGTCCATCGCATACCCAACTGACCACCCAGACAAACAAGAACATGCTATGTTGACGACCTTGACAGCTGAATTGCCTCAATGGCTTTTCTGACTTTTTCACACTGTCCTGACATATGTTCATTTCAGATTTTTTACCCTGTCCATCAAAAAGTGCCACGATTTCTGGAAAACATTGGCCTCACCAGACACAATTACGAGTTAACCAGCCAGCTTACCAGCAAACATGCAAACAACCAGTCAGCTTAGAATCCGACCCAACCCAACCATTACCCCGCACTGAGTCAGCCAGTCGACTGGCTGAACGTATGCTATTAAGGAACCTGACAGTGTTTCCACCAATTACAGTAAACCAGCCAGCCAGTCAGCCAGTGAACCAGTCAAACTGTTCAATGTGTGCTCATGGAGCATGACAGTGTTTCCACACACCAATTACAGCGAGACAGTGGTAGAGCTTGGTGGCTTGGCACTCAGCCATACTATAAGTAACACTATCGATTGAGGGCATGAGGACAGCGGGTGAGAGAGGTTGACACTCATGATAAGAGAGGGAGGAAGGCTCAGAATGAAAAAGATGCTGAAACGCCCAAACTCTTTCTTGCTTTCTGTTGGTGTAACGATGCATGCAGTCCCATTGAAGCGTCGGTTTGTTTATTGCGTGTGTGTCTCTCTATTCATATGTGTGTGTGCGCTCCGGAAAAAAAGGTACAGAGGAGACTTGTATAAAAAGTGACAGGCCTCCCTCATTCCCACTCTTTATTTCTCTCTCTGTTGTCTCTTCTGATCCTGCTAATTATCGCAGTTTGACAGTGCGGTGGAGGAAGAATTGCAGAGGGTGAGGGTAAGCGACAGGCAGAGGGAAACAGAGAGGAGGAAATCGGTTTTTTTTGTAACAATGAAGAAAGACAGAGCGAGCAAGAAAGACACATTCAAAAAAAAACTGAGATGGAGAGGGAGAGTCTCTAAAGCAGCTTATCCAACCCATTCTATGTTAATGAGGGTATTAAGTTATTAACCTAATGGAGCCTGGATGCTTTATTTTACCACAAAGTTGCACAATCACCCCAAATTCCAAAACCCATTGCAACAGACAAAGAAGTTGGCATGGTTGTAATACACTTTAGAAAACATTTAACTAAATGCGAGTATCGAGTGAGTGTAACTGTAGAAACATCAATAGCATTATTTCAAAGCACTGCATCCCACACATGAGCGCGTGAGTGCGCACACACACACACACACACACACACACACACACACACACACAATATCCATATTATTCTCTATGGATAACATCCCTCATGATATTGAACGCGATTACCGTCCGGTTTTGCAGTTTCCATCAGTTCTGCGGAGCATTTCAGCATCTTCTAGCTCCTTCTTTTGGTTTTATGGATCCCAGCGTTTGGTTCAGTCTCACTGATTTCACCAGCACTGTTTCCAGCGGCAACAAGCAGCTGTTTTCTTCCCCAAAAAAGCCCCAGTAGATCTACAGTACGTAGCTGTACACTACTATAGTAAATTCTCAATCCAGTCATCTTCCTCACAATGCTAATTCTCTAATGCTCTTTACCAGTGCTCACCAACCACCACTGGACAAAGCCAAGCTAGGGGCTAGTTGACTCCACTCAACTTAAGACAGACGTTACAGTCTCATGTCAGAAAGTAAGCAAATAAAAAGTATGTAACAGTGTGTATTCTTCACGCAGGTACTTGAGTTGGAAACTGCAGTGCATACTAGAAAATACTTGTTTAGCTCAAGTACTTACAGCAAAGAGTATCTGCAGCGAGGAGTGGGCCACCTCTATGAACTGGAAATCCATCAGACAGCCAGATATAGATATATATCGGTGGTCCTCGGGTGCCCAGGAGGGAGGAGGGGTGATGGGTGTCACCCTGCACCCCGGGCCGTTCTCCATCCACCAGGAGCGATGCATGGACAGGTTGAACGTCAGGACAAGGTCAGAGTCCTGGCAAGAAAGAGTCAGAAAGACACAAACACAAAGAGTTGAATTACATCCTCAGACACAAGGTAGACCTGGAAGACAGCAGCAGGCTGAATGTCAGGCCAGGTACTAACCAAGTTTTAATTAAAATCAAACAGTTTGTCAAATCGAGATCTGAGAGAGAGAGAGAGAGAGAGAGAGAGAGAGAGAGAGAGAGAGAGAGAGAGAGAGAGAGAGAGAGAGAGAGAGAGAGAGAGAGAGAAGGGGAGACGGTTTGGCACCAGTTAAAAATAGATCTCAGATTTATAATTCTAATGGTTTGGATCATTCAGATTAGATCTGAATCATGCTCAGGCAGGGGTTATGATACGGACAATAAGAAGGAGAGAGAAGAATGATGGGAGGAGGCCAGAGAGAGAAAGGAAGAGAGAGGAAAATGGGAGTTCTTGTATGATGATTTAATGATGAGGAGGAGAGAGACAGAGGAGATGCTTTGTGTTGTGGTGTCATGGGAGGGTCAGGAACTACAACTATTACTGTTTCGGGTTTTAGGCAACAGAGTTAAGTTTTGTTTTCTTGGTTTATTTCTGCAGGACAATCCATAAACTATGGATGGTCCAACGGAAATATCGCAAGAAATACTGATTGGATTGCCATGAAACTTTGGAAATGCATTCAAGGCTACCAGAAAATAAATCCTTACTTTACTTTATGACCAAAGACATCCCAAACAAATGATAATACCATAAAACTCCGCCGTAACTTGTGTGCCGCAAATGTTAGCATGCTAACTGGCCAAACTGAGATTGAGACATAAAAAGTATGTTAACAATTTCATTATGTTAGCATGCTGCCATTAGTATTTAGCTCATGCCCTGTTGTGTCTGAGTAAAGCCTCACAGAGCCGCTAGCGTAGCTGTATACTCTAAAAGATTGTCTTCTCTTTCTTTGTTTAGCTTGTCCACCACAGCGTGGGCAGTCTCATCACTGGCAGAGATAACTTAAAACAACAGCCAGAAGCTACAAAGAACAGCACAACTGACAACGAGTAAATAAACAAGCATTTTCGGTCCCTGGTTGTTTGGGTTCTACTTCACAGCAGCAGAGAAAGACCACTAGGCAGTGGCCCCTGCAGTGGCAATGTAGGGTAACGTTATCTGCTTTGGCTCCTCTACAAATCCTTTTAATTTTAAAGGCCTGAAAGACGCACTATAAATCAGTTGTGATAGTCGTCTTGGTTTAAATAATGCAAATATTAACGACTCCACTTTGCAAGGAGACACATAGATCATTCCACAGATGGCCATGCAAACTGCAGTGGCACACACAAAATACTACTGTAATACACACACTAACAAATGCATTACACACACACACACACACACACACACACATTTTCTCTTGCACTGCTCTGCCATTAGTCCAATGAAAAGCCTTAATGCTCTTTAAAAGCACGCTGAAAGCGAACATGACATGAACATTTCATTTGCTAATTTTCTCTGTGGTGATCTTTTTACCAAGATATAAAAAAAAGATTATAAAACACAGATTTATTTTCTAGTCGTCTATCGAAATCCAGTTACTCACTACTAAAGCATAACAGAATATTGAATAATCTCCCCAATGAGCCAAAAACCCACTTACAGTACATTTTCACTGGGGATTATCATGTGTAACAACTATAAAACAGTGGAGTGAAGGGGTAATCAGTCCCATAAAGGTAGGAGAGAATGGACGGCCCATAAAGGAAAGCTCACACTTTTGATTTTGAGCCCGGGAAGCAGACCTCCACACATGGTCGCCCGCCCCACCAACCAAGCTATTTGGGCGCCCAGCTCACACTTTTTCATCGGTAGGATTATGTGCCTTTATCCAGTAAAGACCGCAAATGGCAAATCTTTAAATTGAGCCAAATGGATTAACTTCTTAAATCAATATTATCTGTTTCTACACTGTAGACTCCCCTTTGTCTTTATCTTAACATTATCCTTAACACTATCCTCCCACCACATCTATACTTAACTCTGTCACCTCCCTCCATATTGTTAAATTTCTTACTTAATTTGTTCCCGTTCTCTCTATTACAGTACAGTTAGTCATACAGTGGTCTCTCTTTCCTCTCTCTCCCCCCTCACGCTTTTTCTTCCTTGGCCCCTCTCTATTTCAGCGTAATGAGTAAATGCCTCATTAGCGTAGAGCTCTGATTAATGCTACCTCCCCTTGTTGTGCTCCTCTTTTTAATGAGTAAAATCTCTCTCTTGCTCCCTCTCTGCCATCACTCTCCCTCCTTCTGTCCCATACTGTCACTGCCTTGCTCCAAATCTTCTTATATTTCTTCACCTCTTTTCTTTCCTGCATTCTCTCTCTCCCTCTGTTTAATGGGGGTTTGGAGGGGAGCGACAATTATTTCTTTACAGTCTCTATCAGTGCTTTTCTAATGAGCCTCTCGAACAAACACACACACAAAAAAAGTAATTATCAGTGAAAAGCTAAATTTGGCAAAGCCGGATACATTGCTACTTATTCTGCAGAATTCTCTCATGTGAAGTTGATGAAAAGGGGCATACCGTGAAGGATGGGACCGTTATTTAGTTGTCATTAAGTAAGCTGTGCTAGCCACTTGCTGAATATGGGAGCAAAATAATATACAACTTCATTCAACTTGAGAAAAGACGAAGCAGCATTAATTCACAGGTTTAGCTTTGTTGGAACACAGAGAGCAGTTTTAAAACAGCTTTTATGAATAATAAATATAACAATATATGTGCACAAAAAAACCTCCCAAAAAACCCATTTAGGTGGAGAGAGCCATAGCAACAAGAAAAAGCAAGATTGTGTAGAAATTGTTCATCTACTACAAATCACCATTTTTTAGAATAAATATGCCTACTTTAGAAAAATCATTTGGCATTTTAGAAAAGTGGCTTTCCTTCGGAGAGTGAGAGAAGATTGACACCACTCTAATGTTTATCTGTAAAATATGAAGCTGTAGCCAAGAAACACTCAGTTTAGCTTAGCATAAAGACTGTAAGCAGGGGGAAAACACAACCCTGGCTTTCTCCAATTGTAACAAAAACCGCCTACAGCACCACTAAAAAACACTTAACACGTTATATCTTGTTTGTTTAATCTGTACACAAACCAAACGATTCTCTTGGATATTGCTTCATATTTTCTATACAAACACAAGAGTGGTATCAGTCTACTCATCTAATAACTCTCGGCAAGAAGGCAAATAAGCTTATTTGCCACAATGTCTATGCTTTAAATTCCATTGTACCTCTACTGAAGCTATGTCAATGTAATGTCATGTTGTCTATATGGTTTCAATTATCAATATGAAATGAAAGACACCTAGAAAAGGCAAGGTACATTGGTTTTCCTTTTCCATTTAGCTGTGTCTGAGGATCAGGAAGTCATTGAGGTTACAGGGTGTGTGTTAAAGCTTGGAACCAGACTGGTACTAAGAATAAATAAAAGTGCGTTATCTCCTTTCTATTCATCCAGTGAGCCGCAACAACAAACCTCTACCACCACAGACGGAGAAAAAAACATAATATTAAAAAAACACATTCAAAATTAAGCCCATTTCCCCCAGAGTAAATACTACCAGTGTGTTTGAATATGGTGCTTTTCTTTTTTAATAACAAGTTTTTCAAATATTAACAGGTTTAATGTTCACAACCTGTACAAAGGATGTGGAGGCTATACTTAAATTATCCCACACTCTCCAGTGGAATACAGAACTTAAAATTAAATTGCAGCTGTGTGCTGGCATTGATGTATTGATTTTATATGGTGGAAATGATTTAGCATGGCAGCATTTAACCCACCATAATGATGAAACCATAGCTCCAAAATAATCTGTCCGGTGATGAATGGGCTTGTATGGCGTGCAACATCAAACAAAACATATTGACTAGAATTGTATATCTGTGTGTGTGAGTTCCTTAGCTCCTTACTACGAGTAATTGCTGACTGTTTGTCTCTAATAATATTTCCACATACACACAGACACAGACACAGACACACACACACACACACACAGTCTATAATTTTCAGTGTGCTAGTTGAGGATCATGCACTCATGCTCTCAGGTCTTTGTCTCTGACTGTGGGCTAGTGCCGCTTCAATGAAGCACATCTGTTTTTCCTCTGCCTCCCTCTGCCACCTCTTTCTCTCTTCGCCCTACTTCTCTCTCGCTCTCTCTCTCTCTCTCTCCCCGATCTGTCATTTTACCCTCAATTTCCCACTTCTCCGTTTTCCTTTGTCTTCCTCTCCCATGAGATGAAGGGATGGAGGGGGAAAAGGCCAGTGAAAAAGGTATTTCCCCTGATGCCATGTTAATGCTACCTGAAGCTACATTTGAGAGCAGTTCAACACTTAAAATAAAAAGAGAAAGTCTGGCAAAAGATGTGTGTATCCAACAAAATAAATTATGCTCTAAACCTTGGCAGCATAAGAAAAAGGGACACTTGGAAATTAATAATTTAGCAAGGTTGTGTCCAATTCAGATCAAAGCAGATGACACATAAACAATTTTTTTATTTTTTTTATATAATCTATTACATAATGCTGTTTTTCAGGATATGCAAATGTTCAGTTCACAGTTCACACTATCTGGACAGGGTATTACCAAATGTCTCAATTCAGAGGTTCAAATAAAACGAACACAGACCTTAAGTAAACGTTGAAGGCAATTTTAAAGGGCCGTGATAATCGTATTTTTTACTCTCCAGACCCACATATACAGTGAGGAAAATAAGTATTTGAACACCCTGCTATTTTGCAAGTTCTCCCACTTAGAAATCATGGAGGGGTCTGAAATTGTCATCGTAGGTGAGAAAATCAATGTTAATATTTGGTACAGTAGCCTTTGTTTGCAGTTCCAGAGGTCAAACGTTTCCTGTAGTTTTTCACCAGGTTTGACACACTGCAGAAGGGATTTTGGCCCACTCCTCCACACAGATCTTCTCTAGATCAGTCAGGTTTCTGGGCTGTCGCTGAGAAACACTGAGTTTGAGCTCCCTCCAAAGATTCTCTATTGGGTTTAGGTCTGGAGACTGGCTAGGCCACGCCAGAACCTTGATATGCTTCTTCCAGAGCCACTCCTTGGTTCTCCTGGCTGTGTGCTTCGGGTCATTGTCATGTTGGAAGACCCAGCCTCGACCCATCTTCAATACTCTAACTGAGGGAAGAAGGTTGTTCCCCAAAATCTCTCAATACATGGCCCCGGTCATGCTCTCCTTAATACAGTGCAGTCGCCCTGTCCCATGTGCAGAAAAACACCCCCAAAGCATGAAGCTACCACCCCCATGCTTCACAGTAGGGATGGTGTTCTTGGGATGGTCCACATCATTCTTCTTCCTCCAAACACGGTTAGTGGAATTATGACCAAACAGTTCTATTTTGGTCTCATCTGACCACATGACTTTCTCCCATGACTCCTCTGGATCATCCAAATGGTCAGTGGCAAACTTAAGACGGGCCTTGACATGTGCTGGTTTAAGCAGGGGAACCTTCCGTGCCATGCATGATTTCAAACCATGACATCTTAGTGTATTACCAACAGTAACCTTGGAAACGGTGGTCCCAGCTCTTTTCAGGTCATTGACCAGCTCCTCCCGTGTAGTTCTGGGCTGATTTCTCACCTTTCTTAGGATCATTGAGACCCCACGAGGTGAGATCTTGCATGGAGCCCCAGTCCGAGGGAGATTGACAGTCATGTTTAGTTTCTTCCATTTTCTAATGATTGCTCCAACAGTGGACCTTTTTCACCGAGCTGCTTGGCAATTTCCCCGTAGCCCTTTCCAGCCTTGTGGAGGTGAACAATTTTGTCTCTAGTGTCTTTGCACAGCTCTTTGGTCTTGGCCATGTTAGTAGTAGGATTATTAATGATTGTATGGGGTGGACAGGTGTCTTTATGCAGCTAACAACCTCAAACAGGTTCATCTAATTTAGGATAATAAATGGAGTTGAGGTGGACATTTTGAAGGCAGACTAACAGGTCTTTGATGGTCAGAATTCTAGCTGATAGACAGGTGTTCAAATACTTATTTGCAGCTGTATCATACAAATAAATAGTTAAAAAATAATATTGTGCTTTCTGGATTATTTTCTTTTTAGATTATGTCTCTCACAGTGGACATGCACCTATGATGACAATTTCAGACCCCTCCATGATTTCTAAGTGGGAGAACTTGCTAAATAGCAGGGTGTTCAAATACTTTTCCTCACTGTGTGTATATATATATATATATATATATATATATATATATATATATATATATATATATATATATATATATATATATATATATATATATATTCTTGATGGATGGACAGAGGACAGAAGCCAGTTTTCCTCGTGAGTGCTTCAGCATCTGCTCCCTGGACACAAACACGCACCTTTTAACACAAATCCACCTTTTCACATGCTCCTAACATACAATACCAGCTCAAGCAGTAATACAGTGAAGCAGCCAGACAGACAGTAAATAAAAAAGTCAGTTCAGACAGACAACAACAGTCAGTCAGACGTTCAGTCTGTCCAGCAGGCAACCAGAAAGATCAGCAAATCATCAAACTAAAGGGCAGAAAATTGGTGAGTGGGCGATATTAGCTTCATTCTCTCTCAAGTCAATTTTTCACTCTATTTAACTGAATCGCTATCTATTTCTGTGGCTCTAGCCCCTTTTCTATCATTCTCTCTCTCTCTCTCTCTCTCTCTCTGTGTTATTTCAGACCAATATCATCAGTCACGGTGCATCTCCCTACGTTGTTTTGCTGTGATTTCCCATGGGTGTTAGATGAGGCCTTAACCCATAATGCCTAAAGCACTTCTCTCCTATCAGATTGGTTGGGGGTGTTGAGGAATTGTGTGTGTGTGTGTGTGTGTGTGTGTGTGTGTGTGTGTGTGTGTGTGTGTGTGTGTGTGTGTGTGTGTGTGTGTGTGTGTGTGTGTGTGTGTGTGCGCGCGCGCTTATGGGCTGGGGGGTGGTGGGTAGAAATGAAGTCCGTTCCAGATACTAACCCTGACCTTAACCACTCCAAACTCATTACAATCTCTACGCAAATGCCTCAACATAACCATTTTAACCCCTTCAATCTCTCAGATTTATGGGGCCAATTATAGTGCCGCTACCCGTACACCAGGTGGGATCCATAATTGCATATAGGATGGGGGGTTGCTAATTCAAGCTTTCAATGGGTTCATTGTTTTTGGTTGTTGTTGAAAAAAACACTAGCCACACCGTAAGCAATAAGTCAGATGTACATTAGAAGGAATGAAAAAAAAAAAATGTCAGCAGCTGCTGTAATCAATACTTATATTAACAATGGATCAAAAGACATGTTATGATTATTATACACTCAACTATGCAGTCCGCTCAGCTTAATTGAGCTTTTTTTTTTTCACACTGTTTTGGTGTTTCGGCCTGCAACCTCACTGTTTTGGTTCACTCCAGGCAGCCGTTTCAAGCCAAAATGCTCTGTATGCTACCTGCCCAGCACCAAAAAGCAGACACAGTTAGCGACTATACCTGGTGAACACATTGGAGCATTTCGCAGCTAAAGAGGCAGCTATTTCACTTTGGAGTTGGTGAACACCAAAGCAGAGCTAATAAGACAATACATACAATTTGTTTGTTGACCAGGAACACAGCTCCAAATCCAAAATATCGCTTTGTGTCTTTCGTTTGCAACATTAACTTTGAAAGGTCAATACTGTATAATCTATATATCAATACTGTAGTGCACAGATTGGTGAGCTTCCCAAAACATTGAGTAACAGCTTTAAAGAAACATCTTAGAAGGACACAAAGAAAATGTTTCACAAGACCAAGTTAACGAGATACAACAATATAATTCTGGTTTATTACAACTGGGGTCTTATTTCTAGTTTTGGCCATCATCTCTTGGCCCAACAATAGCCCACGTTGTAATCAGTGATGCCGGTTCCTCTAATCTGAACACTTTTTTGCGACACCAGTAAGTGGGGGAGAGGTGAAGAAGTTGGTTGCTGACCTTAAACACAGTTGACTTGCTTTCTTTTGTATAATAATAAACAAGTTCTCTACTACGGTCAATGGCGAGCTGCCTCACAATAAACCGGTTGTCATTTTTTATGAGACGGCGGGGGTGTTGTCGGCAGCTGCCGAATGCAAAATAAAGTAACTTGTAATCTAACTTTGTTACTTTTAAAATAAAGTAATGTGTAAAGTAACTAAGTTACTTTTAAAATCAAGTAATCCAATTTGTAATGCATACAAACATGAGAGACATAACAAAGGGCAGAACTCCCTACCTTATAAACCTCCCAATCGGGAAAGAAAAGAAAAGAAAATAATAATAATAATAATAATAATAATATTATACATGGGTACACATATATACATATACATACTCACACATACGTACTACACATACATACACACACACACACACACACACACACACACACACAATAAAAAGTAAAATAAAATCAGTGTGGAAGGTCATTACAAACAACTACATTAAGTACTTCTACTAAGAGATGTGCCGATATGATCTACATATGGCGGCCAAGTCTTCAAAAAGTTGTCATATCGTTTCCTGAGACAATAAGTGATTTTTTTTCCCAGGGGGATGCAGCTATTCATCTCAACAAACCATCTGTCAATAAGAAGAGGGGAGCCATATTTCCATGACACTGCAATGCACTTCTTAGCCACACATAGAGCAATTTCAATGAATTTGAGTTGTGCATTGTTTAGAGAATGGTGAATAGTGAAAAGTTAACCAATAAACAGAGTTCCGGGTCCACAGGAACATTAACTCCTGTGATTATGGTTAAAATGGAGCAGATATCATGCCAAAAGGCCTGGGGTAGGGTAGAGTTGAATGAATGTAATTTACTAAGTTACTTTTTCAAAGTAACTGTGGCAACACTGGTTGTAATACACCAGTACCTTCCTATATTGTGTCAATCGAAAGACATTCCTCAGGTTATACTCAGTTCTGTGGAGGCTCATTTTCCCAAACCTTCAAGAAAAATACAATACAGTAAAGTGGTTTTAAAGTATAGGCAGTGAAGTAGTTTCCTCATGCATGTATTACTGCTTACACAGCCAGGCTAAATCCATTACAATCAAGGCTCAAAATCAACACCAAACACTAACCCCTAAACCCTGGAACAACTTTGACTGTGGAAGGCAAGTCAATCAAATCCATTATCTACTGCGGCAAACAGCCAATCTATGTTTAATCAACTGGCTCTATTTTAACACGTAAAAACCAACTCTTACCATTGCACATGAAACTATACAGTAACAATGAATAATCAAATCACCAGCAATAATAACTCAGGGCTCAAAATGATTAGATTGGCTAGGTAGTAATGTCCCACTAGAGGCGTGTTGATGAAGAAAAAAAAAAAAAAAATATAGAAAAAGGCAATTTCATGCCATGATCCCAACAAATGCATCCATTGATCAAACACAGTCAGGGATGATGCATTTACTCAGTGAATCAGGGTGGATGTTTTAACTACAACATCTATGATTAAATGTGTGGGACCCTCTGATTCACCGTCTCAATCGACAGTGCAGAATGAATACTGGGGGGAGTGAAATAAAGTGACGATTAGCATTCAAACTGGCCCCGGAAATCTGTTGTTTTTTCTTACCTTGCAAGATGAATTGGGTGGTTTGCAATTTGATTAACTGTCATATTTCTTCTACAATCTATCCTGCTGAAACACGCTCGCCCTGCACTGACAACCGCAGCTATTGATGTTCATATGCAATTCATATGAAAGAGATGTATTTGATTTTTTTCTGTGTGCTCCTATCTTTCCTTGATGTTTTTCTGTTCGTACTTCTTCTTGTTCCCCTGTCCTCTTGTCTCTCTTTTCTCTCTTGAAAGGGACACTGATTTGCATATAGCTTGGTCCCAAAACACAACACCTTTTCTAGCTTCTATCAAACCTTTGCATGTCTAAGCCTCGCCGTCTCTCTGTCTGCCAG
Source organism: Percina caprodes (assembly GCA_013375575.1). Lineage (NCBI taxonomy): Eukaryota > Metazoa > Chordata > Actinopteri > Perciformes > Percidae > Percina > Percina caprodes. Next base: position 103,423 of record JABXJD010000211.1, read on the forward strand.
TGATGCCTGCCTTCAAGTTTTCACTCTTCCTTTCTCTTCCCTCCATCTTAAACTCTTATCTCTCAATCTACCACTTTCACTGCAGTTATTCCTCTCTCTATCTCTGTCTCCGTGGTGTGTTTGCGGACTGGAATCAGATGCCTGGACAGATATGAGATTTAAATTGGCATTGTTTTTGAGTTTGGATTTGAGCTCATATGCAAGTTTGGGTCCCTCATGTTTTCCTCTGACTGATAAAACGAATGACAGGTTCTCCAACTACTGGCAGAGCAAACAGACACACATTTCAGCACATACAGTATGCAAAAAACCATGCAGGGATAACCCTCCCACACAGCCCCCCACCCCTTAAGTAAATGATTGACTGCTAAGCATCGTGTATGTGTCTCTGTCTGTGCGTCATCTGACGCCTAGAGGGTGGCTGCATCTTTTATATGACACAGTGGACTACTGACAGTTAGCTGTCTTCGAGTGTGTGTGTGTGTGTGTGTGTGTGTGTGTGAGAGAGTGAGAAAGTTGATGTGAATATATGAATGTGTGTTTGCAACATGGTGACAGTTCCCTCTCTAAAGGCTCCCCTCCAAATCTGTCAGGGATGCCACATCAGAAATCTTTTTAAAGATTAATTCTATGCCATTGCTGTTATTTTAGATGCAGTGGTGAGAGGCAGGAAGGATGGGAGTGTGACAGACTGATATATGGTATGAATCTCAGGCTTAAACACAAATTACTGTCAGGACAGGATACACCTTTATCTTGCCTCTGGGGCTCTATGGGGCCTCATGGGAGGCAAATATACACATTAGATAGAAAGATCCATCAAACGCAAACAGTTGAGAAGGCAAACATGTAGTAACAAGACTGGCTGGAATATTCATTTGTTTAAATGAACAACTGAATGAACTACTACAAACTACTTCTTTTAGTCACTGTTCCATTATCTTTTACTCTGGTTGTTATTGCCACTCTTCATTTCAACCTCAACCGGCCCGTCAGACACCCCCTACCAAGAGCCTGGGTCTGTCCCAGGTTTCTTCCTAAAAGGGAGTTTTTCCTCACCGCTGTCGCACTGTTGCTTGCTCTGGAGGGAACTACTAGAACTGTTAAATTATAGAGTGTGGTCTAGACCTACTCTATCTGTAAAGTTTCTTGAGATAACTCTTGTTATGAATTGATCATATGAGTAAAATTGAAATGAAATCCATTTTTAAGTATCTAGTTACGTTTGCTACTCTAATACCAAACATGGTTTTTGTTTTTTGGTTGCTGATCAGACCAAATATGCAGTTCTAAATGCCAAGGAATTCTGGTTTGGAAACTGGTTTGTGTAACATGTAGTCCAAACATATCCAGGCAAAAAGTGTTTATTGCTGCTCAGAACGGTCACACTAAGGTGGAGGAGAAAGCCTGCCAAAATAGAGAGGGGCGAGACGCAACACTCATATAAAAAGGGAATAATGGAACACACTTTTCTGGAAGGCATTCAATGTGTTGCACTTACTTGTACACCAGAAAACTGAAGGAAGTAGTTGTGTGAAGGCCAATCACCGTGTGAAGTGGGCATGATTTTTTGGATTGTGAGTTTCAGAAAATCCCCAAAACTGTCTGAGTGAGCCATGTCAGAAAGCTGTGGGGGGTTGGAGATACAGATGCTTTTCGACCATCCATCAAGCACTAGCGTAGACAAGCAGTTATGTGATCAATTTGATTGGCAAACGCAGCACCAGTTGAGTAAGGGGACATTGAGTTGATTGTTTTTTTTCCAACTGCTGTTTCCAATATCAAGCTCAATAATTGTTGAATAAACAAAAGTGTGACACATCCAACTTTCAGCCCTGCTGTCTGCGTGGGACGATGTCAGTGACTTATAACATGATGTCTCATCTAAGCCACCATTATCTCAACCATGATGATCTGTTTGTTCCTCCAACGTCCGTCCATCTGGCCGTCCGACTTCAGGACTTCAAACTGAGCTGACTAACTGACGCATTTCCCCTCCTCGCTGTCTCTCCCACTCTCTGGAGTTTACTTTCCTTGTAAAGAATAAATGTAAATCGCTGCATTTCATACTTTTACCGACACGCAGCAAAGGGCCGCAGGTTGGATTCGAATCCGGGCCGCTGCAGGACTCCGCCTACATGGGGCGAACGCTCTTATTGGGTGAGCTAGAGGCCGCCCAGTCTGCAATATATTTTTCAATATAACATCCAAATGTATGGAAATATGACGTCATTCATTTAGAATACTAATCACAACCTTTAAAGCGCCCATATCATGCTCATTTTCAGGTTCATAATTGTATTTTGAGGTTGTACCAGAATAGGTTTACATGGTTTTCTTTTCAAAAAGAAAACCATATTTCTGTTGTACCGCACATTGCTGCCGATCCTGTTTTCACCCTGTGTGTTTGGGTCTTTGTTTTAGCTACAGAGTGAGACATCTCACTTCTATACTATCTTTGTTTGGAGTCGCACATGCGCAGTAGCTAGGTAAGATCACATCAGCTAGATAACTAGAGGGAGGCAGGGCATACAGCCCGATCCGGTTGGGGAGAGTTCTAGCCTGACCAGGCTCCTCTCTTTACCCTGTCTCTCCTAGTTATGCTGTAATAGTTTTAGACAGCTGGGGGACTTCCTTTGACACACTGGGCTCCTCTCTTCACTATCTTTCTATCTTTCCATTTGTGTGCATCCATGTCCCAGAAATGCTTGTTACTAATCTAGCTCTGGGGAGTCATTCTCCGGAGTCCTTATGTTCTTTTTCGCCCAGCATGTTTCCTTGGATCAGGGAGGCTCCAAAATCATGGTAGCAGCTGTCGCCATGGTCCCGCTACACGTTCTGCGATGCCATGTTACATCCTGCTACGCTCTGCTGTGCCTTGTAATGCCACACAGTGCCCTGCTATGCCATGAACTACTACAAAGAACTACTACAAACTACTATTTTTTGTGACTGTTATTGCCACTCTTCATTCAAACCCCAACCAAGAGCCTGGGTCTGTCCGAGGTTTCTGCCTAAAAGGAAGTTTTTCCTCGCCACTGTCGCACTGTTGCTTGCTCTGGAGGGAACTACTAGAACTGTTGGGTCCTTGTAAATTATGGAGTGTGGTCTAGACCTACTCTATCTGTAAAGTGTCTCGAGATAACTCTTGTTATTATGAATTGATACTATAAATAAAATTTAATTGAATTGAAATTGAATAACTCTTTCTCCAACTTTGGTCAGTCCAAGGCAGGATTGGCTGGGAGACTTTTTCAAAACGTGGGCCCACTTGTGGAATACCTGCAGAACAGGGACATGGAAGTAGTTCTTTTGTAGGTTATGGTGAACTAGTGTGTGTTGTAGCAGTCTTTTGTCATTGAGAATGAGCTAGAATGCCAGCATGCTACGGTTAGCCACCTCATCTCACAGATTTTGAACAGCTCACCAGGAGACTGAAAGCAGAGGACATTCCGAAACCTGTATCTCACTCAAAACAGCATGGATAGTTTTTATTCCAAGTTTTTATGCGTGTGGAAGCACCAGAGACACAGAATAACACCCCAAATCCCACATTTTCATCATATTGCCACTTGGCAAGTATTTACCTCCCTGCCAGTCTGATCAGTGCTCTAATAAACATACAGTGGTGCTCAAAAGTTTACATACACATGCTTAAGTTGACTAAAAAGAGGAATAAAAAAATCATGTTTTGGAAATTTATTTTAATACCTAAATTAAAAAATGAGGTAAAATCCAACCTTTAAGGACACCAATTTTCTTTGTGAATGAATAACGTATTGTAAATAAATAAATGTTCTTATTTAAAATACAGGGGTCATAAGTATACATACCCCTATGTTAAATTCCCATAGAGGCAGGCAGATTTTTATTATTAAAGGCCAGTTATTTCCTGGATTCAGGATATTATGCATCCTGATAAAGTTCCCTTGGCCTTTAGAATTAAAATAGCCCCACATCATCACATACTCTTCACCATGCTTAGAGATAGGCATGGTTTTATTTCAGTTAGACTAATACCTGGTTTGATTTGCATTGAGAGATGATTTTATAGAAAGTATCCCATGCCTATCTCTAAGCATGGTGAAGAGTATGTGATGATGTGGGGCTATTTTAATTCTAAAGGCCAAGGGAACTTTATCAGGATGCATAATATCCTGAATCCAGGAAATAACTGGCCTTTAATAATAAAAATCTGCCTGCCTCTATGGGAATTTAACATAGGGGTATGTATACTTATGACCCCTGTATTTTAAATAAGAACATTTATTTATTTACAATACGTTATTCATTCACAAAGAAAATTGGTGTCCTTAAAGGTTGGATTTTACCTCATTTTTTAATTTAGGTATTAAAATAAATTTCCAAAACATGATTTTTTTATTCCTCTTTTTAGTCAACTTAAGCATGTGTATGTAAACTTTTGAGCACCACTGTATACTGCTGGCACAGGGGATGCACAATCTGGATATCAGTTCTATTTATGGATAAAAACAGTATTGGCACCAAAAAAATGACATCAAAATACAGTATGAATGCAAGAGTCACTGATAACATGGCATAAATCAAAGCGGCTGATTCTCCGCCTCTTTTGTACACAGAAAGCTGTTAGATCTCTGTAATGAAGAAAAATTGAGTCTGTTGCAACCACTTTTGTCCTGCGACCCCAAAGTGATGGCCTGAGTCTGTAAAGTAATGTATTAAATTGGCACTCAGTGCTGGCCAATGCATAAAGCCCCACACCATGAATCGCTATTGACCATAAATTGCAGTGTCGTCTTGACGCCCATACATTTCCTCAAGTCATGACATTGGAAATATAGAGGAAGAGAGTGAATATAAAAAAATAAAAAAAATAAAAAAAATAAAAAAAGGAGGCGAGAAGTTGAAGAAGAGCAAGACTGAAGAGAAGCACGGCAACAGATTCACATGGCACTTTGCAAAACATGAAAAATACTTGATTATAGGTTGAGCAGAGGGAGAGGAGGGATGCATTAAATGGAGATGAAGAGAGCGAGGCACAGGAGGGAGCGAGAAAAACACCAGGAAAGAGGGAATCGGCATGAGAAAGTAATAGAGAAAGAGATTAAGAGCTTTTCATATCTTTCACAGTATTCTTGGAGCACAAAGTGCATCATCATTACCCTTTTCAAATACCGAGTGATTCTGATGAGTTAAAACTATGGTATACACTCATCTTGCTGTCTAATTTCTATTTAAACATGTATTTTTTTGGAATCTTTTGTGGGCTGTCATAATGTTAGATTTCAACTATTTGGCCACCTTTGCTGTAAATAGTATAGTCTGAGTTCATTTTGGCACCTGATTTAATGAAAATGTATATTAGTTTTAGTCACATTATAGTCATTTGATTATTGTTTGTCATATATCAACAAGACATTTAAATATTGCTTGTTTTTTTCAAGTATTTAAAAAAAAAAATTCTTTCTGCAAAAAATCGGGAGGCTTGGTGCTTCTTAGATGTGGGAAGTTACCGAGGTTACAGGTGTTGTTTTTGTCTATCACATTGGTTTAATATTCATTAAAATACTGTTCACTGTCAGGGTTTCTCAAGTACCCAAAATGTTGGATAGTTAGCTTTTGATACTTTTAAAATAAATGTTAGCATGCTGGCCTGCCTGTTTCCAGTTTTTTCCCCTCCTGTTTTTAGTCGCTTCTTGGCATATTTTTTCTGTTCTGTTACATTTTTCTTTTAGGAACCAGTAACGTTACTGATACAACATATCGCTGAATACGACACTAGCACATACAGAGTAAAGCCTTTTTTTACGTAAACTGTTTAATATTATTTTTTCAATTTCTCGTTGATGAATTATCGCCATAATTTTCGTTTTTATAGACACAATTACCCTGCAATAATAAAATAATGCTCTTTGTTTTAGCAGCTATTTTTGGGGGGTTGACATCGTGCACTCATCTCAGGAGAATATATTGTAAATCTGGGTTCATCATATTTTGGGCAGATTCTATGTTCTGAACTGAGTGGCACAATCACAGACATAGCCATACTTGTTTTACATGTGGTCCATTGTAATTATAGCCCTCAGGTCAGTAAACAAGCTCTGGATCGGTAGGTGATGGATTCGTATCTCAAACAACAGCTGGTGAATGGGGGTGGTGGGGGGAAAGCTCTCCTGTCCCTCAGCAACTGGGTCAAGGTTGATGTGCCTTTGAGCGAGGCGCACGCAAACTGTTCTGGTCATAACAACAAGCTGTTCAGCATCTGGTTTGAGTATGCCTCTCTTTGATTGGTCAGCAGGTAATTGCTAAAGGTGTCCCTAATTAACTGGCGGCTTCACCCTCGTTGGAAACCAGATGTAATGATTTTGGTCTGAAGGGCTTTTTTTTCTAATAAAATGAAGAGAAATATTAGACTTGCATTATTTCATGATAGAATGTAAATGATACATTTGGTGACATTGTTCATTTAATCCTATTCAATTAATCTTTGAACCCTTGTCATACAACTGTTATACAACTGTAAAACACTTCTGGCTCTAGTTTGTTTGTGTGTGTGTGTGTGTGTGTGTGTGTGTGTGTGTGTGTGTGTGTGTGTGTGTGTGTGTGTGTGTGTGTGTGCAGAGCGAGTACCAAAGGGAACAGTAAAACTAGCAAAACAATATGCAGCAAATGCCCTTTAGTCCACACTAACAGTAATTATGATCAACAAGCTGGAAATACCAATGTAATGAGGATTCGGATTGATAATATGTGATGCTATAAGTGCAATTAGTAGCTTAAAGCAAATTGGAAATGATGAATGATTGAAAAACTACAATCTTTTTCCACACCACACTGCAGAGGGTAATTAATCCGCACTCGCGTCGACTGTCGTGGGGGTCATAGCAGCCCCATCCGCTGCAGAGCCAACAGCATTAAAACAGCAGCCGCATCAGCGACTTCATAGTAAAAAAAAATCATTACAGCGTACATTGATGTTAAAATGTATACAGGTTGGCAGGATGGTCTTTCACTGCATGTTTTGTTGGTAAATGTGAGATGTTTGAGTCACACACGTCTCATCTTTATATAAAAAAACAAGTTAAATTATTTTGACCCGTTCTTCTCACTACCGCTTGGTCAGTGGCTCAAAAAGTGCACATGGAACTGCTGGGATTGTCATGGGTAATGGACATGTGATAGGGGGCCCCCGGCTGTCAATCAATATCTTCCAGTCACGCGGGCCCCTGATTGGTTCAGGCCCATAAGCAACCGCGTACCCTGCTTACCGATAGTATGTCTTTTCTTGCATCTCAATTTTGATATGAGACACTTTAAAGTGTAAATGGGGCCTGAGTGATCCTTGCTAACTTCCAAATCCTCCATGCAACAACATCTATGTTTTTAGTCTGGACATGTACAGAAGAATACTTGACACAAGCATGCAGGAATAAATCCAAGGAAATTATTTCTTACTCTGGACAGATCTCCAACCTCCAGGTAGAAACAAATGATGAAAACATTCCAGGTCATCCAGACGACCAGCCAGGCTGCGTACTGCAGAGAAAACACGGAGAGGGATAAAAAAAAAAGTGAGAGGCAGACAAGCTCGGACAAGCCTTTGTTGGAAAATTAAAAAAGCATGTTCATGTGGTGCATTTGGAGCGAGCTGGAGATGGAGAAAAACGACAGAGAGGCTTCACTTTTGATGCGTTTGAGATGTGGAGAAACAAAAACAGCAGCAAAGAGTGAAACAAAGCACCTGAACCAAACCAGACAGAGAGAAAAAAAAATAGATAGCAGGACTGTCAGTGTGTTTAAGTATTTACAAGCAGGAAAGTGTAAATGAATGAATGTTGGAAGTAAGGCAGAGATTACAATCTTGGATAAAACTTTCATTCCCTTTCTTTATCTGAATGTTGTGTTGTGTGTGTGCGCATGTGAAGGTCTTTGAGAGTTGTCAGTGAGGTGTATGTGTTGTGTGGCGATCCTGTAGCCACTGTTAAGAAAAAAACCATAATTGGCAGGTTAGGACATTTCCCACTTCACATCACTGTTACAAACTTTTATGCACTACATAAAGAATATCAAATCCACATTGTCTTCCTTCAGTCTTGGATCCACCGATAGGAATTCATTTAAATAATGAATCAAGACTGAGCCATATTTCTTGTTATATTTATGCAGCTTTGCTATTTTACAGTGCATTCTATGCAGGTATGAGGATCCGTTTTTAAACGTTATATTTACCATTGTCCTTTTTTTCACAATGCAGTTCAAGTCATCACTATAGCCCTATTTGTATGGGACTAGTATAACCAGAGGACCTCATGTGATTTAGTTACCCCCCCCCCCGCGGCTGTTTAATGTGGCGCATTCGCACCGAATAAGCAATGTCTGTATTTTACTCAAATTTCCTGACATTATCCCTCACATATGATGTCAAGGCACTGTCAAAGCTTTCATTTACAATTGCCAACACAGCCAATACACCCCCAAATCACAGGGATGCCATTAGCACAGGACTAATATTATCCCATGACCTCTGTGTGGCAGTATGGTAGGTAATTTGTGGTGGAATTTTTACTTGACAAATTATAGAAATAGCAGATTCGCACGGGATTAAGATCGCAGACGACCACTGCAATTATTATAAATTACTAGAAGTCCGCAGGAAATTCTAGTCCTGTGCGAATAGGGCTTAATTTTCATAGATGACACATAGAAATTATTTCCAGTGAGACAGAAAATAAAACCTTTAAACTGTTACTCCCTTTCAACGTTATTGAACCCTCGTTATCTGATGTAGAGAGCTGAGTATAAGCTAATAAGAGGCTGTTTCTAAATGTAGGGCAAAGGAAATGTAAAATGGCTGTTTCCAATGTGTGGGTGTAAGTATGTAAAACTCACCCCGGTGACATATCTCGGCCTGAACTGGATCGTGCCAAACAGGCCCAGGATGACGACGATGATGTGGAGGAAGTTGGTCAGGATGGGAGCCCACTGGTAGCCCAGAAAATCTATCACCTGACGCTCCAACACACTGACCTGAGAAGAGGAGGAGGAGGAGGAGGAGGAGGAGGAGGAGGAGGAGGAAGAGGAAGAGGAGGAGGAGATTAGTGGCAAGAAACAACAACAGTTGTTGGCTTGTGACAGCAAGAAATCCAGTATAAATTGTTATCAATTATCTATGCATTACTGTTAGGCTCCCAGGACTGTGTGTGTGTGTGTGTGTGTGTGTGTGTGTGTGTGTGTGTGTGTGTGTGTGTGTGTGTACTGTAGGTGTATTATCATTCAGTCAATGGAACCCCATGCTGAGATAGTTAATGAAGTCAGCGTAGCGTATGATACGGCACTGCTAAATATACACACACACACACAGACACACACACACACACACACACACACACAGAAAGACATGAGGGGAAGAGGAAGTAGGAGACAAAGGAGGTGATGCATTAAGAAGAAAGAAATATCATTATTAGCTTCATTTAGCCCAAAAAGAGAGATATTTACTGATCTGCACTATCAACTAGAAGTTTTTAAAAACCAACAGCTTACATATTAAACAAGGCCTTTACAAGGCTCGCTATTTTCTCTCACACACACACACACACACACACACACACACACACACACACACACACACACACACACACACACACACACACTTCTGGATGGCTGAGTTTTGAAAGCCCTAATGTGAGACCATATGGCAACACTACAGCCTTTCACAGCCAAAAATATGGTTTACAATATTATTATATTAGTATATTAGACATTGGCTTTAACTAGGAGAAAATTTATTGGATGTGAAAGTTACAAGAAGAGGTGTATGAATGAGTGTGTGGTGTGCTGACATATATGTGCTTCTGCCCATGTGTGTGTGTGTGTGTGTGTGTGTGTGTGTGTGTGTGTGTGTGTGTGTGTGTGTGTGTTTGTGTGTGTTTCCATGTCAGGGCAGGTCTGCTGTGCTTGCACTTGACAGCACCTGCTGTTATTGGACACACTGGGCTCAGCTGGCAACACAATGTGTAAGTGTGTGAGTGAGAGAGAGAGAGACATTGTGTCCCTTTGTGTCCCTGCCTTTATGTGCAGGACAGGCTCTATCTCTCTCTCTCTCTCTGTGTAACAGCTTCATTTTATTATGTAAAAGTGTGTCCTCTCATTGACAATTATAAAGTGCTGCAATTGTGCCCCTCTTCCTTTCTCTCTCTCTCTCTCACACACACACACACACACACACACACACACACACACACACACACACACACACAGGTCATTATAAGAAGTCACAGGCCTCCCAGCCCATTACTTAGTCCCCTGGGGGCCCCTCTTTCATCACCAATGATATAAACAGCCACTCCAGCTGGGACGCACAGTCCCCAAAAAACACCAAATAACTCACATACAAACAAATGTGGCGGAGGGATGTTTCGTAAAACAATTTGTTTATACACTATAGGCAACAACCGTATTGATTTATCCTGGTTATTATTTCACGTATTCTTAATGGCCAGTCAGCTAAAACTATGTATTTTTTTGCTGGGGTTTATTGCTCTAACCTGGGTAATAACTATCAATATTTAAACCAGACCATCTGTTTATTTGCACCACACTCATCTTTTGATGTGAAATTCTCATTACGTGGCTCAGCTGCAAAACAACAAACTTCAGCTGCCTTGGTACATCACTCTTTTGTAAATAAGTCACAGAGTTCTCCTGACAGACAAAGGACAATGCATGCACACAGCCTCCCTCTGCCGTAATCCCAGCATCCATTGCATGTGTCAAATGACAGAAGCTTCAGATAAGGTGTGAAGTCGCCCGGCCTTTCAACAACTATGACTCCAGGGAAAGAGAGAGCGAGAGAGAGAGCGAGAGAGGTGCAGAGAGCATAGCCACTAGAAGCAGCTATGTTAGCAGATACGTCAGTTTTGTGATATGTGCCGCTGATGAAAGCTTTGGTGCCTGTAGGTGGAGCTTCGAGCTGACTAGCCGGGTCCTATGGGATCTGCTACGACAGGCTTTGATGCTGCCAACAGAGATGTTCCTTTCACTCGTGCTACTTAAAGCACGAGGGCAGGGGCATGTTCACATTCAGATTGTTTATCTACACTGTGCATCCACCTGTGGACACAGCACATTAGTCTTAATATGTGTTGATTTTGCAGACAGGTAGACAGGAGTTTTGTCCTCCCTTAAAGCTGATATGGCTCAGCAATGGCCGCTCATAATTTAACATTAACATAACATTTATAGAGCTAAATAAACCCTGACAATATATTTGTTGTGTCTATGAATACCTGTAGATAACAGTATATTTGTGTGTGTGTGTGTGTGTGTGTGTGTGTGTATGCTTCACAAAACACAAGAAAATGGAAGAAAAAGTTGATGAGGCTGCTGTCTGTCAACCTGTTTAATGCCGGCACGAAATCCCTCAGGGACCAAGGATGTTTATTCCACCTACTGTTTTGTTAGCACAGACTGATGCTCGTGCTCTAGCAAGATGTTAGCATGAGTTTTCCAAAATGCAGTAGTTAGCGGAGAGCCTGACTACGAAGCTACAGTGCATCCATCACTGTCCTGTTGTCCATACTCACTGTACACAGTCTCCTGCCTATATAATAAGGCTGAATTCATTTAATTCTGTAGCGGTGCCAAAGGAAATTTAAGAAAAAGTTACCCCAATGCACACAGGCTGAGGATATGTCGCTGAAGGGATCGAGAAAGACACTCACACTAAACACTAAGGGACTAGATTGGCAGCAGAAAGACGTGGGTGATGAAAGAGACAGCAGAGAAGGGAAGGGAAGGCAACAGGGAGAAAGAGCCTTCAGTGAGTTTGGGGAAAGAAATTTGGTCTATTTGATAATGAACAATAGAATGATCTCAAAGAATTTATTACTGCTACAGACAGGGAGACAGCTGCACTGTGTGGCCACCATGAGACTGCAGCAGAGGGATAAAAGTGTCTTTTATATTAAACAGGAGAGAGAGAGAGAGAGAGAGAGAGTAAGACAGTGAGGGACAGAGGGACAGGCCAAGAGATCTGGTGAGAGGGCCTCAAGAGATGGAGAGGTGATTAAGATCCAACAGTTACTGAGGATAGAAGGAGAGATGAGTGTGTCATCTTCTCGTCTTCCCCCAATTCTTCCATCCTTACCTTCATCCTTCTCCCGCCCACTCTTTCTTCTCTCTGCTAATCTTCTCATTTCCTCCTGTTTTTCCTGTTCTCTTCATCCACCCCGTGCTCGTTTTCCTACATATTTAATATGCATTCATCTGTTACCAGATATGTTGTGTCATAAAACAGCAAATTACCTCACCTCCCTCTTTTCCCTCCATTGCTCCATCTCTTTCCTCCATTACTGCGCTGCCTTCCCTTCTCTCTGTTGCTCTAACTTTCTTCTGTCTCCGTTGTCTCCATATCCAGCTCCAGTCTTCTCCTCATGCAGCATTTCCTTCTCTATAGCTCTCTTTCCTTCCCCCTCCCTACATCCTCCACTCTGCTGGCCTGTTATCTCTTCCTGTCGCTTGCCTCCTCCCTTCCTCAGTCTCGTCCTTCCCTCACGTGTTCCCTCAGCGCTTTCGGCTGAGAGTTTTTGCTTGGTTCTGTGACCTTTAAAAAACTGCTGATCAAATTCTGCTGCTCTTCCCATTATGTACAACATAGACGGGGGAGGTGGGGATGGAGAGGAGGTCAGACGAGTTAGGACAGCATAGATAGCAAGAAGAAGAACCTGGAGAAAGATGGGAGGAGGTATGGAAAGTAGCAGTGAGGAAGTGGAGAGGAAAAACAGGTAGAAAATATCCAACAAACACTGAATGAGTCACACAAGGAACATCACGACAAGGAAAATGTTTTTTTTCTGTTTCCTCCTCATTCATTCTGAAACCAGAATTTTTTTGCTGCCTCTGTATTCCTTGTAAACTTTATTCTCCAAATAAAACTCTGAAGCGATCGTGGTTTATTGTTAACTTAATTAAGGCCGCTTGCCTGCGCCGTATCCCACTGTGTACAGCAAAAGCAATCTCCTATCGATTTGGTTCACACAACGATCAATTCATCTCCATTGGAAGCTATTAGGGACCATTTGTGGCTACTTAGGACTTGGAGAGAGAGGGAAGGATGGAAGGGAAGATGGGGCGAGCAAAGAGAGAGAGTAAAAATATATATAAGGATGTAGAGGATAGAAAAAAGCAGGGGAAGAGCAATGGTGGGGAAGGAAAGAGATATAGAACAAAGCCGAAGATGGAAAAAGACAATGATGACCATAGGTGAAAACCTTTCCATTACATATCCAATTTCCCTACTCAGGCCCAGTCATTGCCATCACAACTGCTCAATCATATCTGTAATAGCCATAAAGTCCTTAGTCACTCAGCTATAGATAGACTGCACACAACTCCTACTAAGAGTCCCATTTAAACCAAGATCACAGGACGGCCGTAAGGCTGTGGTCAAACAAACAATGGTTTACAACATAACAGCATAACAGTGGTAACATACCTGTAATTCATCTAGCTAATGAAGTGGGACGCCTTTGTGTGTGTGTGTGTGTGTGTGTGTGTGTGTGTGTGTGTGTGTGTGTGTGTTTATATACGTATGTCTCTGAATCTCTGGTTCCGTCTTTGAAATCTACTTTACACTTGCTTTCCTGGGTACCCAACGAACTTGATATACCAAACAAACTTTGTGTTATTATCTGTGTTAGTTTGCCACGCTACCTTTCACCACTAATTACTTATTACATTAATACCCCCGTTAAAATATGCAAATTACACACCTACAGTATTACTACCTCATGTTAGGTAATATTACGCCTATAACGTATACCTCCCTCAAAGAAGCCATTTACCTGGACAATGTATTACAAGAAGCCAGCTTTACATGCATCGCTACATTCAAAACTTTGACACAATACCGGATATTTTGATGTATTTAACGGCTATGTTTTTAAAGTTGTGCTATGAATATTTGGCAATTCCTTTGCTGTTTTCTCGCAGGTTTCTTTATCCAGATGAGGTGAATTGAGCTAAAAAAAAAATTGTATAGTTGGCAACACATTACTTTACATCACTTCCATCAAACTCATGGCAGTGTGAAGGTGCAGAATGACAACAGGGGAACGCAATGTATATCTGCCAGCACGCCAATCTACTTCACACTTGCGTTCCTGGGTAGCCAATGAACTTGGGGTTTGGGTTAGGGTTTAAACGCTGACTGTGGTGATAGCAACATGCAATATTGTGGACAAAAAAAAGACAACACTAAAATGTGTCACGTAACTATAGTAGTACAATGTCTTCCTCTGATGTAGACGTAGCCAACACTGTAAATAAAGCTTAGTAGTAGGCTATACAGTGGAAGTGCATTTTAAGTGATTCGGGGCCCCTCTGTAAGTAATCATCGGGGCCCCTCTGTAAGTTTTGGAGAATTCTACAATCAGCAATGCCACAGGCCAAGTAATCGGCCTGTTCCAAACAGGCACATTTTGAACAGGCACTCTACTAGTACAGCTGTTGCGTTACCTGTGCATGAGTTAGCAGAACCTTCCAGACCGTTGTGTTAAGCTCCATCTGAGCCCTGAGGTGTACCTTTCAAAACGTCCTGATCTCATGTGCTTTTTGCACCAGTGAAGGAGATTATCAAGATTCTTTGGGAGATATGGATTAATATTTAGGTCTGTGCGAGAAATTTCATCACATGGCTCAGATATGAGATTGGTATTGATCTTCTCATCTAACTCTCTACCAGAAAGGGAATAAGCAAATTCCCCAAAATGTCCAAATGAAGAGAGTGCCAAAGTTTAAGAGACCCTTATCAGAGGAACTGAAGAGAGCTACTGGTGATATAAGGCTGCACTATATATCTCTAATATAGCCAGATGCCTGACCATGAAGAACTTTAAAAGTAATCACAAATTTAAATTAATTTAATTTAAATTCAATTAATTAAATGAATTGAATTTAAATTGGGTTCCGAATTTGATGGGGAGTCAAAGTGATGTGATCAAGATCTGAGTTGCATGAGCTCTTTAAGGCCCTGTTCAAAAGCTATGCAGCAGCATTTTAGACAACTTGTAAACCAATCAGAAATGTCTTGCTAAGAAACAAAAGGAGTTACAGTTGTCTTGGCATGACACAAAGTCTAGCAATACTGGTCAAAACTGACACCTTAACAGCTAAAAAGTGTTGTTATGGTGTGTCATCAGAAAAGTTTCTATTGGTGACTTAAGCTTTAATGAACTTTACTGTTGGTCTGAGACTGGAACTGGACTTCATCCAAATAGATCAAAGAAAGGCTACTAGAAACAGAAGGAGTGATCACTTTGTATATTGTAATGTGATGTGGGGAATGGTTGCTATGATGAGCGTACGGTTTAGGTATATTTGACCAGTTCATGGTAGCTCACAAAACTAAAAAAATGATTAAATAACTAAACTGATTGGCTCAAAAAGGTAGTTTTTGAAGTTGCATGGTATGTCCAAGAGAGTAGAAACCAAAAGCAACTCTGTCCATTGGAAGAGGTTCAAGACCAAGGCGGTTGACTTGAGGCAGTTTCTGCACCAAAGGGTGAATGACATTGTTCTGACCAACCCAAAAAAAACAAAAGTAGTAGTGTACCTGCTCCGCTGAAGATAAATAAAGCTCAGTGTGAATGTACCCAAAACACACCAATGAAATTCAGACTTATGAAATATTATCATAAGAATGGTACAACACGCATTGCTGCCTTTACATTAAGTAGGCCTAATGTAGACACATGTAATTTAACAATACATAAAATGAACAAGATGTGAAGGAATATAAAAGTCCTCTGTTGTAGCAATACATCTGCTATAATTACAACAGACTGCATATTGGCCGCACAAATTCGTCAGACCCAACACTCAAATAGTAGCCTAGATCCTGGTCCAGATGATACGCATTTGGTTAATCTGTTTTGCACATTTGTAGTCCCGTCATAATGTCAGCTTTTATATATCTTGCTGTCACAACTGTCAACAGATGGAAAGAGAGGATGGCAGCAGTATTAGTCAGTTAGCAACACCCTGTAAGTACCCAGAAGTGTCATGTGAAACAACCAAAATGGATCAAGATGGCAGTTTGTTAATAAAACCTGTGCTGTAGAGGAGCACTCGCAGGCTGTCATTACGGTCACTCATCTCTATGCTACAGCTCGAGACAGGCTACTTAGAACTGTGATGAGCAACTGCTGGCCCACAGGCAAGATCTAGTTTCTCGCATAATTTGCAATAATAAGCCCTTGCACCTGAACAAATTGTAACTGCGATTTTAGTCCCACGAACGTCCGACGTACTTAAATGAAATGTCATCGGAAAGACTGATAGACCTTAACTAAATCTTTCTGCTGCTGGAATTACTTTTGTTCTGTCACTGAGTCTGCTTCTCTTCTTCTTATTCTTTTGCCTTTTTTATTCTTAGCTTGAAATGTCACTGACAAACTGCTTCAATGCTGCAATACACTCAGCTTCTTGCACACTTAAAACAAGTATCCGAGCACCACATGTTGAGAAGTTGTCTCAGCACAGCAGTCGAGATAAAGATGTTCCGAAGTAGACAAAGTGATTTCACCTATTAACTAAATGGGCTGTGCCGTGTTCGGACCATTGACTTAAAGTATGACGTTGCCAGAGCTTCCATTTTACACAGAAGCATCCTACTATACGCTGACAACGTTCGCATTCCTTGTACTTTACGGTACTTTGGATAAAAGCTATTAAGTAGGTGCTATTTCATACTGGTCCCATAATGTTTCTTGAACCCCACTGGGTTTTGAAGGTCATCAAAATACCTGTGTCCTTGTCTGATAATAAAGCAGGGTAATTTCAACATAGCTGAATATTGTACATTGCCATTAATACTTATAATGCACCATTTGGCCAATGTTCCCTCTATACTTGTCCCTCTTCCCTCTGCCCCTTTGTCCCACCACAAGCACTGGCGATCCATTTCACATCTCCTTGTGAATTAACTGGAGTGATTAATATTCTTAGGAAACATTTCTTTATGGAAACGTGGCATTTAAATGTCAGAAACACCAGCTAATCAGTTTGGTATTTCAACAGATCGTCCCTCTCTGTCTGTGACTGTCTGCCCCCCTGTCTCTATCTATTTCTGCCATTGCTCTTTTGTTTTCTGTCAGCTGGGCGCTGCTGTCTCTTTGCCTGGAATCGACAACGATAAAAGGTCTGACTTGAAATGCTGGTATTATTTGAAAATTTGTTTTTTCTTTTCTGTCTTTAACTGGCCTGAAGTTGCTTTTGATTGATATGGGATACGTTTTTAGAAGGATAATTGATAAGTAACAATTTAGACTTTTTCCCTTTATCGAAAGAGGATACAATAGTTGGAGCTTGTCACAGGAGATCAAGGTATAATCTTACACTCTGAGGTACAATTGATGGCTTGTCCCCAACCCAAAATACAGACAGAGGGAGGGTTATTTATAGCATCTGAATGGTGCACTCACAACAATACACCCACATGCAGTCCCCACAAATCCAAATACACACAACTAAGCATACACACAAAACACAAGCCAGACACCATGGATAGGCTAGATCCACACACAAGGGGTTGAAGGACATTCTCTCTCAGCAGACTATCAATCAGATATCATTAGACTGCCTCAAACAAGAACATGTGTGTAGGTGTGGTGTGTGTGTGTGTGTGTGTGTGTGTGTGTGTGTGTGTGTGTGTGTGTGTGTGTGTGTGTGTGTGTGTGTGTGTGACTGTGTCTGCCCTGGGCTGATACTGAGCTGAATGTGTCATTAGTAATAATTGCCGGTTGCAGCAGAATTATTTACCATGATTGACCGACTGGCTATAATTAATATACATATTATTGGGAAAAAAATGCTTTCTTTTACTACATCTTTTTTTCTTTGTCTCCCTTGCCTGGTATCTATCTCTGCCTTATTAAACAAACTATGTAGTAACAAATACATTTTCCTTTATACTTTGATGTCTTCGTCTTCCCCACTGCTTTCTTTTGAAAAACCTTCTCTTCCTCTATCCGTCTTTCAGATTGCCTTTTTCCGTCTGATTCGGCCTGACCTCTGACATTATCAGAGGCAAGCAGAATGTATGAAAGGCTTGCATTTGTCTCTATATGGTTTATCTGCTCTGCCGCTTTCATCTTAACTGGAGCGATTTTGACGAAAGCACATAAGAGACGAGAAGACAACAGAGCTGGACAGCTATCGTTTGAATTAGGTCACTTGTTCAATGATAGGGTGGTGGGGGCGGGGGGGGGGGGTTAAATTTTAAAATATAGTACTGACACATTATTCAGAACTCTGTGATGGATATTTGAGCTGTTAAGGTTAAAAAGCTTGTTATGCCCCATGGTTGAACATTCAAAATTCTGCAGTAAACTGTACTGTATAGCTAGCCTGGCCCTTAGCCAACTCCTTCACCACTAACAGAGCGAGCTGGAACATCAAATTCTTTCCCGAGCCCCGTGGGGAGGAAGGCCACAACATCCTGGCCACCAACAAAACTCAGCAAAGATTGTTCTTGCTTGGGCTTTAACTTCTGGATATTCTGCAGCGGACTGAATGGCTTCGCTCGCATCTTTCTCCGCTGCCATTACGGAACTACAACTCTAGTGCACAGTCTCAACATCATTGTTTTTAGCCACTTCCTCTGTTCGCTGATTGGACCGGTTAAAATTTGGCCAGAGAAAACCCAAGAATATACCGCAAACCCAGACGGTGTTCTGAAGGGAAATGAAAATTGAGTGGAAGTACGTAGGGGGGCGGAGCCAGGCTGCTGTAAAGCTGAGGTGTGTCCAAACTCATGTCAGGAGTTATCCAATTTGTGCAAAGGCTTTTGTTCTTTTGCTTTTCCTCTCTTGGCTCCTTGATGGTTTGGTTATTGCCTTTTCCAGCCTTCTTTATCTTTCAACCCTCCCAGGCTCTCCTTTTCTCTCCTCTCAATTTTTTTTACATTTCTTTATGAAAAGTCCCTCTCCTCTGTCTTGCTTTTTTGCTTATCAGTTTTTCTTTACCCTTCTTTTCTCTCTTTCTCCTTAATCATTTCTTTTTCTATTTCTATCAGCCTCTCTCCCTCTTTCCTTCTTGCCTCTGCTTCCATTATCTCTCCTTCCTTGTCTATCCTACTCTCACCCCACGCCTCGGTTCTTCACTCCCTCTCCTAATCAGCTTTCTGTGTTACCCCCCCACCCACACACCCACACACACACACACACACAGTAGCATCCCTCAGTCAGTTTGTAAATGAATTATCAGCCCACCAGTGGTTTTCTTTTTGTACACTCTTATATCTTAATGGCCGATCTTTGCAGGCAATGCTTTTATGAGGATAAAATGTTTAAGTGTGTGAGTGTGTGTGTGTGTGTGTGTGTGTGTGTGTTGGTTAGAACGAGGGGGGTTCAACTGCTGCATGATGAATAGGAAGTATAGGGAGGACCTCTATAGCACCCAGGGGCTCTCTTTGTGTGTGCATGCGTGTGTGTGTGTGTGTGTGTGTGTGTGTGTGTGTGTGTAAGCAGTGTGTGTGTAAGCAGTGTGTGTCTTACATGTTTAACGTATGCAGTTCATTGTATGAGCCTGGATTTTGTCTGATTTCTAAGTGCATTAGCAATGTAATGGTAGTACACATGCTGTGTGTGTGTGTGTGTGTGTGTGTGTGTGTGTGTGTGTGTGTGTGTGTGTGTGTGTGAAAATGACACCAAGCAAACCCACAGATGGACGCCCAGCAGGCTAAGAAACATTAGGTGTGCACTAACACATCAAAACACACACACACACACACACACACACACACACACACACAGATTGGTAAGTAGATATGATCACTCAATAACCTCATGGGAACCAAATTAAATCAACCACATCATTGGTGATTGTGTATGTGCGTGTAACACATGCACAAGAGAGCACTACAGTACATGTGTTTGTATAATTGTTGGTACCGACAATTACTTTTAGTAAATACATAATAGAAAACCTGAAAGTGTGTGAGGTGCATGTTAGTTAATCGTATCCTAGAACTGACTGCAGCTTGAAAACAGCAAGGGTGGACTTTTACAACACAAACTATTCCCTAAGAATAGTAAGTCAGGAAGTCAGGAAACAAAAGCATCAGTGTGTTTTTTGTGTTTTGGTCATGGGCCAAGACTAAATTAACCAGGCTGAATGGAAGACATGAAAAGCACCTGTGGTGTCCCAGCTGACAATGAACTGCCTGCCAACTTTGTCACCTTATTTAAATGAGCTTCATTGTCCTTACAGCGCTCATAGCATCAATGGGTGCTGGGTGCTTTATGTCCTCTTGCTCACTGTTATGAAGCAGAAAATGTGGCCATATTTCCATAATATTACTCTGGGTGCAATCACCAAGGCCACACTGCTGATCGCTTATTCGCTGTCAGTGGAGCACATCCAGCCGGCACTTGGTCCTGGTGTGTGTGTGGACATGAAGCCTCATCTGTGCGTTTACTATACAAAAACGCCCACAAGCAGATTGCACTTAAGCCATTTATGGTGCTGTAAATCTCGAAGCCTCTGCAGCAACCTGCTACTACAGGCCAAACAGACAGTGTTTTCCCATTAGGCCAAATGTATTTTCAGTTCAGGACTGAGCTGGGCGAGCCTGGTCTCTGCTTTCCTGGAACACTTGGCCTGGTTTCCAAACTGGGTTGTCCATGAATCCTTTTAAAATTTGTTTTCTATGGTGGTTCTGGCATAGCTACTGACAAACTGATTCATTTGTAGGACAAACTAGGGCTGCAGGTGCTTGCTGAATCGTAACAAGATGAAATCAGAGCACTAATTAATTCACAGGGAACTTTGATTAAATAAACTCATACCTTATATCAGGCTGTAACTAGTGATTATTTTCATTGTTAATTTTTTGATGAACTAAAAAGTTGTTAAAAAATGAAAAGTCGGTTTGTTTTTGTTGTTACTTGTTTTGGTTGACCAACAGTTCTATGTTCAAGAGTTTTATGTCCTTTAAAAAATATAAAACTGAGAAAAGTAGCGAATCCTTTCATTTGAGACAGGAGAAGAGTACATTTTCTTGATAAATTACTTAACCGTGTAATTACTTGTTACTGTGTGTTTGTGTGTATGATGCCAGAGTTGCTGCCTAAATTACTGTGTGGTCCTCTTAATGCTCGTCTGTAATGTGATTTATCAACCATTTCAATCCATCAAAAGGGTGTGTGTGTGTGTGTGTGTGTGTGTGTGTGTGTATTTCAGCTGTGTCCATCCTCTGTAAAGCCAACAGACCACTCCAACTGACACACTACTTAAAGATATTACTCTTTAGCCTCCTTAAACAGTCCTAGCTTAGCTCTTACAAAGTCTCTACTGGTTTTTTTTCTCTCTACACAGACAAAGAGGAAGAGGGAAAGTGTGTTTTGCATGTTTGTTTTTTCATTAACCTAATGGCACCCACAGGGAGTCCGCACTTTGTTTTAGTGGCCATTTAGGATAAGAACCGTCGGAATGTTGTGCTGGAAACCTTTACTGATTTAAAATGAATGTAATTGTCATAATTTCTAATGGCATTTATGTTTCAGCTTAGAATCTTCCATTTTTTTTGGGGGGGGGGGACTTTTGAATCACCTTTGGTACACACTACTCCGTTTTCATTTTTAAACAGAGTTTTGAAACAAAAAAAACAATCTCCGCCCACACAAGCGCTTAGGCTCCGTAGCAAAACTAATCTCCATAGTAGTGTAGATACGAGGCATAAACATACCAAAAGATAGTCGCTTTTAAACAAAAAAAGTAGTAATGTGAATGTAGCCTTCGCCATCATACTGATCACTATGGCTGCTAGCTGCTCAGTTTACTGAATCACTAATGTGTAATACTTCTCAGCAATAGGACGTTTATTAAATGAAAATCTCATTAAGACTACATTTTATGAGTATAAAACATGGATCTGAGAGCTATAATGAGCTCAGAGGAAATATTTAAGTTCTCCAGCAGGTTTTATTTCCCTTTCAGCAAGAAATAAAACTACTGCCAATTTACACTCACACAAGCTTCTAGTAGTGTTCAGTTGCAGGGACTGCACTAGATGCATGCAGTGATGACGGGTGGATTTTGTCCTGTTAAGCTGTATGTTAAACTGTGGGTCCAATATTGTTCTTGTCACATAGCCTCTGCAGTGCAATGCTGCAATGGTCTCTGAGTCACTCATGATCCATGTCTGAAACAAAACTGCACAGCAAAATGTAGCAAAATTAATTTGGTATTGATTTTTAATTTGAAGGAGCAGTGTGGGGCTCTTCTTTGTTGTGTTCGGAAAGTTTCAAAGACGTAATTTCTCTCCCTGAAAATTGGGTACTAAAAACTGGGGAAGTCAATTCTGTGGAGCTGCTGGAGCCCTGCCACACTGATGCTGTTTTAATAAGGAGAGCAAATAATAAAAGAATTTCCTTCTCCCACCCACATGCTGTGCTTACAGTATGGGTGGACTTCCAGACTACTAGCAGCATTACTTACAATATAAAGAATTATGAAATTAGCCTACTTAATATGCTCACTCTGTTGATGATTATATCCATATAACAACAGCACACCTTTTCCATATTTCAATTCACCAGAGTCACCATGGCTCGTGGATTTTCATTAAAGGTCCCATGACATCGTGCTTTTTGGATGCTTTTATATAGACCTTAGTGGTCCCCTAATACCATTTCTGAAGCCTCTTTCCCAAAATTCAGCCTTGGTGTAGAATTACAGCCACACATTGGGGCGGGGGTGAGCCGGAAAGTACAAAAATTGAGGATGCTACTGCTAACACTATTTTATTAGCTTGGACCATTCACTTTTATTTAAATCCCTAACTGTTCCACAAGAGAGCAATGTTCTGCAGACAATTATGAGCCAGAGACAGGAGCTGATGGTACAAATCTGAGTGTGAACTTATTGTCTTGTGAGCGGCAGAGCTAAGCTAAAGATATAATAAGTTTGCTTATTGATCATTGGCATGTTTGTTAACTTTGATCGTTTTCTATTGAATAAAATGGCTGCACAATGGTGAACAAAATGCCAGCAAAATGGGGAGTAAACAGAACAGTAGAGAAAATCTCCTGGGGCTATCGGAACTGACTGGCGATAGACCAGCTGGCTAGTTTAGTTAGCAGTTAGCTAGCCAGTTTAAGAGTAGGTCACTAACTATAATTTCTCATTATTCAAAGGAGACAGCTGTAATGAAACAAGAACAATGCAATAATGACTTTACACAAAGAAGAATTCATTTTCGACTATGCAACAGTTTCTCATGAATTTGACAGTTTTTAGGGGGTGTGAACAAAGTTTCTAGAAAACCTGATTTAATTACAGTGGGATGATGAGCAAGTGTAACGAGACCTGTCGTGTTTAAAACATTGAACTTTGGTTGAGCCACATTACAACTTTTCTTGCTTTGTTCTTGTGGGAAACTAATCAAGTAGTCAGTGCCAGTGCTGTGCATACAGGATTTACAATTTACTGTGTGTTTACTACAGAACACGTGTTTAAGCATCTGACACTTCTTCCCAATTTTTCTGTGATAGGAAGGGAACACTGCTTGTAGTTGTTTAACTAAAATGCTGCAGGTATAAATGAAGGTTTTAATGTGATAGCAATGTGTTATCACTGAGTTTTGCATTATTTAAAACTGAGCTGTATGTAAAAGTGAAGGGTTCCCTTTTGACTTTGGAAACGCAGCTTAACAAAAAAAAAGACAGCAACACATGCTTCCTTGAACTCATGGCCTTCCTCAGCAGAGTTTGCACAGTTGTCATGGAGATATACAGTAGTTATGTAAAAGTATGGTTACGTTTTGATTAGGTTAAGACACAAAAAACAAAACTTGGTTACGGAAAAATGTTGTTTTTTCAATTTGTTAGGGTTAGGAAATGATAGCAATGGTTAAAAGAATCTATTGTAGACTCCCTCTGCCAACTTTGTGGTACTATAACAACATCACACTACTTTCCTTCTTTGCTTTGCTCACAATGCACAATAGTCAGATTCTGCTGGCTGCTAGAGGGCTTTATCACTTGAATATGATCATACTTCATTTTTCGGCATTTGCTGAGGTGACTGTTGATTCTCAGTAACAGGGCTAAGCCCCACAAAAACCATTTGCAGTAAACACATTACTAAAGCTTCCCACCCATCAGCACATTTCCCCTCCTCCCCTTCCTTTCTCCAGCTCACCTGTTTATTCCCTTTGGTTACACCTTTATGTGTCCTTCACTCCTCTCCATCCCCTCTGTGACCATCTTCCTATATCTCTGCTCGGACATTACTGCCTCTCTGCAGGTGTTGGTACCTATACCTGCATCCATTTACCTCTTCCCTTCCTTCCTTTCTTCCTACATCTCTCTATGCTTATGAATCCTTTTCTCCCCTTCATACCACCTTGTCTCCCTGTCCCCATCCGCTGCAGCTTTATTTAACCGTCCATCCATCCTCCACACCTTCCGTTTGTTCCTTGGACTTGCCGGTGCATGTTTGTCTCATCCTTTCTATGCATCCCTCAATCCTAGACTTATTCCTCCCTACATCTCTCTCTTTCTGCTACATCCTCACTTGTCCTTCACTGCCTCTCTCCCTTCTTTAGTCCCAAATTATCACCACTGGCACTCCAAAGCAGAAGACAAAATCACACTTGGACAGACTGCAACACCACCTTTACACACACACACACACACACACACACACACACACACACACACACACACACACACACACACACACACACACACACACACACACACACACACACACACACACACACACACACACACACACACACACACACACACACACACAACACTGTAATCAACCCGCCACATGCAGAATCACACACATCACTGCTCCTCTTGTTCCCAGGTCTCTAATACACACTAACTCCACACACACACACTCTCAGATGTAATCACTGTGAGTGCTGAGAGTGCAGTGCAGAGGAGTGAGACTTCTAAATGCTACTGCCTGCCATCAATCATAAAATCCTTTCTGGGGATTGGACAGCTGACACTGTCTGCATTACGCATCGTCTCCCTTTATTTCAATCAATCATGTCCTCGGTACTGCAAAAGGCCCACAGATTACCAAATGAAATTGGCTGGCTTTCATCTGACTCAGTGAATGATTATGCCGGATTCAGAGGAGAGATTTGCTTTGTTTTGTTGTTTGTTCAGGTTGTGTTTTTTTTTTTTCCAGTGACCTTTTAACATGTGCTGCCTTTGTTAGACATAGGCAGGATAATAACTATTGCACACTTGTAGAGATGCCTCATGACTCTCTACAGCTTTACCCTACAACAAGCCTGTCTGAAAAGAGAAATGATGTTTTCACACTCCGTGCGGTAAGGTCCTCCCGCAGGCTTCCAGAAGAAGTTGTGCGTTTATGAAGGTAAATATGGTGCAAATGTGAGAGAGCGTAGATGCGATGTGAGCACTTGGAGAATATGATTTGAGAGCTTGTAGAAAAAAAAATCTGTACTCGTATTTTATTTTTCCACTTCAGTCACTTTTCCTACAACCACAACTCAGTGATTACAAGCTCTGGAATCCGTCGCTGCAGCGTGCTTTCTCGCGTCACACAGCGGCGAGTCTGCGCTCTTGACTTTTACAACACTTCTTGCGATACATTTGGTGCAAAACTAATTTGTACCTGTGGACTTAGTCTGTGGAGCTCTGAGTCAACAGGACGGCCGGGGACAGCAGGCTTTCTATCGCCAGATGAGGGACAACTCTGTCCGGTTTATTTATGTAGCATGAAAGCTAGCGTTAGCTATCTAGCAGCCAGCCCGCTTCTAAATACTGTAAATACCTTTTAATTATCTCAACACTTTTCAACAGTCCAACACGGAGAACTCCAGACCCGGTTTGCTAACGCTAGCTCGCTATTCCACCAACACTGGCGGTGAGCTCCAGGGGGGTTCAGATCAGATCAGTTCGAGGTCGGCAGCCGAGCTTTCTAGCGATGTTTCCACGCTGGCCGAGCACCACAAATTTGTGAAGCACAAGGAACTGGAAGCAAGACTCTTTTTATATATATATATATATATATATATATATATATATATATATATATATATATATATATATATATATATATATATTTTCACATTCATCCAGCTTCACATTCTAGCCACAAACACACACACACACACACACACACACACACACACACACACACACACACACACACACACACACACACCACTGCCACCATCATGTCTCCTACATTCAAAACGATACTGTGCTTCTATTTTGGTGAGACGTGATATGTTGATAGGGAGCTGGGCTGAAAGCTGAGACTGTATCCATATCTTACTTTAGCTGCCGTATTCAAAAATACAAGAGATTGCCGGATTTGATTACCGTATCTGTGTGTGTGTGTGTGTGTGTGTGTGTATGTGTGTGTGTGTGTGTGTGTATGTGTCAGTATGACAGAAAAAAAATAGAAGGCAGTGGTTGGTATGTGAGAGAGAGAGATAAGAGTGGAGCCAAACCAGAGGGCAGGTGTGTAAGGTAATAAGACTAAATCAATTCATACTGAGAGGGAGAAGGAGGAGAGAGGGCATGAGAGGGGGATGGCAAAATGATTACAGGTAAAGATGAAAGTGTAATGTTGAGCTCTTTCTGCTCTCACACATCACCCAATATCGTCTATAGTCCTTAAAGGGATTCAAAACTGAAACAAAACTCGTCTTCATTGGTGCCTTCAGGGACCAAGTGAGGAGAAGCGGATTCTCTGAATTCATATTGCAAGACTTCAGAGAATAGAACAGCAACACTAAATCTCAGTGTCTATGTATGTACACGCCTGGCAGTGCATGCATATGAATTTGTGCATTTGCATGGCAGTGCCTGTTCATTTGAGTGTGTAAGAGAACAAAGATCCAAGTAATATATTTATAGATCTAAATAATGGCAGCTTTTGAAGGAGCGACAGAAGACTTTGGCAGGCGATAGTGATAATGTGACCCAACGCAGATAAGAAAGCTGCTGTCAAAACACGCTTTTGTACCATTATTTTTTTCATGCTACCAAACCAAAGAGGCTAACAAGTATCAGATCTGCAAAATTATGTGCTTTATCTTTGTGTTTTGAAAACACAAATGAGCTTGGAAGCAATATTTACGCCTTTTACAAATTTGTGAAGCACAAGGAACTGGAAGTAAGACTCTTCACTTAGTCGTGTATATTTGGTGTGTTAGTTGAATAAAGGACAGTATATGTGCTATATAGTTGATTAATCGGTAAGGTATGTAGCATAAAACTAATTGACAGCAATTTTTTTATAACTGTTTAATTGTTAGGTCAATGCGAATTTGGCAACCACATAAATCACATCTTAAAGAAAAGGTTTGACATTTTCAAAAGTACCTTTATGTGCTTTGTTGTTGAGAGTTAGATCAGAAGCTCAACGCCACCCTCATGTCTGTCCGTTAAATATGAAGCTACAGGAGACAGTTAGCTTAGCATAAAAACTCCTAACAGCTAGTCTGGGCCTGTCAAGTTAAAAAATAGGCCTCCAGGAAGTCTCGCTGCTACCCTTGAAGCTTAAAGATATGAAAGTGCCTCAAATTAAGGATGTGGATAATCTCCTAAGTGCCTTTCATATAATGTGCATTCAAGTTTACAGTAATGTAGTACATTTCTACAAATCTAATTTAACAAATTCAACAATATATTTATGCTTTTTTTCTGGGTTATAGTACTCATGTAAAGTATTATTTTCCTATATTAACCGGTATTTTAGTCAGTGCGGCTGTATGTGTTACTCAGCCAAGTGTGTAGTAACGTACAAGTGCCAACAGACGGCAGTAGCTACATTGGATGTAACACGGGTCTCATTTAGTGAGAATGACGGCTCTGGTGCTAGTGACGGACTTTTCAACAACAAAACGAAAAAAAGTTTTAAAGTACAGTATGCTGAGGAAAACTCGGGTGAAAAAGCTGCAAGACATTTCGACATTGACCCCAGGAGAATCCGATACTGGAAGGATGAGTTGACGAGATTGACAGGAGCAGAGCACGAGTTAGCCTGGAGCTAGAAACAAAGCTAGCTTGCTGGAGGTGGGAGGAAAGGAGTTAGCCTAGAGCTAGAAACAAAGCTAGCTTGCTGGAGGTGGGAGGAAAAGAGTTAGCCTGGAGCTAGAAACAAAGCTAGCTTGCTGGAGGTGGGAGGAAAAGAGTTAGCCTGGAGCTAGAAACAAAGCTAGCTTGCTTGAGGTGGGAGGAAAAGAGTTAGCCTAGAGCTAGAAACAAAGCTAGCTTGCTGGAGGTGGGAGGAAAAGAGTTAGCCTGGAGCTAGAAACAAAGCTAGCTACCAGGCGGAAAGGAGAGGGACCAGGAACGTCGACTAGCAGCTGATTGGACGAACACGTTCCAGCAATTCCGCAGCCCTCGGCATCAATTCAGCACACAGCAGATAGTGCGGGACAGGAAGTCGAGCACAGAAACAAAATAAAACATCCGGATAATTTTCAAAATGAAATAGAGCGTGCGCACGCCAGATCATATTACCCTGCACTACACCTTGAAAACACAGCACAGAGTTGTTTCCTCTCTATTCCTCTGGATGGAAACAAGATGTTGTTTTTGTGGTTCTATTCTACATGAATTTGCAAGATCTCGTGGGTCCTCAAGACTTCAGCTGTCAGTCATGGCCGCAGCCGTTCTTTAACAAATCCAGACCTGGTGGGTATTGACGGACGGTGGAGCACGGAGCCGTCACGCAGCGGAGCCGATCTGCAGCCGTTACGCATCCTGTGGAAATTGGGGGTAAGTGGTCAGTGCACATTAGCAGTGTACTGACGGAAGTATGCGGAATGAGACGCTGCCAGAGTGAGAAAAAAAAGAGCTGTTTATACAGTATGTTAACAGAACAATGAAACATGTCTGTTTTCTACAAACACACTGACCATTTTTTTGTTCCAGACCAAAAGGTTTGGAAACAACCCAGTGTATTGCAAGCATGGTGACCCACCGGGACTAAGTTGCCCCCACCAGGCCTAAGCCATTTTTAAAATGTTTTTTTAAAGTACAGTTACACTGGGGCGGTTGGGCCCTATGTAATGTAGGGCCCTAAGGAGTCTGTCTTATATCTTTTTTTAAATCCTTAATTTTGCGATTCCGTCCATTATTTGGTATTTGGGCTCTACATTAATGCTGGCATCAGTCTGGGACTGGCCCCAGCTGGGCCCTCGTCGAAAAAAGTCTCTTGCCACTGGTCCTAAAAACTTTTCTGGGGAAAACCCTGAATAGCATTTTATAATTTATTCTTAAGTCCCACTTGAGGGTCTTTTTAGCCTAATAATGATGTTCAGTTAAGCATATTGGGGCCACATCTACTGATGCTTTGGCTACACTGGACGCGTATTATGTATGCAGACTGTGGACTGTATCTTTTAACTGGCTACACCTGCTGCGAACACGTGGCGTAGGATTGTGTGATTCACAGGCGAGACGGTAAGCTTTTGCTTTGGGATTGTTGTTGTTTCTTCAGTTTTTGGAGTTTTTAATTTAAAAGAAATATAGACACTTCGTGATCCATTTCTGTGTAAAAAATATAAATAGACTGTCCTATTTTCATGCTTGTAGAGCAGATCTTTGCAGGGCAAACAGACTGCTCTAATGCCCAGTGTTTAGTAGTTTCTCTGATTATAGTGAAAGCCTAGTGTTGGAGCATCTGCTAGGTTACGCATGCAATGTAGGCGGCCCATGAGTCTTTAGGGACTGCTTAAACATTCTGTCCAGAATGACTAAGATATCAAACAAGTTGGAAAATAAACATTTTGAAGGTGTAAGTATCATGCCAATCAATGGGCAAAAATGTGTTGAATAAGTGAATTAATATTCATTATTAATAACTAAATAACAGTGATGTCCACTGATTGTGTAATGATCTGCATCTGTCACTAATATATTGTCAACTTTCAGTTGCAATACAAAGCAAAATTAATTTTTCAGTACATCTGTTTCTCTTCATCTTTTAAACTATCCTGCCAAATATTACAGAAGTCATGATCAGCCAGGAATCAGGATTTATAAGCATAAATGTAAAAAATAAGAAGTGAAAAAGAGACAATGTGCGGCATATCATCATATAATTGTAGACACGCTGTACCATCTGTAATATTGCTGCACTAAAGTCCAGAAAATAAATAAAACAAATTAAACTCAATCAAGTCACTGAACCAAGAATTTGAGTCCGCCGTCGGTATTTGTGTATATATTGTTATTAGATAATACAATGTTTAAGAATCCCAAAACTAGTAACTTAATTTTACAAACAAGCAAATGCCATTTAAAGTCACAGAGAAGAAGAAGAATTCTCTCAATGAATGTCAAGTGAAATCCTGTTTCTTTGTATGGCCTAAATAATGGCCTAAAGCTTCCCTGCTGCTTCCCAAGGCAACCGCCTCCTTATCACCTTGTTACTCAGCAAGAGATGCACTCAGTGGCAGGAGTATTGTTAAAGTCATATGAGATTTGTTCCTGAAATCATTTCATTTGCACAAAAACAGAAAGATTTGATTCACTACAGAAGTGAAAACTCAGGCAGGGAGGCAGGTTCTTCTGGTTTCAACAGCCATAAATGGATGAAGTCAGGGTTAAAAATGTGATCTTTAGTCCCTGTGTGGATCAAACATCTGAACCTGAGTCTGTATTGACCCTAAGTGACACTAAATCTTAAGTAGAAATATCGATAAAAGGTCACGCACCATATTAGCCACAGTACAATAACCTTTGCTTTTGGTCTGTTCTCAAACGTCTTCACTTTTTGGTCATTGTCCACTCCCTCTGACTGTGAGTCAATCCCATCAAAGCAAAAGAAGGCTCAATAGCAAAAGCCATGTGATGGCAGTGCATGCAGATGTGGCGCCCAGTAAGGCAAGGCAAGGCAAGGAAGCTTTATTTGTATAGCACATTTCAGCAACAGGGCAATTCAAAGTGCTTTACACAAAAACAGTTAAAAAAAATAAAATAAAAACAGTTAAAAAATAAAAACAGATAAAACAGATAAAACACAGGAATAAAAGTTGCAGTGCAGTATAAGAAATTAAACATTCAAGAAATAAACAATTTAAAGAAAGGCAACATCAAAAAGAAAGGTCTTCAGCATTGATTTAAAAGAACAGAGTAGCAGCGGATCTGCAGGTTTCTAGGAGTTTGTTCCAGATATGAGGAGCATAGAAACTGAATGCTGCTTCCCCCTGTTTGGTTCTAACTCTAGGAACAGAAAGTAGACCTGTCCCAGATGACCTTAGAGGTCTGGGGGGGTCATAGTGTAGTAGCAGATCAGAAATTTATTTTGGCCCTAAACCGTTTAGTGATTTATAAACTAGCAAAAGAACTTTGAAATCAGTTCTTTGGGGCACAGGAAGCCAGTGTAAAGACTCCAGAACTGGAGTGATGTGATCCAATATCTTGGTCTTAGTGAGGACTCGAGCAGCAGCGTTCTGAATCAGCTGTAGCTGTCCGATTGATTTTTTAGGGAGACCTGTAAAGACCACGTTACAGTAGTCAAGTCTACTGAAGATGAACGCATGGACAAGTTTTTCCAAATCCTGTTGCCTCATAAGTCCTTTAACCCTTGATATATTCTTAAGGTGATAATAGGCTGACTTTGTAATTGTCTTAATGTGGCTGTTAAAATTCAGGTCAGAGTCCATGACTACACCAAGATTTCTGGCTTTGTCTGTTGTTTTTAACATTGTTGTTGTTTGAAGCTGAGCGCAGACTTTTAATCGTTCCTCTTTTGCTCCAAAAACAACCACCTCAGTTTTTCCCTCATTTAATTTCAGAAAGTTCTGGCACATCCAGCTGTTAATTTGTTCGATGCACTTAGTCAGTTTTTGTATTGGACTATAGTCCCCTGGCGATAAGGTTATGTAAATTTGTGTGTCGTCCGCATAACTATGGTAACGTATGTTGTTGTTTTCCATAATTTGAGCCAGTGGAAGCATGTAGATGCTAAACAGAAGAGGCCCCAGAATGGAGCCTTGGGGAACTCCGCACGTCACATTTGTACGCTCAGATGTATAATTACCTATTGACACAAAGTAGTCCCTATTCTGTAAGTAGGATTCAAACTAGTTTAGTACTGAGCCAGAAAGGCCAACCCAGTTTTCTAATCGGTCTAGTAATATGTCGTGGTCAACCGTGTCAAATGCAGCACTGAGATCAAGTAATACTAAGACTGAAATTTTGCCATTATCTGTGTTAAGGTGGATGTCATTAAAGACCTTAACGAGAGCCGTCTCAGTGCTGTGGTGTGGTCGGAAACCCGACTGAAAGGTATCAAAACTGTTGAAAAACTGCTTTTTCAATGATTTTACTTAAAAACGGAAGGTTTGATATTGGCCTATAGTTGCTCATTAGTGATGTGTCTAGATTGTTCTTTTTTAAGAGTGGCTTGATTACTGCAGTTTTCAGGGCCTGTGGAAAGATTCCTGAAAGAAGAGATGTGTTCACAATCTGTAGAAGATCAGAAGCCAAACAATTCGAGACATTTTTGAAAACACCCGTTGGTAGAATATCAAGGCAACAGGAGGAGGTTTTCAGATGTTGTATAATGTCCTCCAGGTTTTTATGGTTGATCGTATGAAATTCTGTCATATTGGAACCAGTTTTGCTTGAACACTGTGACAACACATATCCTGTACTTGATATGGAGGCACTGATTGTTTGTCTAATCTTCTGAATTTTGTCTTTGAAGAAGGAGGCAAAGTCATTGCTCCCATAAACTTTGTTTCATTTTTATTTTAATTTGTTGTCTTTTCTCCTTTGTTGCTGGAGCACCCATGTCTTATGACAGAAATACACTCATCAATATCAAGGAAGGAAGCTTGAGGATTGGCTAATGTGTGATGGTCCTTGAGACGATCACTGCCCACGTCACAGGAGGAGGCGAGTCGGGATAAGAGACAGGATTAGGTTGGACCTAGGGCTGTTCAACTACCCAGTCTGCTCCTGGCTGATGTCCAGATGCAGGAAAGTGCAATGGATGAAAAAAAGACTCAAGCTGGCCCAGCAATGGGAGATCAGAGACTGGCTCCATCGTGGCATCCTGTTCCGCGCCGACAGAGCGCAAGACTCCGGTGGGACGGGGGGAGGCAGACTCTGTGTTTACATGATACTTGGTGCTTAAATGTAGTCAAAGTTGATGTACAATGTTTCCCTGATGTCATTTTTTTATGTTAAGATGCCAGCCATTTAATGATATTATTCTGACATTATATCTATCTATATCTATGTGGCTATCTGCCACATAGAGAGTAAATGTTCGTACCAAAATTGTTCTGTTTTTCAGTCTTCATTATGGTGAAGGTGCAGCTACTTTCTTCTGTTGCTCCGCTGTCTGCATGTTGGAGCTCCGCGGGGGCCGGGCGACACATGCAGACACACACTGGCGCACACACCAGATGTCAGTCACCCCGTCATTTCTGTTTACTGATAGCTATTGTTTACCTCAGGCTAATTAATTAGCTAATAAGTAGCAGTTTTTGGCAGCCAGCCTTTCAAAAGAAAGCACAATAAAATGAAATGCTAACCGATTGACCGACAAGCAGGTAACGGAGTCTCAGTTCACCGTCAGGGAGGCTCAAGATATTTTCAGCACTTTGTGTCCTAGGACAGCCGTAGGCTTGTACCGGTTGGTGTTCTGTGCATTGTCGGACACATGCAGCCACTTTCCTGAAACCGCTTGCGAGACTGACACAAGTCCATAGTGGTGTGTATGTGCCACCGCCTCCACCTGCAGGTTGTCAACTGTGTGGTTTGAAATGAAAAGGGAGAAAACAGGACAGGCGGATATCGCTCATATTCTTTTTTTTTTTTTGACAACGTAGTTTAGACGGCCACCTTAACTGCAAAGTGCTGTGGGAAACCCTGCTACACAAATGCACTACTGTTTTTGTTTTGTTTTCTTGCATAGCATTAAGAGACTACAACTGCATGTCGTTGAGCAACCCTGTGTTGTACAATAACAATAAATTAACCTCGAACAAGACCTGCAATAAATATGCTAGCAGATTAGCTTGGTGATCTGCTTTTTGGATTGCCGCTCTTATTTAGCTTGTTGGACAGTGAGCCAAAAGAATCATTTAGGCTCTAAAGTGCCACTGTCTGCTGGAAGACGTACACATTATTTACTTCACTGTCACAAAGTCAACACCCAACATATTTGGCTCTCTCCACTGCCTGCCATCTATGGTCATTACTGATAACAGCAGTGTTAAACGGCCCATTCATCCATTAATCATCTGTTCATCCATACATCTTGGGTATCTATCCATCATCGATCCATCCTCTCTCGTTATTGTCCACTCCTCCCCTGCTTCCTCAACTCATATCCCCTTGCCCTCTCTTCACCCATTCATTCATCCAAATCTCAATCCCTCCATCCCAAAATCGATCCGAACACAAACATTCATCTGTCCTCTATGAATGTAAATATGAATGAATAGATCTATCCAAGCATTCTTTTTTCCCCCTCCTTCCTCCCTTAGCTCCTCATCCCAGTCGAAGGGCTTCTACAGCAAGCAAGACTCCACCACCTCTGCTGTCCCTGCGTGTTCCCTACGTGAACACGCACTCGCCCTCCTTCTCACACACACACACACACACACACACACACACACACACACACACACGTCTTCACCTACAGAACAGGATGTAGACACAAAGAGACACGGACATCGTTTTCACAGCTTCGTGAGCAACTCAAATGGCCCCGGAGAGAGCGTGTGTGTACAAATTGGCAAAGGAGAGAATAAAAGAGGCTGGGAGAAAGATTGTGAGACACAGAGAGAAACATTACAAGGCAACAATGATACAGAGAGAGAAAACTATGGTGGCAAAAAAAATAAGAAACCAAAGTTACAAAGATGGTAAATAGAATAAAATTAAACGTAAGAGCAATTTCCAAGTTTCTTACCATGTTTATTATACAGTAGAGCCAAGACAATTTTATAGACTTTGACTGTCTAAAATGTTTAATCAAATTTACTGCTGATGGCAGTAAGGTTGAATCTTTAGTAGAAATATCATTTACCTCTGTAGCGATTAACAAACAGCAAAATTAAAAAAAAACAATTCTGCTCCCACCTGAAAATCTTGTAACCTTCCTTGCTTTTTTCCATCTAAATAGGAAGTGTTGATACCTTCATATACCTTTCAGTGCTAAGCAATGTCCCCAGCCTCCCCAAAATTTGTTCCACTCTACAAAATATTAGTGTCATTCTGAAAATATGGTCGTTTACCCTCCACATAGGAGGTGTTCCTCTGACACCAGTCATATCTCCATCTCATAATTATGTGTACTGAAGCTTGAGGCATTGCTTTGCAGTCACTCGCCATTATAAATCAAGCACTCCTTTGATGTAACAAGATCAAAACGACTGCGCAGGCGGAATATCAGGATTCACGGCAACAACAACAATAGCAACAACTACATCAACAGGATATGAGTTCTCAGAGAACAATAGGGGAGTGTTTCACCTTGAGGGGCAAACAGCAATACAGGAGCAGCAAGCACCACAGCAGTTTGAAGTGTATTAAAATAAAACGGAAAGAAAAGTAAGTGTCCGTGTGTGCGCCCTTCATGTCAAGCAGCCTGCCTGCTGTCCGTCTGCCGGTGTGTAAATATTGAGGCAGCAGTATTAAGCCACACACATCCATCAGCTCATCCATCAGCGGTGGTCACGCACAAGGTCAGCTTCCAGCACCGTCGATACACATCTTAGCACCTCAGCAGGCACACAACCCTGTGGTATCGCTCGCTCAAACCCAGTGTGTGACCTTTGTTGCGTGCTTTCACCTCACTCTCCACTGCGGAGTGTCGATATGAAATGATGAAATTAAGATTTGTTCGGTAGTCAGGAGTGTGATGCCGAAAGACTGAAATTGGCCACCAGATTGTTCTACAGAAACTAGCAATCCAAGGTAACAGGCTGCAATGGCTTTGGTAGGGCCGTCCACAGCTGCCGTTTAAGGTGCAAAGGTTTGGAATTTTTTTGGGAGGGGGGATGCAGTGAGGATTATTTTGAGAATTTAGGTTTATAAAAATGACATAAGGAAGGATTCAAAACATTGTGATGTGCCATTTTTCAATGTATGGTTGTTTGTTTCCCCTCATACTCTACAGGAAGACAACAATGTTCAATACGTTGTATTATGGTGTGATACATTGTCTCTTTGAAATACAAAATCAACGGAGTTGTTTGGACTTGTAATTCGGGAAGTGGTATTTAATGGGTGACAGTTGGAGTACTCACTAGGATGGACAAGAAACTATCCTGGTTGAATCATCAGTAAAAAAATAAAAATAAATAAAGGATGAAGAGAACTGCAAATATATGGGGTTTAATAAAAACATAATGAAAGATATTAACTCCCAAGCAAAGAAACATCCAACATTGCCACGCTTCAGATTCTGCCACTTGCACTGCTAAAGGTGATTTAAGCTAAAGATAGACGTTTATTCACAGATGACATTTTGACTTATTATAGCAGGAAAAGCACAGTTGTTGCTTGTTCAGTAAGAAGACCAGTGGCTCAGTTCTATTCATGTGTCCCAGTCAGCCATGACTGGGTGACAGTGAACCTGCATGCACAATGCCAGGGCACTGAAACTGAATCAGCTGAATAGAATTCCGCCTTCATTTATTGTATTATTTTTGTTATATTATTTATTATATTGGCTTTTCCTATTATGTTACAATGTCTTCAATGAAAAGGGTCTTTGTTTAGAAAACGGATTTTTGACAAACTGCAACTTAAATGAATTTAATCTCACATGCTGGGTCAATTGCAGATTAATTCGGCAATTAGGCGTCATGTTTTGTTGATAACTAAAATGAAGATTTTAAAATTTGCTATAGCTCTGATTTAGGCCTCTGACTACCTTCCTCTCCATGGTATAGGTAGCCGTGGTTCATGGGTATTGTAGTATTTAGAGCCATCCACAATACCAAACTGCGAAAAAAATACGTTTGTTTTTTTTTTTTTTAAAAAGAAGTTGAGGACAAAGTCACAGATGTTAACCAAAACATTGCTTGTCTAAAGTATTGCACATTACATTGCTTGTGTTATATAACATTGCGTGCTACAGTACAGTTTACTGTGTATAGTATGTATATAGAGGAACAACAGAGGTCTATACAGCGGATGTGATTTCACACTGTGTGTGTCAGTATCACTGAGACTATTGAACGAATAATCCGACTGTGTAAGGGTTCAATTTGAAGCATCCACTGAGCTGTGAAAGAATATAGATTGAGTCAGCTTTTCCAACTCAAACAAAAAGATTTCACTTTTTACTGATTCCGCTCTTCCACTGACTGTTTTATGATGACAGCATGAGTTGATACAGCATCATAGTGCTGCACCATTTCTGTGAGCCTCCAATTGCATTTACACGACACGACACAATCTCAACTGGGAAAAGTGCTCATGCTGTTTTTACAATAAAAAAAACATGTAGGGTGGGAAATTGCAGTTTATAAAAAATAAAAATAAATAAATAAAACTTTACAAAGAAGAGACAAATAAACAATGGTCTTGCAGTGAGCCTGTTGCTGGTGAAGGCTATCTTTTTGGAAATAGATTTAGGAACATGTTTGAATGTAAGAAAGCCTCTCTATGACACACACTGAATTACAGATGCTAATGAGGCACAGCTATAGGTAAAACAGGATTAGGAAGACAACTCTCTATAGCACAAGCGACTCATTGACTTAAATATGATAACAGGAGCTATGAGTAGGGCTCAAATACCGAGACAACTACACACTTCCGTTATTCTATCTAACCAATCAGAGGTCAATGTTGAAGAGAGAGGCTCGGTCACCTCCAGATGCGTTGTGAAAGACCTTGTCATCAGCAGCAGCACTCCAACATCCAGGCTGGGAGGCTCTAACAGCCTCCTGCTCGGTCCTTGGACACATTCCAGCGTAAAAGACACCTTACTGCACATTTTCCATTGCAAAACTTGGTCTTTTTCCAAACCTTAATGTATTGACTGAACTTGAAGACTGCAGGTTGTGGAGAATTATGTGCCGTTTGCTGACACCTTGTTGATGGACTAAGTAGAACAGGCACAATTTCCCCCCTTATCACAACATTCCAGATGTTAAAACTTTTGCTTCAGTCAAATTAGATCTGATGCAGGAAAAACATCTGGGAAGGGCCTGTAGTATGTGTTGAATAATTGTATCCATGGTTTTATTCAGTGGAGTGGAACATAAGAGTCCAGCTACCCCAAAGAAAAGTTTGATCGTGCTGTGTTTTCAGACCCTACACCTATAGATGACTGTTTACCATGACAACAGACAACCCTGACTATTAGAGATGTCACAATACCTGAAATGTGGAAGTTGAAACCAGTACCAGTGAAATTCCACAATTCTCCATACCCAATTCGATACGACGGCAAAAAAACAAAAACAAATCAATGTCGTCCTTTAAAAAGGTGTATTTCAGGATAATGATAACAAAAGTGAGATTTTAACTGTGTTCGGGCTTGGGGTCGGGTTTGATTACTGCTCTGTCCGACGCGGGCCAGGATTGGACAGAAAAATGCGGCCCGATCCGCACTCTATTTGTCACACAGGTTATAATGCTCGCCTAGCTGCTAGCGAGGCACGCCCTCATACTCTGCTTCTGACTGGCTTGTAGTCCTTACTTAGCTACTGTGCATGCCTCACTCTGTAGCTAATACAGAGAGCTCAACACACAGGGTGAAATAAGGAGCTGCAGCAATTTGCAGTACAAACCTATTCCCTAAACCTATTCTGATATAACCTCTAAATACAATTAGCATATTAGCATAATATGAGAACTACAAATCGAATTTGCTGAAAACAAAAAGCCGGGCTTTAATCCAGTTAAGAAGTTTTCTTGTTAGAATTGGCTTAAGCTAGCTATCTGCAGCTGATAAAATCAGCTAGCATCAGTGGAAAGTTTGCTTTGGTTTACTTCTGTATGATATCAAGTTGTGTCTCATTGTTTCCAAAGTTAGTGCACATTGAGTATTAAATCTGCCATAGTTATCATTCTAAAATGCATGTGAGAATGGAAATCTTGACAGGTGTAGCAAGACTAGCACTTAAGGGGCTTTGGAACAACATTACCTCAAGAAAACAGAGGGAATCAAAAATGTAAAAATATATGCCCTTAACACAAAATGTCAACAGTTGCTCCCACAAGGCCTATTCAACGTTTTTGGTGCCCACTGTCTCTAAACCATCTTTTCCTGCATTCACCAGCAATTTCTCCAAAAGCCAGCACTTTTCAAGACACTGTATTTTATTGACAGCTAAAAGCCAGAAAAGTATAATACCCTTTTATCACAGGGAACAACCTGAACAATAGGAATGCAACTTGGACTGATCTTCAAGGTTTGAGGTCTAATGTCGGATTGATTTGGGGCAATGGAAGTACCTCAACAGGACCTGTGGGTGAAACTTGTTTTGTGCGCAGGCACAACGGCAGCTATTGAAACACGTTGAATGGATTGCCAGTCAAGTCAGCGGCCAAGGTGTGATGCTGCATTCCTCAAAGCAGAGACAGAGAAAGAGAGGGAGAGAGGAAGTAGAGACAGATACACAAAAATGAAAAGGGCAAGAGAGACATACACAGAGAGAGTGGCCATGTATAAAAAGACAGAGAGCTGGGGGAAGAGGGACTGACAAATTAGAGACTGCGAAAAAGAAAAAGCGAAGAGACAGAAAATCTATAGACTCAGAGCTGAGACTGCGTGTGGCCCTTGTTGAAAGCGGTGTTGTACATAAAGGATAGCAAAGTCTTTTTATCTCACTGAGTCGTGGCGATGAAGAGGGAGGTCTGACGATTGTTTGTTGCAAGGGTGCAGGAGCTCCGTTCGCTTTCAACTCAAAGCACTCTCAAAGTGCATTTGATTCAAAATGCTGAAAAACCAACATCATGATGCACATCCAGCATATGGAAAAAAAATAACTGTGACTTGAATATTATAAAACTATATGGGAGTTGAACAAGAATCAGACTGAGTGGGGAAACCTTTTTTGTAAAACTCCAATATAAGAATTTAATATATGAATATGAAGTGCTCACTCTAAGCTAACAAAAGCACAATGATGATAAGTTTCAGGTGATAATACACTAATGAAAACATAAGTAGGACTATTGGCCTATATTCCATTTCTGCCAATAGACTTTCCTTTTCTTCGGGTA
This sequence comes from Percina caprodes, assembly GCA_013375575.1. Lineage (NCBI taxonomy): Eukaryota > Metazoa > Chordata > Actinopteri > Perciformes > Percidae > Percina > Percina caprodes. The sequence goes on from JABXJD010000211.1 coordinate 143,628, forward strand.
GGGAGTGAGTCCTTACCCCAAGTGAAGGAGTTTAAGTACCTTGGGGTCTTGTTCGCGAGTGAGGGGACCATGGAGCGTGAGATTGGTCGGAGAATCGGAGCAGCTGGTGCGGTATTACATTCAGTTTATCGCACCGTTGTAACGAAAAGAGAGCTGAGCCAGAAGGCAAAGCTCTCGATCTACCGGGCAATTTTCGTTCCTACCCTCACCTATGGTCATGAAGGCTGGGTCATGACCGAAAGAACGAGGTCCAGGGTACAAGCGGCCGAAATGGGTTTCCTCAGGAGGGTGGCTGGCGTCTCCCTTAGAGATAGGGTGAGAAGCTCAGTCATCCGAGAGGAGCTCGGAGTAGAGCCGCTGCTCCTTCGCGTCGAAAGGAGCCAGTTGAGGTGGTTCGGGCATCTGGTAAGGATGCCTCCAGGGCGCCTCCCTAGGGAGGTGGTCCAGGCACGTCCAGCTGGGAGGAGGCCTCGGGCAAGACCCAGGACTAGGTGGAGAGATTATATCTCCAACCTGGCCTGGGAACGCCTCGGGATCCCCCAGTCGGAGCTGGTTGATGTGGCTCGGGAAAGGGAAGTTTGGGGTCCCCTACTGGAGCTGTTGCCCCCGCGACCCGATACCGGATAAGCGGATGAAGATGGATGGATGGACTTTCCTAAATCCCACCAACTAGTCCTTTGACCCCAAGTCACCAATTAATGTTTTCTATTTCAAGTTGAGGAAATTAATGTTTGCCTATAATTATCTATAATCTATCATAATCAAACTATCTTTTAACTGTTGGCCTGAACTGTCCAACATGTCGACTGTGATTTATCTGTGTTTTCTTTCCCACTGAAATGTATCTGAGATGAGTATTGACTTCTGGGTTTGAATGATGGCACACACCTGTTTTGCAATCAGGTAACACACACGGCACACATGCAGAGATACAATTTCTGCATTCACGTCGCAGCTTCCAAGTGGTAAATTATTCATTGTGTCCCTGAATGGTGGAAATGTCACAGGAATGTACTGCAGCAGACAGGCAAACACCGTGTCTCAGATCACCTATGGCTACTGGTACATTTGGGTTAGGACTGAAAAGGTTTCTGAAAATCCAGCGAAAATTACCAAAATGTTGTTCGCACTGACAGCTAAAACAAGTATCTGTGTATCCTATTCTTTGGTGTGTTTTTGATAGATCAATACCATATCAATTCCATATTATTATTATTATTATTATTATTGGATCATGAATTATTATCTCACCATAGTTAATAGGCCTGAGTTTTGGAACACAGTAGCTTTACCAAAATAACCCAGTAGTAAGTAGTATCAAAACTCCTCTAATCATACGATGCCCGAATTTAATCCTTTTTGTACCCAGATATAGAAAAAAATTACGTAAAGAATGTTTAAGGTTTTTGATTTAATGTGACATTAAATCGATTGGGCACGATCTACTGCAGCAGCCACGACCCATACAGCCTGTGGTTGAAATTGGTTACATTACATACATAATTACTCTTTTGGTGTCAGTATCATTTTAAGTGTACTGGTCTTGGTACTGGCGTTTACGGTAATAATGGTAATTATGCACTATGCTGTGTTAACTTGCAAAGCTGTAATTCTACTCCCTTTACTGTATTTAATTAACTTACACAGGCCAACAGTATAATTAACATTCCTTAACATAAACACCCTGCAACTGTATGCAAAAGCTCCACAGAACCAGCCAATGGAGTGAAGCCTTAGGTTGTTGCGATTAGATGATGGAGTAATCATCTTTGTGACAGAAGTTGGTAGGTGTGTGGACTGATATAGCAACAAGGACCAGAGCCATCCCCACAGAAAGTGAGTAACCAGTGGCGCGCGTGTGTGTGTGTGTGTGTGTGTGTGTGTGTAATAGGTGTTGGTAAAAACACCATCTAATCTGCTATGATCTTCTTACTTTGTTCAGTTTTGCACCAACTTTATAAATCTTCCTTTACGTTCACAACAGTTTGTGTGTGTTCCGTCTTTCGCCCCATAATATTACTGTAGCAAATAACTAGTACGTAAATAACCAAATACCATGTTAGTTTGTTTTAAAGAAAAAGTTCAACATTTTGGGAGAATTTCGAGAGTTACTGTGGACAAGAAGATTGATGCCAGTCTGATTTGGTTTGTAGGATAAACATCAAAGCTTGATTGTTTAATTGTGCAGGACTATTTCTTGGACAGGCGCAGGGATTATTGGCTTCTCTGATGGTTGCCATGCAACCTCACAGTGCCAAAAAGACTCCAGAAAAATGAGATGTATAACATTAGATATTTATGTAATCTAATGATGTATGTCATTAGATTATTTTTGGGCTTGTATTGCTTTTATTGATAGGGACAGATTAAGACAGGGAAGTGGGAGAGAGATTGGGAATGACATGCAACAAAGGGCCGCAGGTTAGAAGTGAACCCGCGGCTGCTGCGACAAGGAATGAGCCTCCGTACATGGGACGCACACTCAACCAGGTGAGCTAACCAGGCGCCCCAGCAATGTATTTTAAATACTGTACATTTCTTTAAACATTGTGAATCCAAAAAAAAAGTCTCTTATTTTGGGATTTGTAAAAATTTCATCAACTACTCCCACTGAGTCTGAGACGCCTCAATTTAGGACCGGCCCGACAGCCTTTCAAATCTGGCATCTGTAATATTTCTCAAATTAATTGGTTGATAGAGTAAAAATACCTGCAATAATTATAATCGATAAACCGTTTAAGTCATTTTCCAGCTAAAAAAAGCCTGGTTCCTGCTTCTCCATTGTGAGGATTAGCTTATTTTTTTCTCTTTTATGATAGTTAACTGAACATTTGTCAGTCAAAACAGGCAATTTAAAAATGTCCCCTTAGGCTTTTGGAATTTCTGATGGGCATTTGTATTTTGTGACACTTTACAGATTGAATGATTGATTGAATATGATTGATAAAATATTTAGCAGATTAATCAATAATGAAAATAACATGAATAGCGTGAGGGAAGCAGAAAATAATTATTTTAAATTAGTCAGCAATTATGTTTGAGCTGTGGGTTTGAAACCCAAAGACTGGTAACCTTACAGATAGCGTATCAGCCTAGCACAGGGGAATACACCACATTTACTCTGTTGGATCACAAGCTGGCAGAGCATCACCTGGTGTGACTGACTATACTTCAGACGTCAGCTGTGAAGCAGACATGTGTCCAACGTGGATCATTGATCTCTTCTCAGCTACAGTGTGACATCACCTATCTCATTAATTAACCCAGCTAATGAAGCAGGGGAAAAAGAGCTGTTTAAGAGTTACATAAGACATCAGTTCCACTAGATAAGACACATTGACCAGCATTGTTTTCTGCTCTGCGAGGTCAACTATTAGGTGGAAGTTTACATGGCAAAAACAATTACCTCCAACAGGAGGCAGAAGCAAGCAGAGAAAAAAGGCTGCCTTTTAATTTGTGGTCAATTAGGTTGCTTTGAACAAAGGGGATTGTGGGCGGTGTGGTTTTTCTACGACAGCAATGACACTGCAAGAACTTAATATATTTATCAAAAAAACATCATAACAGTGTGGAGAACTGGTGTTTTTGTGTAGAGTTGTTCCGATTACCAGTATCGAAAATGCCTCAGATACTGCCGAAAATGCTGGCATCGGTATTGGAGTACTGGAGTCCATGCACCGATCCGATGACACATCATTTATTAGAAATAGGAATCTATTTACTGGTTAGCTCCATCAGCTCTGACAAAGTTCTTCTTCTCTTAAAACGGTTGCGCTGTGCTGCCATTGGCAGCTGCTGTTTCAGAGGGGCGAAGAAGACTTGATCACCTGACGCCTCCTTAAAAGGAGCTAACGGCACTACTTTACAGTGGATGTTCCCACCAGTAAGAGGGCAACATGCAACATATGCAAAGAAACAATTTTGAGGGGTGGCACGAGTGTTGCAAATGTCAACATCAGCAACTTAAAACATTTGAAGACACGTCACGCTAAAGACCACGACAAATTCACCAAATCTTAGGAGAAAAAGTAGGACTGCAGCAGAAAACTCTATACCCCAAAGACAGCCAAAAAGCAACAAAGATAACCGACAAATGTGGGATTTTGCCGCTTAGTGGAGCATTTGGAGCCAAGGTACTGTTTGCCAGATGGTAAATTTATCTCAGAAACTGCGCTACCCAAATTCTACGAGACAGTTAAGGAACACATTTCGTGCTCCGACGCGTGCCCCATGGCTTTGCTAAGTTTAGACAGCCCACTCCAGTACTGGGGAGTCAACCAAATTCGGTTTCCCACCCTGGCTGCCAAGTTTCTCTGTGCTCCTTGTACCAGTGTTGACAGTGAGAGACGGTTCAGAGCAGCGTCCAACATTGTTGATGCAAGAAGGAACAGGCTAGAAGGAGAGAGGGCAGACATGCTCATGTTCTTGAAAAGAATCTGCTTTTGCTATTGAAATTATGAGCAATACTAAATTGCTACTTGTTTTATAGGATTTTTTGTTTACTGTGTAGCTGCTGCTCTTTTGATTTGTATTTGTTTTGTTTACTTTATAGGTTGGTGTTGCACTATTTAAAGATTTAAATGCCTTTTTATTTTAGTACATAATGGCTGCACTTAAGTTTTTTTTAAAGGAATCATTAAATTTGCACTACTATTTTATACTGTTCTATTCAATAATTTAAATGCCTTTTTTATTTTACAATATTGTGGCTGCACTTTATTTTTTTATAATTATTTCTATATTATTTAAGTTGCTGTTGCACTGCTGTATTATACTATTCTATTTAAAATATAAATGGCTTCCATTTGCTGTGATCATTCATGTTTTACAAAGGGTTTCACCTGAGCCAGGCCTTACCACAATGATAATCATATCACAGTCACGCTGCCCTCGAAAATGTGGGATTTCGCCGCTTAATGGCGCATTTGGAACCAAGGTACCAAATATGTCAGGCAGGCGTAGTATCTTTTTAACACACTGGTGCCGGTATCGGTACTCCATATCGGCCGATACCCACAGCATGAAAATTGGTACTCGGTATCGGGAGGGAAAAAAATGGTATCGGAACATGTCTATTTTTGTGTGAAGATTTCACCATCAAGAGGTTCCTCTCTAAATGGCTGCAACTATAAAAGAAATAACTGTTCATGGACAAACTGTAATATACAGTAGTGTCAGACCTCCAGCTCAGCTAGTGGTAGCATTAGCTGACTTAGCTATTACAACAGTTAACAGAGCAAAACATGTTGTTGACTATGGCAAAGCATTAGTTCCACTGCATTAGACACAATGACTATCACTGTGACAATACACACACACACACACACACACACACACACACACACACACACACACACACACACACACACACACACACACACACACACACACACACACACACACACACACACACACACACACACACACACACACACACACACACACACACATTCTTCACCTAAGGAAACCCACAGCATCCCTCATTTACAGCACAATGGCGTGTTTCATGTACAGCGCATGTGGCAATCTTATTGGAATTGTACAGTAGACATGTTGGCTTACACGGCTGGTCCAAAACAGGATTGACAAAGACGAAAAAATTTGCATAGCAATGTCCAATTCTTACAGCACACACATTTGCACAACCAGGGTCATACACGTTAATATCTGCAACAGTAAATTATGGAACTTTTGTACTGAACACACACACACACACACGGTATCATGACTGTAACAGTGTCCTATTCAACATGACAATAGGTCTTCAGTTTGCACACTTACAGTACATGACTCCATGAGCTGAGAATGCTACAGCTCATGTATATGTATATGTGGTGCACATGTACTGTATACAATGTTCCATTCTATTTCACAATATGGCTTCAGTTTCTATACGCCCTTCTAGATCCACTAAGGCTGGAGCATTTTAAGAAAAGCAAGATATATTTTGTGGTGAGCGGTGCCACTTTGGCTAAACCTCCATTCTGATTGTACATGAGGTACTGATGTACTTCATTTTCCACGGTAGCCTCCAGCTGCACAGTAATAATGCTCCTTTGGTTACGTTCAGCCAAGGTGAGGAGCTTAATAATGATAGCAATTAAAGCAGCAAACCTTTTCATTTTGTAAGGCATTGCTCTCCTACATCAACTCCTGTCTGTCAGCTATTAAAACCTGGATGCAACACAGCTTCCTCAAACTCAACAGCAATAAAACAGAATTCCTCCTCATGGGCTCCAAATCTACACTCAGCAAAATCAATAACCCCTCTCTCATCATTGACACCACCCTTGTCTCCCCAGGCCCACAACCTTGGCGTGATCTTTGACTCCACCCTCTCCCTTGAGCCCCACAGCCGTCATATCATTAAAACCTCCTTCTTTCACCACCGCAACATCACCAAAATCACACTCTGTCTCACACCCCCTGCTGCTGAAAGACTCATTCACACCTCATCACCTCCCGACTGGACTACCGCAACTCACTGCTCTTCAACATCAGCTCTACCAGAAACATCATCATCATCATCATCATCCTCACTCCAACAGGTTCACCTGCCTCATCACCTGCTCCAAATCCTGACATCACATCACTCCAGTCTTAAAACAACTTCACTGGTTTCCCCATCTCCCACTGGATCACCTACAAAATCCTGGACCTCACCTACAAAGCCCTCCACGATCTGGCCCCCTCATACCTCACTGACCTCCTCTCCCCCTACCAACCCTCAAGGTCCCTCAGATCCACCTCAGCCGGTCTCCTCTGCACCCATAAGTCCAAACTCCACAGTTTTGGGGACAGAGTCTTCTCCATGCAGCTCCCAGGCTCTGGACCTCCCTCCCCCAAGAGATCCGCACCTCTGAGTTAATTTTCCAGTCACCATCTTCCAGTCTTCCGCCTCAAGACCCATCTTTTCACCTCTACCTATCCATAAGCCCCACACCCCTTCCCTTCTCATCTGTGCAGTTTCATCCAGCTCTACAGAGCGTTTAGCGTCTTTCAGCACATTGTTTTGGTTTTAGGGCCCACAACTTTATTGTTTGGGTCGTTCTGCTAGCCTATACCCACTGTACGCTACCTGCTCAGCACCAAACAGCAGACGGACAAAAGTTAGTGACTAGCTGGTGAGCAGCTAAAGAGATATTTCCATCAGGAGCTGGTGAACAAAACATAGCTAATAGGAGAGCTGCATTCATTGTAAGCTAAAATGCAAACGTTATGCAAATAGGTAATAGTTTGCTGACATGTTTGCAGCATCAACTTTATTGAGCTATAATATGCCAATGTTGTGTGAGGTTTAGCTTCCTTTTTATGTGATGGATTTCTTTCAGTATGATTGAACACTGAAGAAAACGGTTTCAGATGAAAATCTCTCTTCTAATAAAATCCATTGTGCTGTAGCGATCCTGACATTTCATAACCTGACAGAAGATCATCTATATATTGTTGCTTGGGAAACAAAAAGAACCAATCAACCTGTCATTTGCTGCTTCTTATCAGATGGGAATTTCCTTTTGATGTGAAGGATTTACTCATCCGAACTAATGGCAGCACGTGTTCCCACACACACACACACACACACACACACACACACACACACACACACACACACACACACACACACACACACACACACACACACACACACACACACACACACACACACACACACACACACACACACACACACACACACCTCCCTATTGTCTTGCCTGCCACCAGTTCCCATTGACACAGATGGTGAAGGGAGAATGAGGTACAAAGAGCGAGAGAGACAGAGGGAGTTGATCCCATGAGTTTATGTCAGCTCTTTCCCACCCTCCCTCCCTCCCTCCCTCCCTACATTGTTTCCCCATAAATCACATGTAGGCTACCTGCGCCACACGTCTATCCATCTGCCATACAGGCTTCCATCCCTCTTTTACATCCGCTGCCTTCATAAATCACTCCCAGCCTCTATCTATCCATCAATGTTCTATATGGACTCTTAGTACCATCTTAAAGCGCCCACACACAGCCATTCATCCTTTCAATCCAGCCATTTGTCAATATAGCCCTGAAACCAGATCTTAGCTTGTATCATGACCTTTTACACACCTATTAACTTCTGAAATGTGACCTTTCAGTCATCCATCTTTTCGCTCCATGTCTTGTCACCAAAGTACAGTAAAGATGTGTTTTCTGATTCCTCATAAGGACTTGTTTTTTACTGAACTTTCTTTCTCCTGGTTGATTTGCCCATTTAGCCACCCCCTTACAGGATCAATAACACTTACCAGCTGTATGCCACAGATAAAGGCCAAGGTACACCTGCCACTACAGCACCCCATGGTGTCCTCCTTCTCTCCAGTGATCCACGTGGAGAAGAAACTCTGGGTGAAACTCCCAAATCCTCCAGCTGGACCTTCAAAATCTAAAATCCCCCTGGAGGGCTGTCTGGCTGGCAGCCCAGGTAGAAGCTCTTGCTTGCTCGGCCTCAGCGAACAGTGCAGCCCCTGTACTCGCTGGAGCTCAGGGGAATAAAAGGCTACTACTTCATTCAAATGGCTGGGTTGCTGACAGGTAAACAGCCTGAAACGTGGTCTCCTGGATTTCCAACATACATTGGGTCAGGGATCAAGATGGAAGGGGGGCCGTAGGGATGATTCAAGTCCACAGTTATTTCTTGATGTGTCCACGGAGCTTTGTTATGTAGGAACACTTTTGGCAAGCCTCTGCAACTGAAGGCAGTTTGGTAGTCTGATAAATCAGGTGGCCTGGTGCATTTTGATTGATTGGTCAGAACGAAATCAGATTGCTGATAATGTGGGTCTCTTTAAACAAAACTATCGCGACCAATGGGGGAAAAAATGTTCCAGTAAATCTCCAATTATGTCCACACAGGGAATACTTAACCAGCCAGCTTCCACTGGACTAGAAAGTCTACAATCACGTCGATTAGTCGCATCCTTGTCACAAAATTAGCACGGTACAGTAGCCACTTAACACTGATGACTGTAAACTCAGACAGAGACGGGGAGATTAGATGGATGTATTCCCCAGATTAAATGCTCTTTTGTCTAATAATCCGATTACGCGCCACCTAGATGTGGTTGATTGAAACAGCCTAATTTGTTTTAGGGTGGAGAAAACAAGTGAAAGTGGTCCCTGCCTCCTCCTCTCTCCTCTCTTCTGCTCTCCTCTCCTCTCAGGGGCAGTATCCTTTCATTCACACCGTAACAAAAACACCGCGTTTTTGTTGTTGTTGTTTATCCCCAAAACCGCGGTTGTAATCCAGTAGCCTAGGCTCTCTTTGCCTTTTTTTCTGAATGTGGTGTTTTATCCACTTGATGGTGGGTACAATTGTTCCTAGGATGTTGGGATCTGTCACCCAGCCACTGGAAGCTGTTGTCGGCGTCTCTGTTGGCTAACAAGTCCTCATCCTCCAGTTCATCTCCCTTTCAGCTCCACAACACAACCGACGTTTTGTCAGTCGTTGGTCGGTTCATTCACTGCCTCCTTCCGTTACAGCAAATGCATCTCTAACGGTACAACATTTAAAAAATAAAAATAAAGACAGAAAAGCATGTCCATATTTCGGATGGAGAGGGACAGGGTGAGATTTCAGGTCGAGTAAAGTCTCCAAACGTAACATACACGAGGCGATATGAGCGGAATAACGGCTGAGTTTAGTTTTGTCGTCTCGGGGTTGTCTTCAAGGAGTGAAGAAGGGAGACAATGGGAACCGGGATGGACCAACCGACCGAGAGAGACAGCCGCGTGGAGCGTCTCTTGCTTGCCATCTGTCAAGTCAAATACCGCGCAACCACATAGCCATTCCGGTTAACATCTTCAAAATAAAAGTTTTTGACCTGTTACCTGGGAATTATGGAAGAAGGTCTGGCATGTCCACATGACATGTTAAAGTAGCTTATAGCCTCAATAAGCAGACGGTGAGACGTTAGCTATGTTGTTGCAGATGTATTGAGCCTCCGACCTTATCAGGGACTACTTTGTCCGTAGCCATGTCAACAAAAGAAACCAAACTCCATCAACTCTATTTAGTGGGGCAGATAAGGGGGAAATAGTTCACAAGTGGATACAAGCACCAAATTTGGTATGGTTATCCCTCTGGGGCCAATAATTTGAAAAATAAGCCACTTGATTTTTCAAAATGGCCGCCATTTTCCAAGATGGCCGCCATTTCCAGCATTGGAAAACACATATCTGCCCACATAATTTTACTAATGGGACATATTTCAAGGTTTTTACCTTTTGAATCCTATGTTTTTGACTATAAGGATGTTACATGCATATCTGTTTTGTGTTTTGAGAGTCTATAGTGGTATGTAGAGTAAATAATGTGAAAAACATGCATGAAACATGACATAATTCCAAGAACAAATGTATTATTAAAGCATGTCAAAGTAACAGGAGGTTTTATGTTATTTACTTTTCTGGAGGCACATAAGATTATTGTATTTGTGTTCATTGTATTTAAGTGGGTTATTATAATGTATGTAGGCTATGCCAACATTGCTAGTCCTGGCACTCACAGCTGCTGTACAGTTAAGACCAAAGTGATAGCATTTACATCTTCCACGGCATTCTGCTTTGCATCCACATTTGGTCAGTTGCTGACAGCTCTCTACAATTGGTGATAGCTCTGTCCAGAAGATCTGCCATGGATCACCTTTCTTGGTCCATCCCCACTCAGAAGGACTCAGTACTTCTGGCTGGCATACAGTTGCGTGACTCCAGATGCAGCCTGCCTGGGTTGCTGAATGCTTTGCAGCAATGCTGCTTGAGTAGGAGGAATGGCTTCATATGGCCTTTACTTTTTGGCAAACAAGTCCAACCTGGCTTCATCTACTCCTCCTGCTTCGCTGGATCTGTTGTACATCATGACCACAAACATTTCTAAAATCTTCAGGTTGCCGTCATCCATTCTTGGAGGGTAGTGGCTGAGCTGGCTGAAGATTTCAGAAGCTTTGTCCAAAATATTCCATGTTTGCCAAGCAGTCTTCTTCCCTTTGCCACCAAAGGCTGAAACAACATCATAGGCAGTGAATGCATGAAAGAAAAGAATACCGCTGCTCTTCTCCCTTCCAATACATTGATAGAGGTCATGATCCATCCAAGAGTCATTCCTTGGCCAAAAGCAAGCCACAATTGTTGCAGACCAATGTCCCCAAGAACTGGCAGACCACTGACTGCTATAACAACAACGTCTGTCACTGGCTTTGACCATAAGGTTTTTGCTGCCATTTTTGGCGTGGACAAAGATCCTAGTGTCAGCTTCTTCATGACTACGGTACATGGACTTACATCATGCCTCTACAGTGGGTGCTACAGTGGAGCTCGAACGTTTGGGCACCCCAGGTAAAAATTTGTATAAAAACTTCATGGGAGCCGCGGTGGCCATTTTATTTTCCGCCATAGCCAAATTATGTATATTTGCATGATATCTCCTGAACAAAACATTCAACTGCATAAAGGATGATGTCTACTTGAAGAAGAAGAACCCAAACTTTATGAGCCAATCAAGAAAAACTGCATGAACTTCTTCCATCAGGAACGTGCCTTTGTCAATTCTTTGAAGAAAAAGGTGCTGAAGGAGGATTGCCAGCCCTTCTCCAAACTGTTAATCTCATGCCAGAGCAGAGAGTGTGATCTGAAGGAGCTCTTTAGACATGAAAATCAGCCATTCCCTGCTGCCTTGAGTGATGGTGTGAAGCTCCACGGTGGACAGAAATCTCAGCTGGCTGCCATCCATGAGTCTCTTATCAAAACCAACACTTAACCAGAAACAGAAACCATCATCATTGATGGATCAGCACTGGTGAACAGTTTGCCACCAAGTAGCTCAAAAACATTTGACCACTACTAAGTTTGGGCACCCCACATAAAAATGTGTATTAATGTGCATAAAGAAGCCAAGAAAAGATGGAAAAATCTCCAAAAGGCATCAAATGACAGATTAGACATTCGTATAATATGTCACAAAAAGTTAGATTTTGAAAATAATAGAAAACAAAAAAATGGTGTCTGCAAAAGTTTGCAAAAATAAAATGCCTGCAAAAATAAAATGGCCACCGCAGCTCCCATGAAGTTTTTTTGCGATGGCAACATGTTAACTTCACTGACTTCAGGAAATCTTAGAGTTCCACTTAACATCACTAATCTGGCCCGGCTACTGCTTTTGAACAGTGACACTAAGATTTAAACATTAACATTAAATACATTAACAGTTAACAGTCCGTTACAATACAATATGTTAATACAGTATTTTATTCCACTTTCTCTTTGCATAAGCTGACCTTAGAGATGTGCAAGGGTCCACTTGGTTGCTATAAGTCGGCTAATGAAGACCTGATCTTGGACCTAAGCTAGGCTGGGTCCAATAAACTTTATTCTGCTTAGAGTCCCTGTTCTACAGTATATTATGTGCCAGTGCCAGTAAAGCCTGATTCAAGCATGCCAGATCTGATCATTATCATCACAGGAGGAAAATGTGTGTTTGATGCAAGATGCTGAAGTCCAACCCAAATATTTCTATGTTGTGTGGTGTTCTCTAGGCTATTTAGGTTTAGGTTGACCCTATTTGGACCAGGATTTGGTTTCTGTATTTATTTTTTAAATGAACTTGAGCACCTCAGACGCAAGTTAGGTTTTCTGGTTGGGTTCAGATGGTTGGACTTTTGAATACTTTGTTAAACTTGCATCTGAGTAAGTAGCCTAACCAAGAAAGTGTTTTTATCATCTATCTATTTTGTATGCTCAGCTTTGTTTTTGTCCTATATTACAGATATTTTTAAGAGTGAAGATTTAGGGTAGGCTACCTGTTGAACTGGTATCAGGTAACAGAAGGCACCACTAGCATGCATATTATTTCTTTTTGGTTCATAGGTATTTTTCATTTCCCTTTTGAAAACTTAATGTAAGAATATTGAATTCTTTGGATTCTTCGGACTATTTTATGATTTTATTTTGAAGGCTAAATAATCTTACTTCCGCCCGTGTTGCTGCTGCCTCTGGTTGACTTGATGAGGCTGATGTTCCGCTCGGCAGGGGAGCGGCGGGGCTCTTTTCACCATAGACAGTTAAACAGAGACAGAGATGTAGCTTTGGTCGGCGTGCAGCTGCTCAAGAACAACCTTCAACCACTATAGTAAATGAGTCTCTCTCTCTCTCTCTCTCTCTCTCTCTCTCTCTCTCTCTCTCTCTCTCTCTCTCTCTCAGTGGGTAGTCTTGACTCAGTTGTCATTTTATGTTCATTTGTCATTCACTTAATTGAAGGCTAAAGGGATTTTTGATAACCTGTTATTAAGGCAGAATATTTGAAAGAGTGTTTTAAAAAAAAAATAGTATATTAAAATTGCTCACAACTATCCATCAATTATTGGAAGAGCCTTGGGTTAAGACTTCAGATTGCCTCATTTTAGTAGCTCTGCGTTGTTCCCACAGTGGCTGGAGTTCAGTGAATGTATCACAGCTGCAAAATACATCCAAATGAAGCAACAAAACAAGCAATTAAAATTGAGGAGTGTGTGTGTGTGTGTGTGTGTGTGTGTGTGTGTGTGTGTGTGTGTGTGTGTGTGTGTGTGTGTGTGTGTGTGTGGTCAAAGGGTCACTTGTGCCACGCCTATGAAATGGCCTGCAGTTTAAACAGACACAAAGGTGTAGAGGCTATCACTGCTTGAGCTATACAACATAATAGCCTGCTTTCCCCTCACCATCAATCTCTGTCACAGTCTACCCCTCCCACACACACACACACACACCCACACACACACACACACCCACACACACACACACACACCCAGGAAAACAACACACGCATTCAGATAGACACAAACAAATGCATGTGCACGTACACACAGACATATTCGAACCACACGCAGTGCGACAGGAGTTTAATTATGCTGCTAATCTTGAGTGACAGTGCCATGTATAATGGTTGATTCCCTGGGGGCCATGTTTCAAAGCATCCACCTATTCATCCAACCATTCCTTCTTCTATTTATCATCTTACCTACTTAGTCATCCATCCATACGCCCATGTTTCCACTCAACTTCTCAATTTGTTATCCTCAACATCCCTCCACCTCTCTTTTTATATTATTTATTTCCATGCTTCTCTTCTTTTTTCTGTCCCCATGTTTGTCATTTCTGTGGCCTTTGTAATAGTCAGCCTCTTTAATTTTCTCTTTGTCATCATCTGCTCTCTCACAGAGGTTACTGACCGGGCCAAATGTGCATGCAACCACTGGGACTTCAGCCTCAGTTCACCCGAGGGTGAGGCCCCTGATGGTAAGAGCATTGTCAGCTCCGAGGGTGAATATATCACACATCCAATCTGTGTGTGTGTGTATGTGTGTGTGTGTGTGTGTAATTCTGAGCACCTATAGACGCTAACTAAGTCAGCAGTAGCCTACTGAAATGATTGCATCACTCGATTAGTGCTACCGTACATTTCGAACGGGCACTGTACCAGTTTGTTTTAATGGATAGCGTACTAGCTGTGTAACGAGGCACAAACCCTGATTTGTAGTCCTTGTTTGCTTAAAAGTGTAAAAAAAAGTGAAAGAGTCAACCCTTTCTCTCATAAATTGAGGCAGTGTTTTTACAGCAATACCTTGGAAATAACAGTAAGAAAGAAGAAAGCACATTTTTTTAATTTTCGGAATCTTAAAATATTTTTAATTTTTACTCAGCTTTACATGTATAATTTAGCAGTATTGGGTATTGGCCCATCAGGGGACCTTTTAACATTCATTTTCCATACAGTATTGAGTAGTAATTGTGAGAGAAAGATATGAAAAATACATAATAGGAAAGGACGGGGGTGGAGTGAGGACAAAGTGGAAGAAATGAAAGATAGCACACTGTAGTATTGTGTATATAATTGTTGATACATGTTAGGTTGCTATTTATTATTGTATGTCACTTGTAGTGTTTTGCCAACACATGCTCACACGCCAATGAAGCTGATTTGAGATTTTGATGGAGAGAGAGAGAGAGAGAGAGAGAGAGAGAGAGAGAGAGAGAGAGACTACACCTTTTCCAGATAGTGAAAGTGTGAGTACGTGTTTCTTACTTTATCTGTCTGGACCAGATGTCACCAGATGCCTGCTGCTGCCAGCCTATCTCAGCCCACACAAGCACACACATGCACAAGAAAAACACACACACCTTCTGCCACTCATGACATGTTATTCCTCCTGCAGCTCGTCCTATCCGAACATTATCTAACTGCAGACCCAGGTAGTTGAAAATAGATATGAATGTGAAATATCCGTTTCAGTGATTGAACCAGTGAAGGGTAGACTCGTATCTGCTGCATACACCAGGTGAAATTGAGGATGGACAGAATTTAGATACAATTTGACATGGAGAGAGAGGAAGAGTGAGGGGGGAAAACGAGAGACAGAATGAGATAGAAGGAGATGCAAAATGACAGAGAGAGAAAAAAAAGGTGAAGAGGGAAAGTGAGACACATTAGTATATTGCGCTGGTGAAAAAACACTGGTAACCTCTGTGTAAAAATAGAGGGAAAATAAATACTTACTAAAACAGACTTAAATGTTATTAGAGTAGATGTGAGATTGCTTTTGTTGAACATTTCCTAAACCAAAACAATAAGTTGAAACCGGAACTGCCGAGTCAAGAGATCATTTTCCATCCATTATTATTTTAGAGACATTAAAATTGTAAAATAGCACCTTTTTTATACACAGTATAGCGAAAGGGCCAATGATGTATCCTGACTGTGGCTACTTCAAAACACCAGCCAGTCCTGATGCAATTCACTAATGTTCTCCAGAGTGGGCAAATTACATTGAAAAGGTTACTCAGTTGCACTTAGAAGTCTGCTTGCCTCTGGCTTTTCTTTCCTGATTTACACACATATTCATGACTTGCACCAACTTACAAGCCTGGAAATCCAGACCCAAATCCATAATATTAAGGGTCTTGCATTGAGTAATGAAAGTCTGTGGAAAGACTTTTCCACAGCACACACACACACACACACACACAAACACACAAAAAAATTATGATCTGTCACCTGTTGCAGAAGCTCTCTCCTTTTTAAACACTTATTTTGTAGTGACTTTTATGTATTTATCGAGGGTATTTATAAGGTTGTGAATGCACAGTTGAGAAATGTGGTGGTGAGCTCCACTGTTTGGTAAAAGCTGAACCATTTGCCGCTCAGTGTCAGCAAGATAAGGAATAATGCATCCAACAGAGCAGGAAGACACAGACACCTGTCACCATTGGGGGAGGGGGTGAGATCTCCTAGTCACACACTTTTTTGCAGATTTCCATCAACAGTATATCTGACAACATGGATTCACACCAGGATAAAAGCAGATAAGGAACAATGTGAAGTATTCAGTCAGTGTACAACAAATAATGATTTTGATAAACCAGGGAGTAGACATCAAGATACAAAATAATTTAACCTGTACAGACCCTGGACCAACATGGAGCTGGTGGCAGAAGGGAGGATGAACTGCACACTGAGCAACATCTTGTCAAATATCTCCTAATCTCTCGATGTGCTTGTGCAGCAAAAGAGCGGCTTTTAGCCATTGGCTCTGCACACAAGGTGATTCATAGAGACACTCAGTGTTCAGCAGCACTGTCTTCTTTTAGAGAAAGTTGAAGCACTGACATCCTTGATGTTGTCAGACAAGAAATCCAGCGACATTGAAACCTGAATTTCTGTAGATGCAAAGTACAAAGAGTAGCTGTGATTGCTTTGTAATTCAAAGGAGTATTCAACACAACTCACCATGTTCGGACACACATTTTCTGACCAGTACAGTACGCCATGGGGATTGGAGACAATTAAATGCTCGCTGAAGATTCAAAGCTTCTATCCACTTTTTGCTATTCACAGTTAACAGTAAATTAAATGCCAGTATCATCCTTTGAACATTTTACAAGGACATTTTCATACTCATGCATGTATTCAAATTCACAATGAAGCTTGGATGCATGCATCTTGTAACACAATTAGCCTGTTAATGACTTCAAAGTCAACACATCCATGTTACCTGGAGTTTCCATTCAACAGCAGTGATCCCAGTAACTGTGACCACACATTAAAGGTCCTCCTCAAAATAGACATCTGTGTCCTGGTACCAGAATGGCTGGATACAGAAGTTCCTGACAGTGTGCACATATAGGAACATACAATGTATCATTACACCCAGTGTAATTTTAATAAATATTTAAAAAAAAAACTTTATGGCTTATTGTCACTAACTTCATTCATCATTGGAGTAGAGCAGTTGGTGTCACTCATAAGTTGCATGCCCATTTATTTCTACAAACAAATAACTAATACTGTGATAATTTGTGTTAATAAATGGGGGAAAAATAGTTACAATGGTTAGGGGCTGTAATTTTCACATTTCACATTTTCACACTTGCAATGCTATCTCACTACTGTAACATTTCATTTAAAGGGTCATTTTGAGGAATTTAATCTATAATCATTGTGAAGCAATGCCTAAGGCTTTGTGAAATCAGCAGCCAAGGTATCTTCACTGCTATACCTAT
The DNA here is from genome assembly GCA_013375575.1 of Percina caprodes. Classification (NCBI taxonomy): domain Eukaryota; kingdom Metazoa; phylum Chordata; class Actinopteri; order Perciformes; family Percidae; genus Percina; species Percina caprodes. Next base: position 161,181 of record JABXJD010000211.1, read on the forward strand.
TAGAGCACAGGGTGATAAGCATCCCACTATTTTCTGCTGCCACCAACTGTGCTTATACAGTATTTTGCAACAGTGACTAAGAGTGACTAACAGTGACCTTTTTTTTCTCCAGGAATCCAAAAGCTAATGTATTTATTTCTTTGACTTTGAATTGCAGAGTGAAAGGATTTAGTCCACTTAAATAATGTCCCTGAATATTTCATTCAGGTTACCTTGCTCAAGATAAAACACAAGCAGCAGAACTAAACACACTTCCTGTGAAATCCATTTTAATCCTAAAATCTTAATGCAGATCCTTAATTAGTATACAAAAAATCATGGGTTACTATGCTAAAATAGGCAGGCTCAGATTGTGTGTGTGTGTGTGTGTGTGTGTGTGTGTGTGTGTGTGTGTGTGTGTGTGTGTGTGTGTGTGTGCTTGCGTGCATGCATGTGTGTGTGTGTGTGTGTGTGTGTGTGTTGCTTTGTCCCTACCATGTGAATACGGACATTTGTGCCATGAACACATACCAATTCTGTTTTATTTGTGCTTCTAGTCTCAGGAAGCATTTTTTTTTTTTAATTGGCTGGTCTTGTGTGTGTGTGTGTGTGTGTGTGTGTGTGTGTGTGTGTGCGTGCGTGCAGGCTCATGTGAGTGCATGTACTCTGTCTCAGTCATGCCTGCAGGCAGAACTGTGAGTGCTATTAGATCTGGATATTGCAGCAGTAGCTCACAGGAGCTCAATGCTATTCAATGTGTTGTCACATATTTCTCAAGAGCGGAGTCTAAATCTATCACGAAAATCACAACAAGCTTTAAGTCCCGTTATCAAATCCAGACCTGGGTCAATTACTATGCAATATATTTGATCCTGCACTTTCTGTTTCTTTCTATCCCCAGAAATTATTCTTAAGGACAGCGTTTCCTCTTACATCCACATTTGTCACCTGTTGTATCTCTGCTTTAAGACAAAGCAGAATACCTCTAACTCTGGTATCATACTTCTTGCTTCCGTACTTTGTTGGACAAAGACTTCCCCCTTAAATAGTCACCACTAAATTATCCCCTCATGGATATGTGCTGTTGTCTCAATGAAGCACAGGGTAATTTCATTTGTGAGAGTTTCCCCTCTGAGAAAACAAGTATGTCCTGAACAGGCAGACTAAAAGTGTTTGTGTGTCTGAGCATTATGGGGGATTATGTTTTGATCTACCTCATATGTGCACACATTAGTGTGATTGTGCTTGCAAATGCAAACATGCACACTGTGCTACAACAAGTGTAAAGTGTTTTTTCACCTAAATGTGTTCCCTGCACTCTTTCTTAGTGGTATGGAGCCGATCAGATTTGCTGCTTTTCGGTGGTGAAATTTCTGCTTCATTTTTCAAGGTTTTCAAAAATTGGTCAATGTCATTTCGGCTGCCACCACAAAAAAATAAGGTGGATAGAATTTAGTTTGTGATGACCACAACATTTAAAGTTACAATTAAGATAAAAGAAATCAAAAACATCTCCAGAGTCAGAGTAAATATTTACCATCATCTTATTTTGTATTTCTTTAGACGTAGTAGCAGTTTTTCCAATGATAACTGTCTGGATTACACTGCTGGGCACATGGATCCCTGAAGTATCGATACAAATGATAGGTCTTGTTTGAAGTATCGATACAAGTGTAAATTAGTTAACATCTTCTAGTGTTTTTTTTTGTATCTCTGCTGCTGTTGTGTTAGTCCAGAAAATTCCCAGGACTTACATTTGTTATTTACCATTAAAAGCTGTCTCACATTTTAACACGCGTGTGATTAAGTAATTAACAGTGAACTGTGACAATAAATGCCTAATGTTTAGTGGTAATTCCATTCAGAAGTAGCCTAGAAATTATGTATTCACCCCTCTTTGATATGTATCAGTGACCATCATATATTTTCTGGTATCACCCATCCTTATGGATAGAGTACCAAAGACAGAAAAGTTACTGTGAGGGTTTTTTTAAATGTAATTTTACAACCTAGTTAGCACCACAATCAAACTTCCATTCACCTCATTTGTGTTGGAGTCTTAACAGAAATTGCCCAAAGGAAGAACAACACAACAGATGAGAGGGATAGATAGATAGGGCTAGAGATGGACTGAGAGTACAGACAGAAGGAGAGAAGACAGATCAGACAAATGAATAAAGACAAGCAGCAGACATAGCAGCAATTCACGGAGAATAGGCAACAAAGAGAAACAGAAGAAAACAATTAAAGTATATGTAACATCACAGCAGACAAAAAAGCTTGAGAGCTAAAGAAACAAGAAACAGTCAAAAAGGCAGAGAAAAATGGAGAGACAAAGAGAGTAGGTGAAAGAGATGTAGAAAAGAGGATATTGATTGGTTAAAAATGCATGAGGTGTCTGGTACAGTAGGCAGCTCCTCATTTCTAATGCACTTTGACCAGACTGTCTGAAAGCATCATCTTCCTGAATAACTGTGTTGAATAGATGTTTTTATATCCTTTTTCCTCATCAGTCAGTGAGTCAGTAAATCAGTCAGTCAGTCAGTCAGTCAGTCACTCAGACACTAATACAAGCAAACAAAAACATATTGCGTTTGTTACACTTTAATCTCTTTCAAAAAAATCACCAATAGAAACCAACACTCTGCTCACAGTTGTTTTAAACTCACTATGTTTTGTTGATATATACAGCTTTGCTGTTAATGTCAGTCTTACCAACTTTTGAGCTTTGGTCAAACTGTCTTGCTCTCTTTTTTACCTATGAATGACCTAAACATTTTTAATTTTCCTGTCTCTGAAAAACTTTATTTTGTAACATTGTTGACAAGACTAAGAGTCTACAGCCATGCTAGTTGCTGTAGGACGTTAAGCGAAGCATAATTTCAGCATTTTAACAAGCTAACAATGGCAATGCTAGCATACCCTACAATTTTAGTCAGACCAGATCTCACTTCTTGATATTGATATTGATATTTTATGCCATAATAATTACAAAAAAGTTGCTTAAAACATAACAAAAAAACCCAGTCAAAGCAAGAGAGCCAAATTAAGTTAAAGGCTATCTCAATAGGCTAAATATGGCATAAATTACATAATAATGTTAAAATGATAACTGACCTCAGTCAGTCAGTTTACATGTAGTATTAGTCTCTGAGCTCTAATTGTTCATCCTGACACTGTGACTTTAATTTCCACTTCCTCCTTGCGCTCTGCTGTCTTTCCATCTGTCTGGCCTGCCTCTGCCAATACTGTGTTTGCGAGTGTGTGTGTCTGTGTGTCTGTGTGTGTGTGTGTCTGTGTGTGTCTGTGCATGTGTGTTTACTGTACACTGTCCAGTACTTTGTTTCCAGGTCTGTGAACTTATATCAAGACACAGCGTGGTTTGGCGACTGCGACTGCCTAGCAAGTGCCAGTGTGACAGGAAAAAACTGCATGAGTGGCGGATCAGAGTCAAGATGAGAAGAAAATTACTTCCTGGCTAAGCCACAAAGCCAAAATCACTGCAGAAGGGACTCTGGCCATTCAGGTAGGTACTGGATACAGCCACCTGACATGCATTGCCATCAGTCTGTTTCCTGTGAAGAGTTGTTCACAGCCAAATATGTTTGTTAAAGCTGGCATTGAAAACAAAATGAAGAGCCAACACAAATGTAAAATAAGCTTTTTATATTTGTGGAACCAAAACAAAATAAAAAAAAAAAAGTGAGAATGAAATCTTTGAAAACAGTTCTGTCTCTTAAGTCTACACTCTTAAGTCTGACATAATAGAAATGAATTTGTTAAAAAGAAACATGAACTAGCAGACATTGCTAATAGACTTTTTTCCCCTGCATACACACATAGGGAGCAATTCCAGGTTCAGTGTCTTGCTCAAGGACACTAAGAAACATCAAACCACCAAGTCTTCGATTACAGGATGCTGAGGTACAGAGAGTTTTCAAAAAATCCACTATAATTTAAAAAAAAAGTCATACCTTAAGCAGTACAAATGTGTGACAGATTCAGATACAACTTTTACATTGTGGGCTTTCATTTTCTGTTCTATTGTTTTGTATTCTATACTAAGACATTGCCACTCAATGACAGACATAAAAAGCCCCAGGCCCATTGGATTTAGCGGATTTCATGCTAATACACACATCAACTCCACTGGTTGACATAATTATCTGAAACAGCAAGAAATCTTTCTTGGCCTGTGTGTGTGTGTGTGTGTGTGTGTGTGTGTGTGTGTGTGTGTGCCTTATCCCATCAGTAGTATAGCTGTGGGCTGGTGTACATTTGCATAATGAAGTCAATAACACTGGCCTCCTGGGAGGGAGGATGGTGACATTATTACTAATATAATAAGATGAGTTCTGTGTGTGTGTGTGTGTGTTTGTGTGTGTGTGTGTGAGTGCATGTGTGTGTGCACACGTATGTGTGTTTAGGGAGAAGAAACACAGTGGGACAGTGTGTGGTATAGAGAGTTATGCTGTGTCACAATTCGGATATTTACGTTAGTACACTTCCATGAAGTATACTGTGTACACATGTACTTATGCAGTGAGTGAATTTTGACAGTAAAGTGTTGCCTCAAATTGCACAAGGCTGTTAGGCTGTGATGATCGCAACAGTTGACCTCTTCTTCACCTTCATCCAGGTGGGGCAATACCGCCACTTATTGTCGTCTGCCAAAGTATCCGCTGGTTTGTTTTTCTCACTTCTATTTATTTTTGTTAAAAATGAACATGCTTCTACTGTTTCATGCTGACCTGTTTCACACGAGGTGGAGATCACACCTAGCCGACATATAAACGTAAAATTTGGCCCCTGGAGCAACTTCTGCAACTTCCTCGGCCACCACCACAATTTCGGGGGTCCTTTCTCTTAATCTACATAGCAAAGATGGTGACCATAGAGGGTGAGGAGTGTCCAACATTCTATATTCAACCTTTTTACCGTTCTGAGTGCAGCATCTGGGTTGGGTACTTATGGTGCACTGCATTTTGGCATACTTGTAAGCGTGAATGCGTTCTCCACTTAAAATAGCAAATGTGTGTACAGATAGATAAGTGCGGGAGGTGAAAAGACAAAAGGAAGGGAGACGTAAAGAAAGGAATTTCTCGAGCAGAACGGAATGACAGGGAGGATGTGAAACTAGAACAGGTTGGATAAAAGAAGGTAAAAGAGATTAAGGGAAAGAAAGTGGGAAAAAGAGTGGACCAGGAGGTGAGGGTGAAAGGAGGACATAAAGTAAGAGAAGCAAAACGAGAAGTGTGGAAAGCTACAAGGTGAGAGAAAACAGGGAGACAGAACAGGAAGGTGAAGGAAAGAGTGTTACAGAGAGACAGAAATGTATGGTAGACGTGTGACTGTTGTGTTCTTCACTTCTGTTTTCATCACAGGCTCGGTGCCATCATCGCCATTCTCTGCTGGTTCAAGGCTTGTCTGCAAGTCCAAAATGCTGTGGCCCTGGGGCAGCATTACTAACACAGAGCACACAGAGCATGAGCCAGCCCATGGACCCAAAATACATTTCTGATTGAAAGCTACACAGACATTTTGCTTGCTTGCTTGCTTTTTTTTTTTTTTTTTAGTCTTTTTCTGCCAGTGGTGGAGTTGGTCACAGCCAAATGTATGTTTGTTAAATCTGGCATTGGAAACAGCATGAAGTGCCAACACAAATATAAAATAGGCTTTTTAGATTTGAGCAGCCAGAAACCTCAAAATGTGTGAACACAGTTCTGTCTGTATACTCCTTAAAAGCCTAGCGTAGCATCGATGCTACGCCATAAGTGTGTGTGTTTGTGTGGGTGTTGTTTTGACAGAGAGATACATTTTGAAGAGTTAACACACAGAAACCTCCTGCTGTGAGATTTTTAAAGGTTTTATGAGACTCAACTTCAGGGCATTGCTTTCAAAATGAAAGTATATAGTTGGCTCTTTGAAATCCTCAGCCCAGGGAACTTCACAGCTCCTCGGTCCCTGGCTAAGGTTCAGAACCTCGGACAGCGACAGAGCTAGGCACACACCTGTGGCAGCTGGGAGACACAGCTAGATCTGACCAGGACCAAAAAGTCACTCCAACAACAAGAACTGTTGCACTTCCAGCAGCGCTTCAATTCACATGGAGACCCACACACGTAAGGCTCTGCATTGTGTGGCCGCAACTTCTAAATTCCTTCATGCCTTTCAGCAAGCTTAAATGTTTTCATGTTAATCTTACAAATCTAGTATGTCACTACCGGCGTGACCTTAAGTCACACCTTTAAGACTCCAATTAGTGTTATATCCAAAGGTCTGAGCTTTTTTTATTAGTTACCAGTGAGTCAGATAATCGATTTTTCTAACAGGTATGCCTTCTGACTTGTGTCCGTAGGGTTAATAGAAAACATCAGGAAGCTGCATTTAGTCACTAAGCTAGTACCCTGGGGTGTCATGGCAACCAAGTGGTAAGGTGCATACAGGAGTTAAATTGGGATTGATGAAGTATGGTTAGTTTAGTTAGTGTGTGTGTGTGTGTGTGTGTGTGTGTGTTGTTGTTACCATGAGATCACAATGTCTCACGTCAGTTATCATGTATCATGTCAGTTATCAGTACAGCAATTGAATTGTAAGTGAAATTATACCATAGCGACTTCAAGCTGAGCGGAGCTCTAATAAACCAGAATAAGTGAAATCACCTGAGCAGAGCCTTTAAATGGAACAGATCCGTTGTTAATATCATTAGTTACACCTGTGCTTTTCCTAAGACCTAAATGCAAGAAGACGGAAGAGGCAATATCGATGTGTATTTTAACAGTAACAAAAGAATAAGAATAAAGAATAAATATGGCATATAATTAATTATCTGGGGACAATTGTTCAACGATATGTGAGAATAATGTGACACGACAAAAGTCTCACTTACAGTAATGACATCTTTTTTTGTCTTCTCTTGTAGCTCATATTGTAAGCTGTAAACAACAGTGGAATGTAACTATGTACATTTACAAGTACTGTCTTTAAGTACAAATTCAAGGTTATTGTACTTTACTTATACATACAATACTTGTACTACAATAGCACATTTTGGTGATGTCTTTATATTTTGGTTAATGTCAATGAAAGTGTTGCATATTGGAAATAGACAACCAAATCTGTCAATATGGGGAAGACTGCAATCGTTTACTTTTTACACACACACACACACACACACACACACACACACACACACACACACACACACACACACACACACACACACACACACACACACACACACACACACTTGTGTGAAAGTGTTCTTGTTGATTGCTGTTAGTTTCATCAGTTACTTTGGATGGTTTGCTTCATTAGAACATGTCCCTCGGGTATACACATTTGTGTGTGTGTGTGTGTGTGTGTGTGTGTGTGGCAGCTATCTGACAAAAAAAATGAAAAGTCAAAATGTGGCATAACAGTAAACAGTTATTGGGTGGCTGAGCCAAGAAAAGAAAGGAGACAGATATGTGGGACACACATGTGACAAATACGTTTGGCTAAAGGCGAGGTAGTCAAAACTTTTCTGGAGAGGATCCAAAGAAAATATTACAGTAATAATGCTTGTTGAATTTTATATGTTGCATCTGTGTGTGTGTGCGTGCGTGCGTAGGTGTGTGTGTTAATTTGTGTTGCGTTATGTCCTCCAGCCCTCAGCCCCCTCTGTGTGCCCTACATATAAAGCAGTCCAGTCTGATGTTAACACCAGCTGCTATCTGTATCTTTATTTATAGCCTCTGCAGCGCAGGCTCCCAGGGCAAGACTGGGGGTCAGGTTACTTCTTCCCACTGCACACAAACCCTCGTTTAAACTGGGCATCTAAAAAAGATTGTGACAGGACTTAAGAACTCGCATGGGGCTTGACTAGATATGTATTGCTTTATTTACTCTTCACTCTGACCTCTATTTGACAAGATGTAACTATTCGGAGAAAAGATGCTTCCCCTGGAGAAAGTGTAAGAATAGTTGGAAGAATGACTGGCAGATTCAAAAGTTTAATGTTCTGAGTACTTCAGTTTCAAAGTTGTTGTCGAAGGCACAAAGTGAATAAGTTTGTTCTCCTGTTGTGTAACTGGTGCTGTTGTTGTTGGACGACCCACCATCATACTTAAGCATATAATCAATGAAAATAAATCAATGATAGCACTTCTTCAGTCACTTTACAGGTGTAAGGGAATTGACTTGATATCTTTGCAGGGGACAGGTCCGGTATAGGTGAGGTCAGGAAGGGAATAATGGTCCTCTCAGAGGTGGAACACTGATGTAACATCAGCTGTAGGCTGCCTCTGGCTGTCTCCATCATTAAAACATGATTAATACGCTCTGTGTTTCCGAGACACACACATACACACACACACGCGGCACAAGAGACTTTTAGACCCTTTCCTTTTCACTTTATTCTTTTCTCTTCCTCATTTTCCTTGATCTTTTGCTCATTTACCCCTGTTTTCTTCCACTCCACTATCTCCCCCCTCTTTTCACTTCCACTATCTCTCTATTTTGGACCCTCAGAGGGGGCAGGGTAACTCACAGTATGGCAACCCCTTCTCGGTCTCTCTCTCTCTCTCTCTCTCTCTCTCTTTCTGTTTTGCTGTCTAGCAGTTAACCAGCTAGAAACTGATCAGAAACTTTGACTCTTGGCCACAAAACTGAATCTGTTTCCTGGCTTTCCTTCCATTTTTTCTTGTGGGGAAGGTTTTAGTGTATTTTTAGACCTGCTGTGATCCAGCTTAACTACAATCGCTATACGCTTTCTGCTGCCGGATTTGAGCGTTTTTCCTCAATCGTCTTTTTCTCACAATCAACCAGGGCCAAAGAGGATTTAACGAAGGAGTTACATGTGCGTTTCTATGGTAACGGTGCATTTCCAGAGTCTTTGAAGGAGTGAAGGTTATCACTAAACATCCAGCAAACTCAAAGCCCAAGGTATTGTAAAAATCCATGTCACTCTGGCTGAACTTTATAATAATGATCTGATACTGAATGCTAAAGGTCTACGTAGTTATTCCTTCTTATTCCCATTTACAGTATCTATTTAAGGTTAGCTGCTAAGGATATACTGCCAAACTTTATAAGGTGGAAAACAGCAACGTTAATGGTGTTTAAGGACTTTTAATGTTATGGTCAAATAAATCAAAACTAATGAACATTTGTATTATAATCTACACGTTAGCTACAATGTCTGGCTCTTTCTCCCTTGGATGTGCTGCACATATTATGAAAAAAAATCACTTTTTCTGGGATTTGGGGTTTTATTTTGTGTCTCTGGTGCTTCCACACGCATACAAACGTGGAAAAATAACTATCCATGCTGGTTTGAGTGAGATACAGGTTTCTGAATGTCCTCTGGCTTCAGTCTCCGGGTGAGCTGTTTAAAATCTGTACGGCTTTCTACGAGGTGGCTAACCGAAGCACATACTAGCGCCAGCATGCTAGCTTGTTCTCAATGGCAAAACACTGCTACAACACACACTAGTTCACCATAATCTACAGAAGAACAACTTCCATGTCCCTGTTCTGCAGGTATTCCACAAGTGGCCCTCATTTAGAAGAAGTCCCCCAGCTAATCCTGCCTTGGACTGACCAAAGTTGTAAAACTGTTATCTAGCTGATGTTATCATTATGTGTGACTCCCAACAAAGACAATATAGACAAATAGTATAGAAGTGAGGTGTCTCACTCTGTAGCTAAAACAGAGACATAAACACACAGGGTGAAAACAGGATCCGCAGCACTGTGTGGTACAACAGAAATATGGGTTTTTTGAAATTGAAACCATGTAAACCTATTCTGGTACAACCTCAAAATACAATTATGAACCTGAAAATTAGCATAATATGGGCCCTTTAATGTATCACTTACATTGGTATTTTTTTGTTTTACTTTGTAGACTAAATAAACTGAAAAAAACTTGCTTTCTTTTGACAATCAATAATGTATTCTCTCTCTTTTACTTTTTTCCCCTCTTCTGACAGTGCTGTATGTAATTGCTCAAATGTAAGCAAGAGAAATGGTTGGCATGTATTTCCCTGCTTTCATTACCTGTGCACATAAGCTAAGAATTATTTTATGTTAGGTGTCGGAGGCCCTCACCAGGGTCTCAAGATAAATCAAAAGGGTTGTAACAGGAAAGAAAAGTTATACGTGGCATTTTTGGGAGTCTTTAGAAATCAACCTATAATGTTGTTTAAGTATAAGGATGTGGTGAATGACTCACACTCTCCACAATGCCTTTGTCGCTTTTCATTTGCCCTCAAACACCAGATAGTAGCCTGCACCCACATCGTTCTCATTCTATTCATTCCTTTGGTGTGGAGGAGGCAGCAGCAGCAGTTGGTGTTCTTGTGGTGTGTGTGTGTGTGTGTGTGTGTGTGTGTGTGTGTGTGTGTGTGTGTGTGTGTGTGTGTGTGTGTGTGTGTGTGTGTGTGTGTGTGTGAAAAACAGCTCAGCACTTAACAACAGGTGGTTTGGGTCATCAGGACAGATACATACGTACTGCAAGGGGGAAATGTTTGCAGACTGTGACTCAAGCTACTATACTGTAATTAGATGCTTGGAGAATAGTGGTGAAGTGGATGATAGCCTCTTCGCTCTGCTGTGTGACATTCAGACTGTGCCCTGACCTTCTGTCATTGGAACATCGTGACTGTTTTACCTGCTGTGGATCAATGTGTCGGCCTTACCAGCCATTGCCAGGCCTTCACTAAATCAATGCTCAGCACACACACACACACACACACACACACACACACACACACACACACACACATTTTCACTCAGCTCTACTTCTGAAATGACACACGCCGGCTGTTGTTTACCAGATCAATGGTTAGCTTTCTTGAATCAAACGCACACACAAATGCATATTTGAGTGGGCAGAATTATGTTAAATTGATTTTGTAGTTTATCTGAATGCAGTAAGGACAGCCTAAGACAAGCTGCTGTATCAGAACACATCTATTATTCTCAATATGCAACCAACCTGGATCACATTTTCCAGTCGATGCATAGATTTTTTGCAGTTTGTTTACAAGAAATGAAAAACTAACAGAAAGTTATACATATGCCATGGATGTCAATCAAACTGTGATGTTGGAAGGCAATTACGTAACTCTACAAAGAAATGGCACTTTTTTATGTCTGAAATTCCTTTGTGTGTTCCATTGTGGGACACTCGAGGACAAAACGTTTACATCTTTCAAACCTTGCTGTATTAGTTCTGACCATTCTTTCTTACTCTCTCTCTCTCTCTCTATCTCTCGCTCTCACACAAGTCCCCAACTTTCAAAATATTGTGACCGTGAAGTGTTTTCAAAAATGAGCAGAGAAACGTTTAGAGGCATCCATTACTGAATAACAGGGGCCCTATGTCAAAATCTTGTTGTAAGACTTTATTATTTTAGTTTCTATTGTGCTTATTAGGCCATTAATGAATAGTGTAGTTTAGTAGTCATCCACAACTCCCCAAACGTCAACAAACAGCAATATTGCCAATAAACACAAATGTCCACAGATTTCATGACGTTTCTGAATGTTATTTGTTTATTGAAAAACATCAATAGTGGAATAAGCTGTCATAAGATCAAAGCTTATTAGAAAATAGGCTATAAACAGTGCAAACAAAAACTGAAAAATTAGACTACTCACCACAATGAAACGCTATAATAAAAGTGCAAAAAGAGAAAAAATCCAACATGTGTGTCCCTGATAAACTGATTCTCTGTCGCTACAGCTAATCCCAATTTGCACTCCTGGTTCAAGAGAATGTGGGCTGCTTTACCGCCTTGCATTGCAGTGTCTTGAGTCACACAGAACAACTATGACTTGTTTACCCACACCGTCCACTGCTGCACATCTGATGTAATTACATGCATATCAGAGACATTGCCAGTGCATCATTACTGCACCTAATTAAAACCATAGTTTAGCCATCATGCAACAATAATGCGCCTGTGTCGAATAATAGTTTTGATGGTTGAATATTTGAATAGTCGACTATTCTGGAGTACAGTACTGGTCTCAGAGCATATTATTTAGCTGCCATCATTGATGGGAACTTGGAGGTACATATGCACAGAGGGCTGGTTGTGGGTTGATGGAGGATTGAATAGGGGTCCAACATCAATGTTTTGCCATCAGACCCTCTAACAGGTTAATCCAGCCAAGCCAAAGTACTCTTGCTTTTTGCATCTTGCTCTTATACTTGTTGCTGCATTCACTGTTTAACTCTCGTGTTGTCCTCCCGTCCACCAAGAATTTTTTGTCCTTCCGGGTCAAAAGTTTAAAATATATATTTTTTGGCACTTTTTTCAATGCATTTTTTTAAATTCATGGTCAACAAACTTAATTTATATGACATTATACCTAAAAAAAACACAAAAAAAGCAGGAATTATGAATTACCTTGACTGATAGGGTCAGGATACGTTTTGAAACCATTTCAACATTTGTTTCAAATGCTATAAAATTGATTAAACACCCAAAATTCAATCAAAGTTATCAAATGTGCAAAGAATGTTGCATGCATAAGGCGCATGCATCCATGTTATTCTGGGTGATTTGTGAGAAACCCATATTTCTGATATAAAAAAACCTTTAGAAACAGGGTTATTTTGACCCGAGGACAACCAAGGGTTAATAGTCTTGTGCAGATGAGCACATCACCTGGGTTTGAGTGCACAGGCTACATAATAGGCTATAATATGGGCTATTTACTCATCGAAGCATATATATTGAGAGAAAGTCTATATTAGTATAATGAGGAGCGAAGGAGCAAATTGTCACCAATCTACACTCTGCTATTAATTCACAGTGAAGATGAGAACCATTAGAGGCCAAACCGCCACCTAATTGTGGCAATGAAATTGTCATAATGACTGGTGTTAGATGCCTCAGCTGGACCAGCACAGAGCGCACAGGACTCACGTGGATCTGCATCCTTGAGGGCCTCATTAATAATATCCGGAAAGGCAAATATATCAGTCCTTATTTGAATTAAAATCTCTACAACAGTGTAGCTATCACTTTGTATTTGCAGATAAGCTGTGTCTGAGGCAGGCAGAGAAACAGAAGGAAAAATAAATCATCTCAGGCGTTTGTCACAGCACGCCGTATAATGAACACAAACAACCTGACGCAGGCTCATAATCATGTTATGGCGCACGGCCCCGCCGCCATACAATGATGAAAACTTTCTTGGTGAAGTAATTTGTCTTGTAGAGCGGATTTTTCAAAGTGAGATAGAAATTAATCTCCTCATCACCTCGGGTATCTCTGTCTGTCTGTCTGTCTGTCTGTCTCTCTCTCTCTCTCTCTCTCTCTCTCTCTCGCTTCTTATCTCTCATCCTCATCCTCACACAAAGAAAAACATTCTTGAATTATTGACTGAGCACAGCTGCTGTGTGCATTAATCAAAAAGACATGCTAATATGAGTGCAACAGACAGGCATGTTGTACATACTATAGATGCTACTCACATTAAGCACATTTTAAAGTTTCACAAATTTGGTTTAGAGGTAAATCTGGTGGGAAGATATCAATATCAGGACATTGGTATCAATACCACCATTGGCTATAACCTTGTGTTTTCATACTAAAGCCCTCACAGCAAAGACCCCCCCCAACCCCACAATTTCTCAAATTTATTTTGAATTCTTTTTCAACAGGTTGTCTTCCCATGTGTCCTTGTGCAACAGAAATCTGCCATCAATGGCAGACAATTTGAACTTGGAAAACTTAGAGACTTTTTGGAACTCAGAGCTGTCATAGTGACAAACAAACAGAAAATGATCCATTGAATATGTAGTTCCTGTCAGCTCTACGTAGCTTTTTTTAGTGACGCTCCAATTATTGCTTAGGTTTTCTGGTTGGCAACTTAACTGTTTTAGTTAGCTCCCACCGCAGCAGGCAGCTGTTTTTAGCAAAAATCTGAATGCTGATTGGTTGCTCTGCATGTGCTAGATGTGTAACTTCTCCATATCAAGTTTAAAGGTGATCATATGTCAAAGTTGTTTCTAGCTTTTTTGCTGCTCCGTGTTGACCAATAAAATCAGTGAATGCACGTTTAAAGGGGTAAAACCCCAATTTTCCAATCGGAGACTAGAAGTTTTTAGCAGAGAGCCTAGAAGCATTCTGGGCACAGAGGTTTGGGCTTTTTGTTATTTTTTTTTTCAAATCACACTTTAGTTAAATACCAAATTGTGATTTTAACTATGTTTATCAAAACAGCAATTTATAATTCCGATCCCATTACTCTAATTTGGTTGAATTAGCTTTTAGCTATGCATGTTCGCTAATTAGCTATGACATCACACAAATCAATTAAAATTTCTGTGATGTCATCTAACTTTTTGGGGGTTTCAACTGAATCTATTCTTGTATTTTCTTTTGGCATTTTTTTTTAATGTGGTTTGAAAGCATACAATTTTCTTCAGTCATCCAAAAACTTCTCCACTTGTCTTCATGTCCTTCTTCCTTGCTCTCTTCATTATCCTTCTTTCTTTTTCTTTTGTAATCGTATCCTTCTGCCTCCCTCTTCTCTCTCTCTCTCTTTGCCTCAACCCCTCTTCCAGTACTCAGCTCTCTTCACCAATGAGCAGTCAAGCCAACGGCAAGGAGGCGGTCCCTCCAGCTCAGACCAATCAGAAGACATTTTTGGATGATGTCATTTTGACCTTTAGTTCTCCGATGGCCTGGCTGCTGGTTGTGGCTCTGGTCATCACGTGGTCGGGAGTCGCCATTGTTCTTTTTGATTTGCTCGACTATAAAACTCTGAAAGGTAATGACTCATTGTTGATTATTTAAATTTGTATTGTCATTTGCCTTTTAATGCTGGTTTACTATCAATTTTACCATTCAACAATGATTATAATTCCATTATAATGTGATTGTAATGTGCTTGTAATGTTTTATTATACCTAATGACATGTTCCTCATTTATACCCATTCTTCACATATCTAATATTAAACATCCATATTGCATCTGGGCATTTTTCAACAACCATTCAGGCATTTTTGAAGCAGACTTCAAAAGTGGACGTGCTCTAATGAAGGTTGTCATTTTCAATGTCCGTGTGTCGAGTTTGAGAAAACACACGGCATCTCATTTTTCTTTTCATCACATGTTAAAAACAACATTGTGGTGCTGGTTGTATTGAAAGTGGTGTGTTGTGTGTTTTCCTTCAGTTGACAGACAGATGATTTGAAAATGACTAACACTGTTTTTAAAGTCATCACACATCTTCACCTAGATTCTCAAATGAATCAGCCCATCAGTTGATAGTTTATGTACAAGTGTAGAAATACAGCTGTGTACATACTGAGGTCTATCCACTCCCTTTCATTTTCAATGTCATCACTGGTAGAATGGATTGAAAGGACACTTCCTGTTGTCAACATGCATACCAATAACACAGTCACAGGGAGTTATTAGTCATCATAAAACAATGTAGTTATCTAATTTAAAGTTATGATTCCTCCAGTTGACATGTAATTCTTTAAAATTACATTTGTTGCACTACAACAATGAGAGCAGCTTTCTTTCCTCATATACTTCTAATCTTATCTCCAGCTCATAAGTTAATTGTCTTGAGTAATCAAGTTTCATTTTCTGTGATCACGGTTAATTCCTTCATTGTCATGAGATAACAGAAAATGAATTTCCATGAGAACGCAGCTATGTTACTGATTGATTAAAGTAAATGCTGCAGTCAAGATCTCCTTCAAACATTTTCCGTTCTGCTTAAGACTGCCTACTCGCATTGTGATCAGGCTTACAAGGCTCTGCTCACCCGTTAATTTATATCTTGAGATAAAAAGAGACGTCTGATTGCAGCACAACGGGAGAAATCAAGAGAGAACAAACGTGCTGCACTTTTAAGCATGCATGTTGTTCAGCAGCACAAAATCTGGGATGATAACTAGCCAAAGAAATGAAACCCTGAACATTTTTTTTTTGTTTAGGCTACTTTACATCTAAAGCAAACGTTGATTGTCAGTTCTAGCTCAGAGGATGTTTCCCGAATCAACCGGAGTTTAGAAAGTCAAAATAAAGAAAGCAGAAGGTGAGGGCCAACCGACCTAAAATGAGGGACATCTGGCGAAACCAGGGGCGCAGCACAAAATCCCGGGCCCCATAGAAGGGTTCTCCTCCTCACATGAGGGCCCAGTGTCACACCCCTGGGTGAAACCTCCAGGAACAATAACTGTAAATAAAATGTTAGTATAGACTATTCGGCACTAAATCTATAACAATATAGACAGTGTTCAATCACTAGACCCAATTATTTGCCAGCGTGTCAGATAGAAAATGTGAAATTTGTCTACAGGCATTTACAGTATGGGGAAAAAAGGGTTTCAATAGTGAATGAATACATATTGTAATATACATATTACAATACATATTGTAATATATATATATATATATATATATATATATATATATATATATAGCTTTTTTAAAAGGACATTGCTACTGTCTCTACATTTAGTAACAAATTCCATTGTTCTAGTTGTTGGAAATGATAGGAAAAGGTTTCAGAAAAATGGACTTAAGTCACACAAGCGTAATGGTAAAGCATTAGGATGTAGTGATCTAAACAGACCTGACACACTAAGGTCAAACTGCCTCGGATTTTCCAACCACACAACAAGAAATCAATCCCTTTGAATTTAAGTGAATTCCAGTGTGTGGTTATTTTACTGTGATAATGACCTATCTATCAATTCTACTGCTCCTTATCACTCTCACCACTACTACACATCAACGTTTAGGCTATTTGGACTATCCTACAGTGTAAGGATAGTCCTGCCTCACACATCCAACAGACCCATCTTTAACTCCTCTCCTCACTCTCCTCCTTCCTTCAACCCCACCCTTCACCTTTTCTCCATCCTCATGCTGTCAATTACCTGCCATCCCATCCAAAGAGTACACATCATACTGTGACGACCCCGTGTGTTTATCTTCTGGTAAAAACAGCAAAACCACTAACAGTTTGGCTGCACTGCATGCTTGTACTACAGCGTTGCTTGCCCCAGACCAGGGATGATGAAGTTATACATGATACTTGTCTAATATGTGTCCAGTATTTCAAACACAAACACAAACCTCTGTTTGTAACATTTTAAAGGGTAAATCAACACTAAAGCAGCACAAATAGCACATATGGTGCTCTCTATTAGTTGAAACGTATCACAAGCACATGCTAACTTACACCACTGTCCCGTTACTTACAATTAGTCTAAATGCTAAATGCCAGTTAGCGAGTCAGTTGCAGTAACAAGCTCATTTAGCTCAGTAGATATATTTTGTACCTTCGACTGCTGTCTCATAGCCATCTGCAAACTTTTTCCCTTTTGTGGAACAATGCTACATTAACGGAAGGTTTAATTAAACTCCTCCAGCTCTCCGTTCTCTTAAAGGTTAACACTGTCAAGACGACTTGATCTAAGGACTATATGTGGCTGTGCTACCTTTAGTGTTCAGAGATGATTTACCCTTTAAGCATTGTTTCCTGATGTAAAACTTTTGTTAACTTAGTTACTGACATGTTTGTTCTGTTTTATAAGCCTCTCAGCTACAGATGGATGACATATTAAAGGAAAAAATTGAGAGCTGTCTGACATGTTCCTTAAAAATCTCCCATAGGTTTACAATTGGGTAAATTGGCATCTGTGTGACTGTTCCACTTCACTCATTCATTCAGGTTTTCCTTTAATTTGTCACCAGTCTGTGTATTCTCCATCCCTGTCTTCATGTGCATGACAACTCAAAGCGTGTGTCTGCATAATCTGCATTACTAGTGGGAAATAGCATATAGGCCACATGTGTTTCCTCTACCTGCTACATGACTAAGAAGCTATGTGATACACAGGCTTAAAATAGATAAAGGTATTGGGTTACGACTGTTGTGTATGGGGATTGAGTCCCTTAATGACATTTTATATATTTCATGACAATTCATCATCAACACAATTACAAATCTTAACAAATCAATTACAAAGTCTACGGAAGTAAGAAACGGTTCTCCCAGGGCTAAGGATAGTGCTCAGCTGAGGAGTAAATGCCCACAAAAAGCAAAGCGTCCCCTGTACATTGCAGTTATCTTCCATTTTCAGAAGCAAATATACAAGCTGACAATGACAAAATGCTGGGCTGCATTTTTAATCACAAGGCTTTTCTCTATCATGACATTTCAATAAAGGCCAGTGTGTGTAAATGAAACATCAAGGAGACATTCTTGGACAATAAAAAGAAATGCAATTCTCCTTGTTGTGAAAGAGCTTGTGTGTGTGTGTGTGTGTGTGTGTGTGTGTGTGTGTGTGTGTGTGTGTGTGTGTGTGTGTTACACACTGTGTGTGTGTGTGTGTGTAGTGTGTGTTTTGATATATACATGTATATACAGTATATATATATATATATATATATATATATATATATATATATATATATATATATATATATATATATATATATATATATATATATATATATATATATATATATATATATATATATATATATATATATATATATATACATACATTTAGGACAATTTAATCAGTCATCTCATCAAACTCCTGTTGACACTTCTAAAATAGAAACCTACTTTGAGACAGATGGAAACGTTACTACCATCCAGTGTCTATTTACTCCATAACCTCTGTATCATTTAGCTTTTCTTATCCAGCTCAGATGCACCTCTTCTAGCTACTTCATGCTCTTTTCTTCTGAGAATGTTTTTCAGAAGCCCCCTGTTTTTTTTTGTTTTGTTTTTATCTCTGTGGCACAATTTGTATTGTTAATCTCTTTTCATTGTGTTTTATCATTTTGACGTGGCTGCTAAACTACACATAAATAAAAGCACATGGAGAGAAGTAGGCAGACGACAGACACAAAAGAGACACAGGATAAGATAACGGAATAAGACGGAGACAGAAAATAGATTTAAAGAAAGACAAGAGAAGAAGAAGAAACTTGAATGAGAGAGATAAACAAAAAAGGACAGGAGGTAGAAAGGTAAAGTGGAAGAGAGACTGAATGAATAAGTAACGACATCAGTGAGTTAGCGGGGGAGATTCTGGCCTTCTATTCCTGGTGTCTCTGTCTGGAGTGCCAATCAAAGAAATGTCAGTGCATTAATCAGCTGTTTATGAGGATCATTTATACAACTCCTCCACACTGGGCAACAAACAGGCACAAAGCTTCTTCCACCTGGGAGAGGGACTATAAAAAAGATAGATTAATGAGAGCAGCCGCTGGGAAAAAGCCGTGAATGGCAAAGAAGCCTCCATGTAGAAAAATAAAATAAGCATAATAGTTTTAATTGTGTAGCTTGGCTTTGAAATGCTTCCTTAACCGTTGAACCCTGGCTATACCCACTGTTGCCCTTTAGAAAGGATTAGTTAACAGCTGTATTACTAATTAATAAAGCAGTTATTAATGCTGTAAAGGTCAGTCATAAGCCATTAAAAAGGAAGAATGTTTGGATTTGTTTTAAAACATCAAGTCTTCTGTTGTTAATGGTGTTCTAAGTCATCAATAAGCATTACAGGTTTCAACAACAAAGCATTTGTAATTATAAAAGTTATTAAGTCAATGAATAACTTGTATGATTAGCCAATAAGTCTTAAATTGTAATGATTTCTATAGCTGCTGAGTACACAAACCTGGCAACCCAATATCCATTCTTAATATTGTCTTATAACTGATTTATACAGCATTTACATTTGTAATTAATCATTAATAAAGGTATTTCCAACTTATAAACCTTTACAAAAGGCGTGAGTGATTAAAAATTGTGTTTTTTGGCACATGTTTGAGGTCGCAGTTTCAGACTACTAAAGTGGAAACCAAAATTACGCTTTTAAATGTAAATGCTGCTGAAAACTTGATTGAGTTGTTGCCGTTTCTTGCTGTGTTCTCATCCGGCATGTCCTCCGCATCATCGAGAGATACAGTAAGTTCTAACATGTTCTGTAAGTTGGAGTGTGTTTTGTGTGTGATGTTTTTTTTTTTAATTCCTTTTTTATCATGTTTGCCATAATAGCAGCAAAACTGTAGGTGGCTGTGAATGATTGAAAATATGAAGGGCACTGATCGTTGTTCTTCTGTGTGACTTTATCTATCTTTAAGGATTCTCTCGCCTGTGTGTCTTTTCTCCTCTCTGCATCTTTGTCTTTGTCTCTCTTCAAGCTGTACTCTACACTTCCCATCATGATGTCTCTGAAAACGTCGTGTGTCTCTCCCTCTCAGGTCTCCCTCCTCCATCTGCCATCGCTAAGAGAGGCTTGAAGGCTAGAGGCAAGCAGTTTACTTTTTTGAGTTCAAATCTTTTAATTATATCCCATTAGACTCTGCTTTAGAATATATTTGTTATCTGATCTATTGTTCTATTTCTTCATTCCTTTTAGGTGGTTTTCGTCCAATGAAATCAAGCCCTGCTGGAGTCCCAGTTGATGTCACAGCTCAGGAGAGCACCGATTGGTTGGAGATGATATGGACTTTTGCAGCCAGTTTGGTAGCTCCTGATGAGGAGGAAGAAGGTATTCACCAGCTAACTGAAACCATCACATGTAAGAAAACATCCCCTCATACTAATACTAATTAACCATTTCATGACAAAGACAATTCATAACTAAGATTGTGAATAAGATGCTTATCTCCCAACATCTTATTCGAAACATGGCATTTACATGCATCAAATAATGTATGAAAAATTGTAATGTTCTGAATTAAGACTGTTAATCAGCATGAAATTGTATTGAAAAGCAAATTATATGCCCATCATTATAATCCAGGCCGTGCAGATAGATGATGAAGCTGTCAGAACGTAATCACTCACTGACTAACAGTTATAATGAATATGATGCCCTTATAACCCGCTAAATTGTGGAACTACATTAGGCATAAAAATAAACTTCCAGTCTCATCTTCTTCATTGAATTATCAGAACCAACGGCCCATTAAAAATACTGCTAATTAACTGTACTGAAAACTTGAACTGGAGCTCTAATGTATTTCACAATACTTCAAAAACACCTAGTAGCTCTTATTCAGATTGAGTAGCAGAAAGATATGTTAGTCACAGTTATTTTAAACACAAGAAGCAGTTTACAGAGGTACAACAGAAATAGAAGAAATAAAAGAAAATATAATTATGTTATGCAGGTTGCCTACATGTCTATGCCTACAGGTTTGGTTTAATATTCACACCTGCAATAACTGGGACTGATGCACATGGCGTTTTCTTTTTTGAACTTCAGCTTTCCACTCTGAGGAGCTCTGAAGAAGAGGAGCGTATAGGGAGGACACAAATTGACGAGTACTGTATGAAGAGCTGGAGAAAGGAAGAAAGAGCCAAAAGAGACGATTGTCTGACTGAAGTGGAAGAGAGGATGTAAAGAGCCGGAGGAGGAAGAGAATGTACATTTTGTCACAGTTATGTTTCTTTATGTCTGTCGTTAACTGGAATGTGATAAATAAAAACTGACCATTTAAAAACTTAGCTTTGGTTTCTATCTGAGTGTAACACCATTATGGTCTTTAACTATATCTGTTTTCTGCACATGGTTTTGTGACTGCTTTTTTAAAAGAGTACTCATCTTTTAAATCAACAGTGTGATAATAATGCATATTTCAATATTCCTCTAAGTTCTTTATACTTTTAATGAGCTGCATCGTGCACCACTGTAGAGCCCTGAAACTAACAAAACAAAATATCCAAATAAATGTAAAAGTAAATTCTATTGTTAGATGATTAGATGACACATCTACAGTTTACTGTATGTCTACCTTCTTTCTTTACTAATCAGATAATAAAATAAATTGAAGCTTGATTGATTTCACTCTTTCCCAGGCTCATTTTATTTTTACACTCATTTTCTTTTACTCATATAATTCTGTATTCTCCCATCCTCCATTTTACATTTTCCTCACCTTGTTTCTGATTTCCCCAATGGGAAATGTGTTCAAAAGAAACATAAATCATTATTTAGAATCAGTAATAATCATTTTTTCCTTTTCACACACATTTTTTTACTATTTTAGGGGGATATTTCCCCATTGGAAAGATGAATAAATCTTTAAATTGGGTCACTTATGCATTAAAAATTTTGTTGCATATTGTTTTCGAAATTGGTGCCTTCTACGCTGAGAAAAGCCAGAAAATGTATTTTTGGGTCATGTGGATGAAAGACACCAAATCCCATAATGCACTAGCTTCGCTGCTCAAAGAGTCCACTCCCAAGCTACACCTACCGTTTACTGACATAGACAGACAGTGAGGCATTCAACTCTAGTGTTTCAACCATATACACAAAACAACGTTTCACTGTGGCTCACCGTGGAAACAGGCTACATTTAGTGCACGCACATTAAAGTTATTGGAGAGATGTTAACACTGAGTATAAACACAGCCGTGAATTTGCATGGAATGTAGAATGGTTGGCATTTAACAGTTACAAACTACACCAGTGGTTAGCAGTAGTTGGATAAAAGCACCTCATTTCTGCACCAGTCCGTGTTCGTGTTAACACAGCTCACCTCGAAAACAACTAAAACACAGCAGTCTCTGAACTCGCGTTGGGAGTTTTGTTGAAGATGGATGTAGTCCAGTTTGTTGTCTAATGATCGGACACACACAGGATAGATTGGACAGGTGGAAGTCTAGCATTAGCTTTCCACCTAGCTGGAACTCAATGTCCCCTTACCCGGCCGGAGGCATCGGGCGACACCGCTGGCTGAGGTGCTGTTCTCTGTAGCAGGTGAAGCTTGTGTATTATGTTGAGTATTCCATCTGTAATAATTGGGAGGCAAGCACGGTCATTTGAAAATACTACCGGGTTTCTACTTATACAAAGCGTGATGCTAATCGGTGAAGTATCCCTTTAATAACAATATTATTCATTAACGGAATACTTTGTAAACACTTCTTGTCTTGTCTGGTCCTTTCACTACATTTTGCCAGTTTAGGGGCTCCATACACTGCACTGAAAATTCAAACAGTAACAGTCTGAATGGATTTTTTTTTTGTCTTTAGGCATTTGCAGAAAACATTTGCATATACTGTAAACAACCAAACATACAAACACATAAAATCAAACACACACACACACACACACACACAATGACTAACAAGCTCCCAAGTTGACACCAGGCAAGCAATGAGGTACAGTAACAGCAAGAACCTTCTGGGAAGAAAGACAAAACGGTGATGCCAGGAGGAGATGAGGATCAACTCCCCGGCAGTGACCCCCTCCGGCCTCAGACAGCAGGGAGCCAGAACATTAGAAGAAGGTGTCGGTGGGCGACAGAGAGAAAACACAGAACTGCAAATTCCTTTTTGAGATAAAGAAAACTGGACTAAATAAAGGAGGTGAGAACATAAGAAAAATGGACCGTAAGCATGAGCATGAGATCACCACCAAGATATATGAACACCCCTGGATAACCTCATTACTGTAACCTCATATAACTTTAGCAATCCAGTGGAAAAATAGGCAATGGTAATACTATGAAGACTTCAAATAATGAGAGGGGGAAATACTACATTACAAGCAGAAGTCTTGCATTAAATATTTTACTCAGGTCAAAAGCCAGATGTATCATAAAAATGTGCTTCAAATAGAAAAAGTACAATATTCATGCAGAATGCTCCATTTTGAAGTTATATCAATGCATTATTGAATCATTATTATTGATGTATTACCATGCAAGCAGTACTTCACTGTTGTAATTTTACAATTTTTTTAATGCTAATCAACTGGTCCTATGTTTCATATTCATGCAGACAGTCTGATTGTACTGGAATAAAAAGGGATGATAACCGTAGTAAATTGTCATAATTTCCTGAAACAAATATATTTCTGAATCTGCCTCTTCATTTCTGATCATCATCATCATCTTTGTCTGCAGCCTTAAATGCAAACATTTGTATAATTTACAAAATGTAAATAGGAAACATTCACGTTGAATTAAAATGAGGTGGCTTGCAGTCACTATTCTGGGAATGTGTTTCAGGTGGAATGAAATCATAATGAAATCATAACTTTATTACAGTTTGAATGGATTTAACCACATTTTAGTGAACATATCAGTGTAGCACAAAATCTTCATGATTGCTCAGATAATTGTTCTCAGTGGAGATGTTAATGAAAAAGGCCAAGATTCTCCAAACCAAACACAACATCCTCTCCAATACACCCCGTCTCATCAGTGGTTAAGTAAATGAACGGCAAATGAACGCCGCTTTCACTCAGGTAATGGGTTGTTTGGGAGCTGAGCAGCATCCAAACGATGATTTAGCACAAAACTATGACTCATTTTTAAATTAAATTGCATGGTTTGATTGCATAAACGAAATTAAACATATGATGTATCATGGGGAACGGTATTGTTTAGACTACTGTAATAGTCACCAATGGATCACTAAGAATGGGTTGCAGACAGATGTGAAGTGCGATACCACTTGACAGCACTCTCGTGTACCGTATGGAGCCACTGCCAGCTGCCGTTTAGCTTAGCTTAGCTTAGCACAAACACTGTGGGCAGTGAGAAACAGCTAGCCCATTAACTTCCTGGAGTCTTGCAGCCTTTTTACACTTCCCCCAGATTAAACATATAGGTTGAAACAACTTTGGAGGTGCTGGAAGGCAGATTTTGTCACATGCAGACAGACTTCCTACTGCAAGAGTTTGCTTCATATTTACCTGATGGACACAAGAGTGGAATTGATCTTCTCATCTTACTCTTGCCAAAAAATGCAAATAAACATATTTCCCAAAATGTAAAACTATGGTTTCGGTTTTTATCCTGTTTCTGTATCCTGTTTCGTGTTTCCTCCCTGGTCACGTGTGGTAGTTTCTGTCTTGTGTTCCATTGAGTGTCTGTATGTTCTGTTTCTTGTTTTATTTTTAAGTCTGGTCTCTGTCTGGTCTTGTCTTTAGTTCTACTTCCTGTGTTTTCCCGCTCCTTACCTGATGTTCTTTATATATGCTGCCTTTAGGGGCGATTATAGGGAAACACAACCTGTCATTTCATTGTTACGCAGACGATTTGCAAATCTATTTGCCTATAAAAGCAAATGACAGTGTTGCACTAAACTCCCTGCTAAGCTGTATCGCTGATATTAAGTTGTGGCTTTCAGACAACTTTCTTAATTTGAATGATAGTAAAACAGAGTGTATTATTTTCAGTACTCCAGGCATGCAGAATGGGCCAGCTTTGAGTTTGGGAGCTCTGACATCTTGTACGAGATCTGTTGTCAAAAACTTGGGGGTTACTTTCGATTGCTGCATGAAATTTGATAAACAGATCAGTAATGTGGTTAAAATGAGCTTTTTCCAGCTTCGTCTGCTGGCTAAAGTTAAGCCCTTTCTGAGCAGGCACGACCTAGAAAAGGCCATTCATGCTTTTATCAGTTCAAGGTTGGACTACTGTAATGCCCTCTATGTTGGACTGAACCAGACCTCCATCTCACGTCTTCAGCTTGTTCAAAATGCTGCTGCTCGCTTTTTAACAAATACATCTAGACGTGCACACATCACTCCCGTTCTCTACACCCTGCATTGGCTCCCGGTGCGTTTTAGAATAGAGTTTAAGATTTTATTGTTTGTTTTTAAAGCTTTAAATGGTCTCGCCCCAGAGTATCTGTCTGAAATTTTAACTGTACGGGAGAACAACCGGTCATTGCGGTCTTCAAATCAGTTGGTTTTAGAAGTCCCGAGGTCCAGGTATAAACGGTGGGGGGGATCAGGCTTTTGCAGTTGCTGCCCCGAGACTCTGGAACAAGTTACCCCCTGATATACGTACGGTTACAGATGTCACTCTTTTCAGGTCCAAGCTCAAAACATATCTGTTCAGTCTGGCTTTTAATACGTAGTAGTGGTGTGACAATTTCATTCTTTTTTTTCTTTGTACTTCTTCTGAATTTACAATTTCTTTGTTCACTCCTTCTATTGTAGGTTGTGATTTTACTTATTTTGTTAAGCACTTTGGATACCTGCTGGTAGTTGTAAAGTGCTATATAAATAAATTTTGATTTGATTTGATTTGATGTTATCCACCTGTTTCCCAGCCCTCTTGTCACCTGCATCGTGTTATCTCGTTACCCTGTGTATTTAATGTCTGTACTCCCTTTGTCACTTGTCGGATCGTTTTGTGGCTTTGTGACCTAGTCCGTGTCCGTCTGTGTCTGTCCGTGTGTCCGTGTGTCCGTGTCCGTGTCCGTGTCCTTGTCCTTGTCCGTGTCCTTGTCTTTGTCCGTGTTTGTCCGTTCCCATACCTGTGGCTTGTTTTTCCCTGCCGTTCTGTTTTTGCCTTTCCTTTTTCCCCTGGACCTTTTGGTAATTTTGGACTCTTTATTTATTTTTATTTTTTTATTCACTGGACACTGTGTTTGTGTGGACTTTCATTTTGTTTTTGTAAAAAAAAAATCCTTGTTTACCTGCTCCTGCCTCCCTCATCTCTGCTATTGGGTCCTTATTCTGCTTCATTGTAACAAACTATTCTTTTAGCGTAGAAGCTTAGGAAATATAGCCTACTACTGAGCCTGTAAAGAGACATGGGGAATGGTTTGTTGTTGTGCACGCCACTGCTTGTGAGCATCGACTGTATAACCAATCTAAGTACTGTTAACGTTGTGTTGCTAACATTTCACATTCATAGCATGAAATTGGTAAAGATGATGCCTCCTCTTAAAGATATAGAGCGCAGTTTCTGTCACCCCCATGAGGATGTAGTCGTTAGCAGCTAAGGAGGACAGGATTTTAAAGAACATGATGGACTGTTCAGAAGTAATTATCGTCACTCGAGTTTCTGCACGGGAAAGACACCGTGCGACACAATCTTTATCGACAATCTTGTGTGGAGCTGATAGTCTTAATTAGCTTTGTAGGAACTGAATTGGCAATGGTTTAAATATACCGGATGTTTATTAATATCAAAAGGTACACATTAAAGCTTTGTCGATGACACTATCAGGTACATTTTGTTGTTGGAAGATGAATACCTTCTCCTCAGCAGCCATTCTGACTGGTTTCTGGTGAGCATGAAATGGTTTACATATGAATATTTTCATTTCAATATTGAATCTACAGCAGTAGTCACTCACAGGGGAGAAGAGGAGAGCCAGTATGGTGCGGTCATGTGTAAAGAAGGTTCGTGTTGGAGATGTGCTAACTACATGCATGCTGGAGGAGATCCTTGTACTGACTTTCTGTACTATAACTCCTGGATTATATGACCTGGAAAAGATTGCTTCAGCTCTCCTCTGCGTTTCATCTCAAATAGCATTTAACCTTCAAATAAGATTTAACAAATTAGTGGTTTCTCAAAGCTTCAAAAGATATTCTGCTAGAAATAATTTCTCCCCCCCTTCTGTCTTCCTTTGTTTACTGAAAGGTGATTGCTGATGAAAGGGAAAACTGCTATGTCAGCTTTATATGTTTTTCATGTTTCTCACACAAGAATCTCTCCATTTATGCCATGAAGAAACTTGTGGTTTTCATTACTGGTATCAAAATGTAACTGGTATTCAGTTTCATCAACACAATAATGTAATGGGGTAAGGGGCGGTTAATCTTTGAATAATTGAAAAAAAAATACTGGCCCAGACACACGCACACACATATACACAAACACACACCTGCCTTTAGATTCCCGGCAGTAAAAGCCATGAATAATGGATCTTAGTTTTTCCTGGCCTGAGGGAGAAGCTTTTAAACATAATTTGTTGCTTTAATTTATTTACACAACCTGGCAACCCTGGTCCTCAGGCTAGGTGCATTACACACAACTGAACTACCTCGGGAGGGGTATGGCATGTTCACACACAGACACAGACAAAGACACACATGCACCATGCTCAAGTACAACATGACTTGATCCAGAACATCTGAGATAAGAACCAGCGTTCTGATTAGAAGATCACACAAGCTGATGAGACTGCAGCTATACTGTAAAATCTATATTTATAGTGTGCAGTGCATATTGGCAAAAAGCAGCTGTCACTCAAAAAGAGTCAGTATTTTTCAGTAAGGGGAACATTGTATCTTGAACAGCAGCAGCATACAGTACCTCCTCCTTTTCCATACAGGGCATATCACAAAGCCACACAGGTCTCAAGTTACTGTATGTTTTGAGACAGCAGCCTTTTTTAACATCTGATATCTTCCATCCCTGGCATCCCATAAATCCAAAACAAATTTCAGGATCAGCAGTGCCACCAACCTTTGATTACACTCACTCCATGATGAGCTTCATGTTGCCAAAAGTCCAGAGTGTGTTTACAGACGGTGTTTACAGCACTCCATGTTTCTCATGATCCCGCTGACTAATAATCATAATCACAATAAGCTGTTTACTGTGCTCTACACGCATCTTCAGATCCCCACCATTACTGTAATCATTCTTGAAACCGTAATAGTACACAGAAATCAAGCACTAAGCACAAAAGTCAATATATGACTGGATTATGAGTTTGCATGAGCCTACAAGCTGGCCATTGTCACAGGAGCACACCTCTTCTACTGTTATTTCTTTCCCAGCAGGAATCTAAGAGCTTTTCAGAATTGGATATGGCCTTTACCAGGTCATTGCACAAACATATTAAAACTGTATATATTATACTTGAAATCCCAAATTCAATTTTAATATTAATGTAAGTGTAAATTCCCATGGTTCTTTTGTGCAATTGATTTAGCCCATGCTGTGACACAAGAGAGAACTGGGTCATATATTCCACAATAAGAAATAATGTTCCGGTAAATCACAGCAGAGAATGGAAAAGCATTGCCTATAACTCTGAATCACTCAATAAAATGAGCTAAACTAAATATTACTCAATACAAAAATCTATCAAACCACAGACTCTACTGCACATGCAAAACTAAGCATTTTCAAACAAGTGTTTGTTCAATCTTTTTCTGTGGTTGTTTTAATTTGAAGGGATTGGCATTGCCTAGTAGTATCATATAATCAGCATCCTTGTAGTAGTTGATTATAATCTCCCTGCCGGGAATCCTTGTGTTATATCAATAATTTGGGGATCCATTTTAATCTTGTCTCAGCTGAATTTAACGTAGAGGCAATTTTTTTTTTCTTTGACACACAACAAAGCCCACAGCACTGTATTCTCTATTTTCAAGAAATGGAATAATAAGACAGATATTGTCAAATTATTTAGCATTATAGTCACATACAAATTCAATTCAGCTCCCCATACAACTCCCATTGTTTGTCTGTGAAATGAAAAGGATATTAAATTTGTTGGTGAGGTTTGTCAACCTGAGAGAGCGCGTTTTCAGTCACAGTAGCTGTGAAAGGTAATCTGTTTCTCCATGCCGCTGTCATGATCAAAAGGATCACATTCCCATGACTATCACCCACAACAACCCACACAGACATGTGCAAAGACACAATATGGATACACCATGACACATACTGTATGTACACGCACCAACAAACACACGTACAGACGTGTAAAAGCGCACACTGAATTCAAACGCATGAGCACAAACACAAACACAGCGACTTACATTTATACACACAAAGCAAATCTCACTAGCGCTTGATGTTGTGTATTTTCTTTAAGAAGCTTGTCTTGTGCTGTGAAGATGGCAGTGCGGGAATGGACACACACACACACACACACACACACACACACACACACACACACACACACACACACACACACACACACACGCACACTCAAAAACACTTTCGCAGTACCAATACCCAAAGCAGCTGCACAGCAGAATCCAACAAGAGAGTAAAGGATCAGTAGAAGCTTCCATTTCATTTCAGACTCCATAGTGCGAGAAATTATTTTTTTTTAACATTTTAGATGTTTTTGTAACCATCCCACATCTCCTACAGTACCATAAGTGGCAGCCACACATAGATGAGTAACTCTAATGCCGCTTTTAATTTTCCTTTACTTGAAATAAATGAAGATGTTGCTCATGCTGTGGCTCCAATTTGACATCAACAAGTGCACAGCTGACAGCCTGAAATATTCAGTATTTCTACAAACACTGGATTTTTTGAAAGCAGAAGGATTTTTATTCATCAGAGAGGCATTTCAATGTTCTGAAGGATGCAGCTAAGCCATAGAAAATATGAGACGGATACAGAAGGTGGTTGTATGTTGATGGTTGTTTAATGGATGTTTTCGACCAGCACAGAGACAGATTTTTGTTCTAAAGATGTATGTACCACAGTTTATTGTAGATGTGTTGCAGGTTTTGCACTCTACACCATCCACTGAATCACACCCCCACCCCTTCCCCGTCGCAAGGGACTTTACCCAACCCTCCTTTCATGCTTTAGTCATCCCGCCTGGGCTGCTGCAACATCCCTCCTGGCTTGACTCCCAAAGCACTCTTTAGCCCGTACATCCAGAATTCCCAACACACACACACACACACACACACACACACACACACACACACACACACACACACACACACACACACACACACACACACACACACACACACACACACACACACACACACACACACACACACATTCCGCATTCCCTGCACTGGCTTCACAAGGCTGTTTGCATTGAATACAAAACTCTGTTGCTCAAACCTCCAGGCCACAATGTAGTAGCACACGTCGGCCTGTGATCTGCATTCTGTCGTTAGCTGCCACTTAGCTTTTCTCTCCCTGCGGCAGGCTGGTTATCGCTCACCCTCCACTCCCTTCAACCTCCTCCTCCTCCTCCTCTTAAAGATGGAATAACTTTACTCCAGTCAGATCAGCAGAGTGACTCCCTATTTTCCATCATAACCCAAACCAAATCTGTCTTCAATACATTTATCATATAACACCTTTGACTTAAATCTACTCCTCCATATATATATATATATTTTACCCCATGTGCATCGGCATGAGGGGATTGTGCACTGAAAGGAGGTAAGACTGAAGTCATTTATCTCTTCTTCCTCTCCTTCCCTTACTTTTCTGGTAACTTCAATCAAGAGGAGGGCGTGTGAGTGTTTCTGCTAACTGCTCATGAGAGCAGGCGACGAATTCTGCAGGGAGAACGAGCACCAAAGTAATGAGGAAAAGCATGAGAAAGAGCCAGATTGAGACAAAGGAGAGAATATGTGCAAGAAATACTGTTGGCAGAGCTACAGACTGAGCAGTTTGATGTTTTATGTTCCACCGACCAGGTGCAGTAGTGGTTCAAATAGAAGAAAATAAAAATTGCATTTACTTACTCAGCCTGCATTTACTGTCTGCAGGCTTTTATTGTGAAATTTACAGTTATACAAATTGCTCAAAATGTAAGTGATTTATGTAGAAATAAAACTTTTATTTTCAAGGAAAATGTTAGTGACCCCTTTGATGTTTCCTCTAGCGCCATCATCATGTCTACTTATATTTTCAGTGTGTCCAATACTTTGGTTTATGACTTATGACTTATGAGATACCTGCAGAACTAATGAAATTCCTGCCAGCTTCTGCTGTAGGCTTTTGTGTCTGGTGCTAATAAGCTAATGTTAGCAGGTTACTATAACATTCCAAAGTAAAATGGTCACAATGGCATTCCGATGTTAGCAATAAGCTCAAAGCACTTATTCTCAATTTGTTTGGATCACAGAAGGAATGCATAATTTAACATAATTCAAAAAGTATTGCTGCATTGTGTAGTGTGTACAGAAAACAGGTTGAGAATGAAACCCCACTGGTTCTGTGCTGTTGCCTGATCCATCCTTCAGCCGCTACTCAGTTAGTAAGGGGAGGGGGTTGCTATTTAATCAAAAAAGTGTCAGATTAATTCAGACAAATTCCAGCAATCTAGTTTTCTAATAAAGCTGTCATATTTGCATCCGGTGACTTACACTCGCCATCGTTTTAGATTAATTCCCGTCACAACCTTTTGATTTATGAATGTATAATAATTGAGGGCAATGTCTGTAACTGTGAGCAAGTATGTGTGTGTGTGTGTGTGTGTGTGTGTGTGTGTGTGTGTCTGTGAGTGAATTTGTGTCTACAAAGCCTTGAGTTTTAATCTAACATGTTGCTTGTGTCTCGATGAGAGAAATTCACATTTTGCAATAATTGAGCAAGTTAAGAGGGAAAGATGAGATTCCTGGTGTGAAAGGAGCATGAGTTGCATCATTAGTTCTCTGTTTTACAGCAGCAGCGTCTCATCTTTCCTTATCTCACTGCCGTTCATATCAAAGGACCTAATGCATTCACATTTCTTCTTCTTCTTTTTCTTCTTCTCCACTTGACTTTGTCTTTCCATTCCTAGGGTAAAAGCATCCAAAGGTCAACATTTCCATTATGCAGACATAGGAAGAGGAATTGATTTGTGTAATTGTTGCTTGATAGTATTTCATTATGTTTTGGCAGCTGTGTGGTGAAATGGCAAGGTAATCTCTAATTTGCATAACTGTAGAGGAATGGCATTTTTATTCATAAATCACTTCTTTGTTTTTTAATCTTTTGGATTTAATTGACTGCTTTCATATTATGTGGATTTTGTGCAATAAATAATAGTAAAACAAAACTACTCCATGCAACTAATTTCTGTGGTTTTGCTGTCCTGCAACGTGTTTCCACTTCCCTGAAGGAATATTATGAGGTAAACATGTGACTACTCCACTTTGCATCTCAGAGACCGCTACAGACAAACACCCACACCTGTTACATTGTTTGCCTTCATACTGCTGCTTTCACTTCACTGCTGCTGAGTAGAGTAACTGAAGTGCACACAAGGGGCTTCACAATGTATATCATCTTGTTATCAGGACTCAATCCAAACTACACAGGAGTCCTCTGATCATCCTGTCCAATTCTACGCTCATCCACAAACATTTCTGCCAGTGTCAATTTTGCTTGGTATTTACTTTTGTGTTCCAGCATCCAAAACCAACTCTGCACAGTAGAACAGACGATGCAAGCAGAGGTTTTGATATTAACTGAACAAACTGAGTTTTGCCTGCTCTCTGTATGTCGCTGTTTATGTCACTTCATAAGCGTCATGGCAGATTTGACAGAATACAAGTCTTGACAATGTTAAACAGGCACTATGGTGAAGTCTCTGAGTGCATTTCTGAATCGTTAAAATGATGATCGTACATATCTTTGCCCCACATCTTGGTGTATTGTTGATGGTAATTTAAGTTTTGAGCGGCGTACGACAAAGCTTTTTCAATCTTGTTTTAATCACCTTAGAAATATTTATTAAAAAATCCAACGCATCTGAAGTTTTACCATCCTAATGCTTTCATCTCCTCACGCTTTGATTATGGCAACAGCCTTTTTAATGGTCTGAATCAAAACCCATTCAGGTGAAAATGTGACCACATCACACCTGTTTTAGCTTCCTTGCACTGCCTTTCAATATTGTTAAGAATAATTTATTTTAAGATTGCATTTATTGCTGTTAAAGATCATCGTGGCCTCACTTTAATTTCTGACCTTTTAGAACTATTCTATCTGTACATTGAGATTCTCAGACAGACGTCTTTTGTTGCAGACACTCATCTGAAATCTCTTCTCTTCTTAAATCAACCTTTTATCAAGCAACTTGTACTGATTTTGAAGGTTTTTTTTTAGTTGACCCAATTTGCCTTTTTATTTCTTTTATCTTGCTGGAATTGGGTTACTGTTTTTACTTGTGATTTTTGTTTTATTATTTGTTGATTGTAATGTGTGAAACACTTTGTAAATTATAAATCTTGCAACAGTTTGCTTCTCATTGTTATATTATCCTGTTTAGATGACTTTAGCTTTGTTTCATTTTCTTTCTATAATGTTTGTAACTATCCTGCCAGCTTGATATTTTGTTCTGAATGCTTTTATTGTGAAGTACTTTTCCCCATGAATAAATCTTTAGCCTCTTACTCAGAATCCAACATGTTAAATATAATCTTGATAAAATGAGATCAGCAAGTAGGACGGCGACATCTGCTTGTGTCAACTGTTGGCTCTGTCCTTAACGCTGCACTGCAGAGCTGACATGATCTAAAGATCAGGCTGGAGGCCAAATCACTTCCTGAAACTCCTTTATTAAGATCCCTGCATATTCTAAATCAAACAGATGGACTTCTGATATGTGATTACCATCCTTTGGCCAATGTTTGTCCCTGCTTGTAAAAAAAAAAAAAAAAATGGTGAAGGCCACTAAACCAACATTTATATGTTAGAGTTAGGTAACTTTGTATTTATTTAATTATTTATTAAAGCCAAAAAGCCCAAAAATAGCAAAAAAAACCTTTAGCTGTACACATTGCAAATAAAGCTTTAATCCCTCTATTGACATGATTAATGTTCTGTTCAAAGATTCCACTGAACTGGCTTCAAACGACTGAATGTCATATCAAACCCATCTCGACTGCCTCTCCTAAGCTGTTGAAGGAAAAGTCACACATTGTCACTGTCTCCAACCGACTTTGCATGTCATTACACAGGGAGCGCCATGTTGCACAGTCGGATCCGCACAAAACTGTCTTTTCTTCCATCATCATACATGAAGGAGACTAAGCAGAGCCACCAGGAGCTGTCTCACCCGCCGCAAAAAGGCACACGGCAAAGAAAAACACTTCCCCTACTGTCAGTGTCTGCCAACCGTTTCTGCTCCCAGACTAGACTTGGCTTCCAACACCTGCAGACAAACCGCTGAATGACACTGGACACCACAGACAAACACACATTATACTTTTCTTTATATCTCAGCTTGTCAGAGGGGAGAACGTTGTGTAAAGCCAAACTGAACTACTGTGTTGTTTGTGTCACTCCCAAAGTTTCTGGTGGCACCGTAGCTATCCAATCTTGTAGACACACACACACACACACACACACACACACACACACAGACACACACACACAGACAGACTGTTGAGTGACCTGTCTGTTTTATTCATGACTATGACTACACAGCAGCCGTGTCCTCTGATTCTTACTTCAGATAATGTCTTACTGCTGATATCCTGTGGCATCCAAACTATTGATGCACCCATACAGAACAGATAAGATCATTTTACCAAATGTGATTGTGTTCGTGTAACTGAAGTGGTATGAATTACAGTAAGTAACAGTAAGATGTTGCAGTGTGGTGCAAAAAGCTATACAGTGCTGCTCCCTGCTGGCTTGACCATGCTGCGTTACTGAAACATGACACCGCTCTTTTAGGCTTTGACACACAGCTGGAAGGATAATGACAAACCACTGCTCCATTTAGCAGTATCCTGGAGGTCAAAAGAACTGAACTAATCAAAAACTTGGTCACATCTGGCAGGCAAAATAAACACTTATTCTGCTAAAAAATAAAGTTTGATATAGATGTTAAGCATTACTATGTATGTGTATCCTGATTTGTACCATGATTCAGTGTTTATGGACCAAGCACGTGTATAAGCTATATGATATATAGCTATATAGGTATATATCATTATATTATATATACTATATTATATATAATTATTATTATTATTATTATTATTATTATTATTATTATTATTATTATCATCTAAGGACCGGGTGCGTGAGAAGGGCGGGACTATATCACAGTCACTCCGCTCCATTGACCAATGATCGTTTGAAGAGCCCTCTACGTCACCTCGTGATGACAATATCTCTTTCTTTAAGTTTCACTTTCCGTTGCCGGTAAATGTAGACTAGGCCTACTGTATCTAACCTACGAAAGTAAAGCGGAGCTACGGTCTCGAAGGTTTTTTTTATTTCGGTTAGGTACTTGAAAGCTAGAACTGCAGAAACGGACACATTCAGCTTGTCCACACAGGTTTGTTCCACATCTTTCACAAGACATGTACAATCCAACAACAGAAAAAAAACGATATATACAGTGCAGTAGGCCTAGATATTGATGTCCATGTTATAATTCTTCATTTTTCTACAGGAGAAGTCATGTCACGATTATTGGCTGAAATAAAGCGCACCAGCAAAGCAGCCGCGGAAGTGTTGGAAAGTAAGTAAGCAGTTGGCGGGGTAATAGAGGGTTATAGTGCGAAAATGAAGAGCCATAAACACAGTTACAGTATGTGGCTTCAGTTTTATAAGCAGGTCACTGTTAAGCTGACATATTGGCGCTGGGAAAATAAAAAAAACAACTGTCTAAAATGTGTCAAACCAAAAATGTTCCCAGTGCTTACCCAACACCAAGCCTGTACCGCGTGAAGTTAGTTTAATGTTTGACATTCGTCGGTTTTCGCGGATGTTACGTTTAATAGCTCCTTGTCAAAGACTCTATTTCCCCCAGTTCAGGTTATGTTGGAGAGCATATTAAGACTCAAAATCACCAAAAATGACGATGCGTTAAGGGCGTAAAGATCTGAATGTCGGTGCACCGCGCCAGTCATAATAGACGTCCTTAGGGACCGTCTTAAAATTGCAATACCAGCTATTTCAGTCTTTTAATACCTTTTCTTTTTGCTGTTTGACATAGAAATCTCAAACCACTTCCATTATCAAGAGGGTGAGCCATTAAACATTTCACACTTGTTAATAAGTTAAAATAATTAAGAAATAAAGGTATTGTTGTCAATACAAATGGTAAACTGGGTTGGCCTTTCTGGCTCAGTACTAAACTGGTTTGAATCCTATTTAAAGAATAGGGATTACTTTGTGTCAATAGGTAATTATACATCTGAGCGTACAAATATGACGTGTGGAGTTCCCCAAGGCTCCATTCTGGCTCCATTCTGGGGCCTCTTCTGTTTAGCATCTACATGCTTCCACTGGCTCAGGTTATGGAAAACAACAACATAAGTTACCATAGTTATGCGGACGACACACACATTTACATAACCTTATTGCCAGGGGACTATAGTCCAATACAAAAACTGACTAAGTGCATCGAACAAATTAACAGCTGGATGTGCCAGAACTTTCTGAAATTAAATGAGGGAAAAACTGAGGTGGTTGTTTTTGGAGCAAAAGAGGAACGATTAAAAGTCTGCGCTCAGCTTCAAACAACAACAATGTTAAAAACAACAGACAAAGCCAGAAATCTTGGTGTAGTCATGGACTCTGACCTGAATTTTAACAGCCACATTAAGACAATTACAAAGTCAGCCTATTATCACCTTAAGAATATATCAAGGGTTAAAGGACTTATGTGTCAACAGGATTTGGAAAAACTAGTCCATGCTTTCATCTTCAGTAGACTTGACTACTGTAACGGGGTCTTTACAGGTCTCACTAAAAAATCAATCCGACAGCTACAGCTGA
The DNA here is from genome assembly GCA_013375575.1 of Percina caprodes. Lineage (NCBI taxonomy): Eukaryota > Metazoa > Chordata > Actinopteri > Perciformes > Percidae > Percina > Percina caprodes. The sequence continues at coordinate 198,372 of JABXJD010000211.1, forward strand.
TTAAGAACGCTGCTGCTCGAGTCCTCACTAAGACCAAGATACTGGATCACATCACTCCAGTTCTGGAGTCTTTACACTGGCTTCCTGTGCCCCAAATAATTGATTTCAAAGTTCTTTTGCTAGTTTATAAATCACCCCAGACCTCTAAGGTCATCTGGGACAGGTCTACTTTCTGTTCCCAGAGTCAGAACTAAACAGGGTGAAGCAGCATTCAGTTTCTATGCTCCTCATATCTGGAATAAACTCCCAGAAACCTGCAGATCCGCTGCTACTCTCAGTTCTTTTAAATCAATGCTGAAGACCTTTCTTTTTGATGTTGCCTTTCTTTAAATGATGTTCATTTCTTTAATGTTTAATTTCTTATACTGCACTGTAACTTTTATTCTTGTGTTTCTTGTGTTTTATCTTTTTTATTTTTAAATGTTTATTGTTGTGTTTCTTAACTGTCTTTGTGTAAAGCACTTTGAATTGCCCTGTTGCTGAAATGTGCTATACAAATAAAGCTGCCTTGCCTTGCCTTGCCTTGCCTAATTTCAACATATTTCAACACATTTCTGAATATATTGACATCAAACCACCTGTAATCTGTCTCAGACATCTCACAACTTTCCACAGCTGTTAGTTTGTGAAAATAATACTTTGAGAACACCTAATCAATATCCCCGATCTGTTGCCTAATAAATACATCCTGTTGTTGCAGAAGCAGATCTACGCACAGACTCGGAAATCCAGTCACTGACTCGAGAAGAACTGCGCGACCTGTTTCCTGAACCTAAGTATTTCAAACTGAGAAGGACCATCAATGACATAATACATAAACAGGTGAGCTACTGTAACAGGTTGACATGTATAAGAGAGATATTTAAATAGAGATACATAGCACAGATCAAACCGTATCATTAGGAATTGTGAAAGTCATGTCAAAATAATTCTGTAATATAATATTTTTTGTTTCAGAAGCCAATTGGTGTGATCCTAAGCGAACTGAAGGAGTTCATCCCACATGAATCTTTCAGGAGTACGTACAACTTCGATAGCATTACTTTCACTTTCACAGGTGACAGCTATTTGGTCTTGGCAGTAAATTCAAACATGCACAACCTCATTCTCTCTCTCTCTCTCTCTCTCTCTCTCTCTCTCTCAGCTGCTCTGACCAACAACGGAGTCTTGGTTGATTACCTCCGTATCCTGAAGGACATTAAGACCCACATAAATTATGTCCAGAGTTTCCTTGATGCTCACATAGGTGTTCTGGAAGAATTCAGCAAAAATCCGCCAGATCAGGAGACAGTCTCCTCTAATCCAGTGAAGCTCCCCTATGGCCAACCTGATGGCCGTTCACAAGGAGCACGAGGTGAATCCCACTCTCTTCCACTTCACACACTCATGACGCGTTAGTGAGGAGCATTCGGTTTGCGGTTCAGTTCTAAAAATGTCAAAATATAATATAATATAATATATAAACTTAAAACATCACTTTTAGAGTTGATTGTTTAAATGACATATTAGGATTAGGAGTCAGTAAGTGCATTGATGCCATTTCACGTGACTTGCCAGGTACAGGTACCTCGGACACCAGGGGTCAAATGATGCTCCACACTGGCCAAACTGGTGGCCATCCACAAGCACCACAATGTAAATATAACTTCTTTTTTTTGCTCTTCACACTCAAAGCACATTCAAAGCCTTGACATATTTGTATCTGGACACTTGTGTTGTTGACGTACATGTTGTAAATGCAGAGATCAAACCTGAGCCCAGAGATTCATTCTCTGGAAACCCACATATGTTTAAAATATTCAAAACTCAGGGTTCACTTAGCAGCTTTTTGTTCTGTAGCTTTTAACCATATCCCACTGCCTTATCCAGCATACAGTATGCGACTTGCTCACCACTAATCATTTAACACATATGACCAGCTGTTATCATTACAAGACTGAGATCCTGTACTTCTGGAAAAAGCTAGTCAGTGAATCTTGAGTTTAGAATATCTCATTACAGATTGTGGCCTTCTGGTTGCAGGGTAAACTTCTGTCCACCCGTTACACATATAGGTGTTGGTTAATCAATTTTATGTTTTTTTAATAATCTTTAAAGTCAGTAATGACATTATGTCATTGTACCTAACAGGGTCTTTTGTAGGTCCAAGTACTTCAGACCCAGTCCCAGTGGAGCGCTACAATAGCCCAACTGATGTCAGTCCACAACGAGGACGAGGTGAATCTCACTTTCTTCCACTCCACACTCTCATGCCATGTTTAATAAGTAGTATTCACTTTGAGATTACATTATAACTCAAAATTAAGGTATCTCTTGGAATTGATTTTGAAATGATTGACTAAAAGATTTGGAGTCAGTCGTAACATTCATGCCATTTTATGTTACAGCCTCTTTGCCTGGTACCGTATGTCAGGCTCCAGTGATCAAATAGTGCACCATACTGCAGTTGTCTGACTGAATCTGGTGTCATTCACTTTTATATTCTATTATAACTCAAAAAATTTAAAACTCTGCAGGATACTGTGTCAGACCATATCCAGAAGCACGTTAATATCTGTTTGAGGATTGTAGGTCTTATGAGACATCATGTCACCGTCTATTTTTTTTTATCTAGTTTTTTTATCAGGATTTTTAGGAACCACATAGCAAGAGTTAATTTTTATTCATTTAAAGGTTTTTTTTTATTTGATAGGATAGCTAGGTGAGAAAGGGGGGAGACATGCAGGAATTTGTCACAGGTGAGATTCAAACACTGGACTCAACTGCAATGAGGCATAAACCTCGAAGTATATGGGCGCCTGCGTTACCCACTTATTTTAAGACTAATTTTATTCTGCTGTTAGGTTCACTCAATTCTTTTCAATGTATAAATCTGATTTTGCACATCCATTTTTCTCTCTATAGCCACATTGGAGTACAAGATGATTGTCAGCGGTAAAACCTTTAATGCACATCAACAGCTGATGGAGAAAATTCAGGATCAGGTTCAGGATCAAGTTTTGCTCATTGAAAACAGTCAAGATTACAAGATCACTTTTGTCTTCTGCCCGATCAGTTCACGCGTTGCATCAGATGTTGAGGCAGCCATGACTGACGTTAAAGGTAAGGGGAAAGAAATTAGTGAGAAGTTTCTTTCTGACTTATATACAGTCATGAACTAGATTATTGGCACCCCTGGAACTTTTCCAGAAAAGTGTTGCAATGACAAATGTTTTGGTATACACATGTGTATCACCTTTAAGTGCATTGGAACAGCACAAAAAAGCAGAAGAAAAAAAGGCAAATTTGACATAATTTTACACAAAACTCAAAAATTAGGTCGGACAAGATTGTTGGCACCCTCAACTTAATATTTGGTTGCACACCCTTTGGAGAAAATAACTGAAACCAATCGCTTCCTATAACCATCAACAAGCTTCCGACACCTCTCAACTGGAATTTTGGACCACTCTTCTTTTGAAAACTGCTCCAGGTCTCTCAGATTTGACGGGTGCTTTCTTGCAACAGCAATTTTGAGATCTCCATAGGTGGAATTTAGATCTGGACTCATTGATGGCCACTTCAGAATTCTCCAGCACTTTTTCTCCAACCATTTCTGGGTGCTTTTTGAGGTATGTTTCGGGTCATTGTCCTGCTGAAACACCCATGACCTCTGACGCAGACCCAGCTTTCTGACACTAGGCCCTACATTATGGGCCAAAATCTTTTGATAGTCTCCAGATTTCATGATTCCTTACACACAGTCAATGCACCCAGTGCCAGAGGCAACTTAACAACCCCAAAACATCCTTGAACCTCTACCATGTTTGATTGTAGGTACTGTGTTCTTTTCTTTGTAGGCCTCTTTCCGTTTTCTGTAAACAGTAGAATGACGTGCTTTGCCAAAAAGTTCTACCTTAGTCTCATCTGTCCACAAAACGTTCTCCAAGAAGGATTGAGGCTTACTCAGGTAAAGATTTGAAAACTGCAGTCTGGCTTTTTTATGCCTTTGTGTCAGAAGTGGGGTTCTCCTCGGTCTCCTGCGATAGCGCTTCTTCTCATTCAGATGACGACGTATGGTTCGAGTTGACACTGATGCACCCTGAGTCTGCAGGACAGCCTAAATTTGTGTGGAAGTTGACTGAGGTTGTTTATCCACCATTCAAACTATCCTGCGTTGCATTCTTTCATCAATTTTTCTCTTCCATCCAAGTCCAGGGAGATTTGCCACAGTTCCATGGGTTATTAACTTCTTGATTATATTGCACACAGTGGAAAAAGGAACTTTAAGATCTCTGGAGATTGACTTGTAAGATTGTTGATATTTTTCCACAATTTTGTTTCTTAAGCCCTCAGACAATTCTCGGCTATTCTTTCTCACACATAGGCACACAACACAAAGGTTGAGCCAACTTTTCTACACTCTAACTGGCTTCAGTTTTGATTTCTATATTGGCAGCACCTGTTACTTGCCACAGGTGAGTTTAAATGAACAGCACATGTTTGAAATGAAATTATTTACCCACAGTTTTTTTTTTAGTTTTGTGAAATATTATGTCAAATTTGCCTTTTTTCTTCTGTTTTTTTGTGCTGTTCCAATGCACTTAAAGGTGTTAAACATGTGTATACCAAAACATTTGTCATTGCAACACTTTTCTGGGAGAAATTGTGGAAATTGTGCATTTTCTGGAAAAGTTCCAGGGGTGCCAATAATCTCGTTCATGACTGTAATCAAAGTAAAGACATACTAATATGTTGGGAAAAGAGAATAGTTTGGTATTCACACAATTAAACAACAAATTCACTGTATGTCTTTTGATCATCATTTGTCTTCAGTCTCTGAGAGTTTCTTCCGTACTGAACCTTACTGTTTAAGATACAAGCTACAATTTTTCATCCTCCCTCCCTTTTGTCATTCTCCCTCCTCTCTTTTGGTGTCCTCAGATGATAAACCTGTCATTCTGGTGTTAATGCACCACACACGGGAGGTCAAGTACATGACATCTATGAGAACATGGTCTGCCTACGCTAACGTTGTGTTGCATGTCAACGTTTTCTACCATGACACAATGCATGGATTACTGAGGAATCAACAAAATGATGCTGCTGTTACCCAGATGCAAAACAAATTACTGGAATGTTTCCTTCCACAATGTGAATATTCCAGTGAAAATGCTAAGGGTGTGGTTGCTAAAAGTGATTGTGGTACTTCTGGTAGAGGTGGTAACAACAGGCCTTCTGAAGCTGATAGTAATAGCAGTATTTTTAGTAAACTATTTGTGTGGAGTGACCATGACAAGTAAAACAATATTTTATGGATTTCATCAACAGCAAAAAATAAAACAATAAAAAAAATATTGATTTAGACAATTTACTGTTTGCAGAAAACATGTTCTCCTCCTTGGTAAAATAAGATCTGCTACTGATTGTGGTCTAATGGTGTCATGTATTCATGTTAATCATGTAGCTAAACACAAAGGTCTCTGTCCAGTTCCCTGCTATTGTGTTTCTAAGGCTACATCATATAACTTGTGTTTTTTGATGCAAACAATCAACACTTAAAAAAACTGATTTATTTAAAATAAGAGTCAGACTTTATACTGTAGATCAAAGAAAAGAAAAGTGTTGACTTGAGCTTTTGAGCTGTTGTCAACCATCATACTTTAAGGAGAGTTTTGGTTTAAAGTAAGTTATAATGTAACCTTATGATGAAACAGAATTTCTATAATCAAATGTCCAGTGTTCAGTTCTCCAGCTGCAACTGTTGTTTGTGAATATTAGTAATACTTGAATGTACATTAAGTAATGAAAGAGTGCAAATGCCTCAAAGTAGGTAACTTACAAATTATCTTTGTGTGTTGCTCTACTGTAGGACAGATATTAAACAATTTATGTAAAAATAAAGAATAAACATTAAGATTTTTTTGCATTAAAGCATGAATGTGCATTTTTGCTTTACCTTATTGCAAAATCATGTTGAAGAATGCATGTAAGATGTGATGATTACCATACCCAAAGCTTTACATAACAATAAACCGCATATATGGGTGTAATCGTATTGTCAGTGGTCCTTTATTAATAGTCTTTCAATATATTTTTCAGGATGGCATATATATATGACTAAGCAACATAAACTTGGCTCCTGTATCCTTTCAACATACACACTGCAAAAATAGTTTGGCTCCTAATTTACTTAGATTTTACTGTTATGTATACTAACCTAAAGTTTAGTTCAGCAAGGCACAGTTTATCTCACTACACAGTGTCTCATATTGCAAGTGTTTTCACAGCACTACACTATGAATGATTTATGTAAAAACACTTACACATCATTTGGACTAACAGATTTTAAGAACCGCATTATCAAATTAGAAAATAAGTTGAATAACTGTTTTGTTGAATGGCTGACTGCGAGAGCAGGCCTACAATAATATCTCTTACTCAAATTGGCTTGAAATCGTCAAAAAACCGAAAGAGGAATGTTATTGACGGACAACATTTCATATGCAGTAGAAATTAAAGTCGAAATGTTTAATGTTATATTTGTGTAAAAAACGTCCAACTTAGTGGGTTAAATTTAGAAATTAGACACATTTACAGAAACTTAATTGAATTCCTCAAATGAATAATTACTTGTGTGCTAATGTTTTAATAGATTAGCTAATTGCAACAATTTTTTGGATGCCGACTGCCGTAAAACCCCACCGTGGAAGAAGTAGATGACTGATATGCTTTTATTCTGGAAAGACAAAAATACTTTTACTCTGAAAAACCATGCCGGAAAATTGACATTGTTTACAAATTGTAGCTGCTTCCATTCTGCACTGCAGTCCATGTTTGCGTGTTCTGTGGAGCTAAATGTTATTTTAATTATTCATTTGGACTTTTTTTTTGACAAGGACTTCCAGCAATGATAATTTTGAGACATAATGACAAGTTATCGTAAATGACACTCCGTTTATTTTTATTAATTAGCTGCACAACAGTTAGCTAACAGTTAGCTAGCTCAACAGTTATTCTGCAGCATGGCTGTTTGATTCATTTCAACAGGTGTTAGCTGCAGGAAGGCAAAGTCTGTCTCAAGAGGTTTCTCACCGGTAACTATCCCGAGGAGAGTTGTAAACGACTCTGTTGCGGCTAGTTTAGCTATAGTTAACTGTAATGTCTGTTCAACTCATAGACTCTATGGTTCAACTAGGTAGTTGTTCACGTAAGTTGTACGTTTGCTAAAGTTAGTCAAACTAAGTTGTGAGATGAGCTAACTGTGTGTCATGCTCATCGGTCGTGTCCTGTTGAGTCCCATCATATCGACGTGTTCAAAAATCGTGTGTTTACAGAGGGTTGTTGCTTTCACTGAATTATCATTTCGCAGGCTGCATCCCATAGCCACCAGTCACTGTTGTGACGTAAGCGCGCTGAAGCCATCTGCACACCGGTCCAGACTTAAGGTAATGACAAGAAAGTCTTAGAAAGAAAAGGAACTCATGCTATCCCCACCCAGGTTTACAGAAAGTGCAATCTGATGATGGTTGTGACCTGCTTCTATCATTCTTCTCTGTTTTAGGAACAGTCCTATCTATATCAGCTAGACATTTGTGATATGCAGCAAGCCAATATCTCATCAGGCAAAGAGACCACTGCTAGTGCCTCAGATGATGACAATGAGGAGGAGGAGGAGGGTGGTGGTGGTGATTGTGTGGATGTACAGGAGAGTTGGGCAGAAAACAAGAAGTTGAAGAATCAAATGATGATTCCAGGTCAGGTGGATGCAGTTACCATGGAGGTCCAACAAGACCCTGGAGCCTGCACAGGGTCAGGTGAGTACAACTGACTGCCTGAGATGCTCACGGGGCGTGACAAAATTACATTCAGCCCCTAAACACGGTACGCTTGAAAAACCCAACTGACACAATGCCACATTGTGCCAGATGGAAAAAAATCGGGATGGAGTTTACACAAGTGATGTGTGGATGATGAAGTCTATGAAGCTTAGGTACTCTTCCTCATTTGTGTGGAAAAAAAGATTTAAAGTTCAGGGCTTCAAATGTAGAAGAATATATTGTGTAAGAACAAAATGTCTTGTAGCCCTGGGATTGCCTTGCTCCCTCCTCTTGTCTGGCATGTGTAAAATAAGACATTTTCAGAATTACTGGAGCAAAGTGCTCTTGAAAACATTTGGAACAGTATGCACAGACAAATCTTTAAGCCAGGCGAGGGGGAGGGAGCGAGGGCGATTCCGGGGCTAGTGCGCACCTCGCTATCTTCTCGGGAGACAGAACGTATGAGCTATGTCCAACTGATTAGGAAACCTGAAGAAGGATAAAAGAGTAGGGCAGAGAGAGGTCTGGGGTCAGACCTGGAGAGACTGTGTTGAAGGATTTCTGATATATATATATATATATATATATATATATATATATTATCCCTGAAGGGCAATTTGGATTACAGCCAGCAGTAAAATAAATATACAACAAAAAATAAACACAACCACAATAGGACTACAACATGAATTGAATTTGAAGTTACAGGATATTATTAACATGTGGGATAACAGCCGGGATGAATGACCTTTTGAATCTATTGGTTCTGCATCGCGGCAAACTATATCTACGCCCAGAGGGGAGCAGCATGAATTCACCCCACGAGGGATGAGTCGGATCAGCTGTTTTTGTGCAATATGTTACATTTAAAATAATGAACTAAGGCATTGTCCCAAAAGCCTAGATACAAAATATTTTGTTTGCCACAAAATGTCCCTTATTGGTGTATAGTTTAAGTTAATCAATATTTTAAGGAATAGACACATGTGGCGAGTAAGGAGGTTTTCTGTGTTTCTGAACCATGTCCATGTATGAGTGTTCTCCTGAGTGTGTTATTGTATTCATGTTCATACATTTACAGTGTGCGTGTTGTATTGTAATTTATTTATTTTCTTGCCAGCTCCAGCTGGATTGAGTGAGAAGAAGAACAAGAGGAAGAGAAGGAGGGAGAAGAGGAAACTGATGAAGAAACAGCTAAAGTCTGCTGATACTTCGGACAATTTAATGTCAGAGCTTCCATTTTCTCTGACCAGCCCCTCTACATGGAAAGAGCTAGGATGTGCGGACCTTCTTGATGTTATCTTTTAATGATTCTTTGAATTACAACTTTCACCTCTTTTTTAAATGTAACGTATGCTTGCCTTTTCTCTCTAGTCCCCAGCCCAGAGTCAGTCCAGAAGAAGAGGAAGAGAAAGAGAGGAGACAGTGAAGGGCGAGTGGACAGTGAAGAGGATGCAGAGAACAAGAAGAAAAAGAAAGAGACCAAACGACCCAACTACTTTATCTCCATCCCCATCACTAACATACAGGTACAAAATTGTGGAACTCTTCACTTGTGTGAAGTACTTGTGTACTTTAGGAATCATGCTGGAGTTTGTGCACATTGAATCGCATTCATAACAAAATTACCGATTCTCCATCAAGATTTTTGCCAACTAATTCACAACATTCATGTTTGTTTGCAATTCAGCCAACTGCTCAGAAGACTTAATAAAAACAACCTGTACTGTGCAAGTTCATCACCACGCTGCTAAAGTAGGCAGTAGGCTGTAATTCGATAAAGATTAGTAGTCCATTGACTTAAGAATTACAAAACCATTGGCATGATCCTTTTGTGTGTTAACTATACTAGTAGTACGTAGTAAAATGAACTATCTCAGACACCCTTTTGACTCTCTGTTTGCAGAGAAGACTTTATTCTTTTCTATCCAGATTAATAATAAATGTAGTCTTTGACACTGGGCCATGGTCAGTGTAGCTCAATCTACACCGGGAGACATTTAATTACCTGATGGGATGATGACACTAAAATCTAAATGAGTATTGACCAAAAAGCTCATCTGAATAAACGTTGATTTACCCCATGGTCATCATGTGTTGACGCCTCATTTGTGTCATTTTGAACTGCAGACGTTTCCCCAGTGTCTCATCCTTCTAATCTTCCCCCAAGCATACCAAGCTGGATCTTGAGACAACAAGCAGTTACTGTATTTGACGGCATCTGCCGGCTGTTGCTGATTGACCGTGAATTTATCCAATGACAGATCAGTTCTGCCGTGATTGCGGTCCAAGAGGCGGTGCGTGAGCAGGAGCCCCGATTGGCCAAAGCCATGATCCCCGTCCCAACTCTCCACATCACGCTATTAGTCACTCATCTCGCCAGTCAGGAGCAAGTAGACCTGTGAGTGGATGCACATGCACACGTGAACACAAACGTACAAACAAACCGAGGATACACACAGTATGTTGAACTTGTCTAACTGAAAAGGAAAATGTCTCCTTTTCAAGTGATTTTTTTCAAGCCAGCTGAGATGAAATGGTGTGTACCAAACCGCATGGAATTTGTTCCTAACACACAACACACAAAAAATGTGTTATTATTTGAATGCCAAAATGCTCAATAACTGTTGAAGGCTGAGCCGCCATAAAGCAGAAAAATTTAAAGTTTATATATTTATACAATATCTATTCCACAACAAATGTGAAAACACTTCATCAAATCATAAAGGACAACGGCAAATAGGAAAACACAACAGCAAAAGAGGAAACACAACAGCAAATATGAAAATGCGATAGCAAATAATGAAAACACAACAGCAAATAAGGAAAACACAACAGCAAATAGGAAAACACAACAGCAAATAGGAAAACACAACAGCAAATAGGAAAACACAACAGCAAATAGGAAAACACAACAGCAAATAGGAAAACACAACAGCAAATAGGAAAACACAACAGCAAATAGGAAAACACAACAGCAAATAGGAAAACACAACAGCAAATAGGAAAACACAACAGCAAATAGGAAAACACAACAGCAAATAGAAAACACAACAGCAAATAGAAAAACACAACAGCAAATAAGAAAACACTTCAACAAATCATTAAACACAATGGCATTCACTTCTACCGGAAAAGGTATCTATCTAGCAGAGGATGGACCCTCCTGATTGGACAGACGGACTGTCTGTCTTTTAACAGGAAGGAGAGGTGAAACACACGCCTATCTTGAAAACATGAGTATAATGATTTGTGATAGTGTTTTCTTATTTACTGTCGTGTTTTCCTATTTACAGTTTTGTTTTCCTATTTGCCGTTGTGCTTTATGATTTATTGAAATGTTTTCCTATTTGCCTTTGTGTTTTATGATTTGCTGTTGCATTTATCTTGCTGTTGTGATTTGCACTTCAGGGCTACCGTTAGTGCATCAATAAAAATAATTCCAGAAGACTACATATATTGCGATATGGATTTGTCCCTCCCCTATTGTACACACAAATGTAGATAAATACTGATCAACTTTTTTAACTTACACACACACACAGACCTGTGCTGTACGTTATATAATTCAACAGTCACTGTTTGCTATGTGTAATCTGTGATTTATTAAATAAAATCTCTTATTTGTCCAGGTTAAACAATTTTTTTCCATATTGCTCTACCAGGACTTAACACACACTACTGCTAAAATACTGCACTTCATACAATCATACAGAGCACCCCTCAAATTAGTTGACTGCCACGACCATATTTTCACAAGCTCTCCCATTCATTCTCTGTGATGCTATTCATTATCACAACATCAGATAATCAAACAAGGTCTCCTTCATGTTTGTTGTAGTGATAAAAGTACAGGCAGAAGTTACTGCTTGGGATGCAGGGTTCTGAAATGATCCTAACCCTAATTACCAGCATGTCACGTTTGATGCTGCTAATATTTTAGGTTGTCAAAAAAAAAAGTCAGAAAACTGAACTGATTAGGAAACCTGAAGAAGGATAAAAGAGTTGGGCAGAGAGAGGTCCGGGGTCGAAAAAGTTTCAGAAAAGTACATTTGATATTCTGAAATTCTAATTCTAACTTGTCATGATCAGGGATTTTTAGTGACCCGAGCCTATGCAGCTCTGGAACGTGCCAGCCATGTTATGTGATGATACTGATGCTTAATCTACATCAAGTAGAAGTGTGTGTGTCATTAGTAATCACTAGATTCTCTTGTTATGTAATATGAGAGGGGGAGAGAGGATTAAGTTGTGTGTGTGTGTATATTTCCTTATAGGGCGGCAACCGTTCTGGCTCAGGTCGAGCCTTCATTGGCTGAGCTGCTGGGGGGGCGGGATCTGGTGCTGCCCTTCTCAGGAATCGGTCATTTCAGGAAGGAGGTGGTATTTGTTGGGCTGACCCCTGGACAACACAGACACACACTGGACAGTCTGGCAGGTCGGTGACAAACATTTAGCCTTTCATTCTCTTTTGTCATTTTGATGTCTTTTCTTCTTCTGTCCTCCTTCAACACTTCTGTCTGCCTTTTTATCATTTAGTATTTCTAAATGCCTGGTGGTCTAAGCCTGACTTTTGTTGTGGAGGGACCTGGTGGAGCAGCTTAACAGTAGACTTCTTTAAACTGCCATTAGGCCCTGCAGTGGGGCCCTGCAAAAAGTGAAGCATTTAAAAATGTGGTTTTGATTAAAAAATGTAAACACAGTAAGAACCTATTGTGTGTTGATGGCTATAAGTTCTAGTTCTGAATAGTCAACTACTTGCACTGATTTGCTATTCAGTTCAACCACATCCTTTTTTTTAAAACGGTGTAAGTGGATTTGGTCTAACAATGTGGCATTTGTTTGATTTTCTCTCTGTGTGTGTGTAGCTGGATATTGTATTCATGCAAGCATCTGGGGTTGTGCATGTGATGCGTTTTCATTTATTTTACATTTGTCAATTTGGTGTGGGGGGGTGTATGCAGACGCATTTGCGTGTATGTTTTTGTGTTGTGCCTTTGGCAACAACACTAAGCCAATATTCCTAAGAGGATTCTCGCTCCATTTGTCTTGTGACACTACACAAAGTAATAATGGGTCAATAATAAATATACAGTGATTTGTAAAAGTAGACACATTTGCACACACTCACGACAGGAAATGATGGACTTTATGCTCATTCATTTGTGTTTGATCCACAAGGTTCTTATTCTTTCTGACGCGGCTTGTGTATTAACTGCTCAGATCAGAGCAAATACTACATTTGGAATATTACTGATGGCCAAGCAGCGACAAATCCCAAAAGGCTTTTCATCTGGGGGCTTGATATAAACAGGAAATGCAGTAAATTAATCCTTTTAAAGAGAGAGAGATATACAAGGGCTTAGGTTGTACAAAATTACCTTGGTTATCATGTTTTGTGTGTAATCTTTAAAAGTTCTCCATTGGAATTGTATGAAACATTTTTGTCAGTCATCATTTGAGGAGAAAGTAGTGATGAGGTTATTATACCAAATGACCAGAGAAGGATGTGGTAGTGATGATCGTGTCTCTTCTTCGACATATAACGTGCAGCGTCAAAATGTAAAAATTTGGATTGACTCAATCAAACTGAGCCTCTAAGCTGAGTGAAATAGATCAGACCCCATCCTAACCCTTAAGCGTTGAGAAAGTAATAATAGCTTTGTTCAATTTCTCGTTTCATCTTGGCGTTTAGATGGTGACATTTTGCCTTTACTGCCTCAGGTATGGCAGTAGTTACTGTAGGCTTTAAAAAACTGCAACACGTTTATGTATTCTGATCACAAGATCACAATTAGAAAGTCCATATTGTAGTTCTTGGAAATGCAATATAAGGATGAGGCTGGAAGTCGGACTCTCCTGTCCTCTCATCTGCTCCCTCCAACACTGTTATTGATTATATACTAACCTTTCTCTCCCTGTAGAGCTCCTCTTCTAAAAATACTTTTATGGTTTCCCTCCAAACCTTATCAGTCGCTGTATGTCTGTTTGCATCTTTTTCTGTCTGTCCTTGCAGCATGTCTACTGTATGTGTCCGTGCCCTTGTTCATGTTATATGTTCAAATGATATGCGAGGAAAAAGCTTTTGTGTGTGTCTGCATAATTTTTTTTCCTTTTTATAATTGGCTTTGACAAAATTCCATTAAAGCGATTTGAAAGGGTTAATTAGAAAGAAGTAGATAATATACAGCATACTCATGATGTTGTGGGCTTCAGTCCATCTCTATGCTGTCTGTTGTAACGTTTTGCCTTATGTCAACTGACAAAATAACTGACATTGCTATTTGGCCTTATCATGAAGTAGTATCAGGTTGCTTCTATAATTTCGGTGTTGTGTGTGTGTGTGTGTGTGTGTGTGTTGCAGAGTTGTTGCGGAGCCGTTTTGAGGAGCAGGGTCTTCTGCAAGAAGGAAATCGTGGGTTTGAACCCCACCTCACCATTATGAAGCTATCCAGAGTATCAAAACTACGATCCCAGGTATACACACATGTTCACTTTTTAAGTAATTGATTTTCTAATTGTAAGACCAAGTGGTGATTAAGTCGCCATACAAATTAAATGTTAACTTCAACAATTGTGGCTTCATAATAAATAACATTTATGGCTTTGTTTTTAATGGATGTCAGCATACATTTTCATTGTATTACTCACTCTAATTCTGCTTTTAATATACAGTCCCAAGTAGCTTGCATTCTTGTAACAACTGACTTTGACAGAACTGCCTAACAGCCACAGTGTTACTCTTTTTATTCTCCTCACCTTCCTCTCAATGGCTGTAAAATGTCATCCAATAGTTCAATACCAAATTATTGCTTCAGTTAAAACTACTAATGGGAAAACCCCACCTGCTGTGGTATTTTACAAAGACAACTTAATGCATATGATCTTGCAGTTTATGAACTATTATATTAAGATTGACCAGGGGAAGAAGTTAGCCAGGAATTAAAGACTGGTATATGAGAATCGGACTGGGTATAAAATGGATAATAATGTAAATAAGAGGGTGAATGGGGAGAGGACGGAAAGATAAGCAGAGGTGACCGGTGGTCAGGAGGGGAGAGACAGAGGAAGGACGGCATCTATCTTTTTTTCCCCTTTGACACCTGATGACATCAAATCCTGACTGGCGTCTACCGGGCGGTGTCCTTGTCCTCCCTCTGTGTGTGTGTGTGTGTGTGTGTGTGTGTGTGTGTGTGTGTGTGTGTGTCAAGATTAATGTCCTAAAAAGTGTGGTGAACATGTCATAAACAGTATTTTCCTTTTGTGTCTGTCAGGGTATAAAGCGTGTGGACCCAGCCCTCTACTCAAACTATACAAACAAGTAAGGGCTTGTTTTTTCATATAACAAAAATATTCAGCCAACCAGGTAAAGGGTTATCTTTTTATGAACAGTACTCCACGATATGTGCAGGGGCTTATTGTGTAATATTTTGTGTCTATACTGCATGCTTACTGTTGAAGTAAGCACAACATATAACAGGAAAGAACTACTACACTGTTTGCACAAATCCAGTTCTAACTCAATTTTTTGACTCACTGGTGTTTTGATATTGTTCCAGGCCGTAATGCATAATTAGTTACTAGTTAATTACTAGTTTCCAGTTAAGTGTTTATGATGAGAGTGGACACACTGGCTGCGTATATTGAACGTGGAGCATAATTTGGTTGTCACTTTTAATTTAAGTGATCACTGCTGACAAGCGGCTGTACTGGCTGACATCGGCCTTTACTATCTGCTGGAGGCGTCACCCTCTTGCACTTTCTCACTGTCACTTTGGCTCTCTCACTGCAACACTCAGGTTTTTTGGAGACCAGACAGTCGAGCGGCTGGATCTTTGTTCCATGTTGAAAAAGAAGCAACAAGACGGATATTACCACACCGAGACTTCACTACAACTTGGTAATTATGCACTTGCACACACACACACACAAACATAACCTTGTTGTGCGTTTACTGTTTATTTGGTGTCAGGTGCAATGTTAAGCCACCAGAGGGCGCTCGCTACTCACAATCAGGGCAATGAGTTTCTCCACTTCTCGTTTACATAGCTGTTGCAGTGGGGCAAATTAAAATATCTTGGGGTATTACATTGCTGTAATTGGAATTCTTTTTCTCTGCCAGATGGTTGGATGAGTGATCTAATAGTTGTGTAAATTTGAAAATGACTTTGGAAAGGTTAACTATTTTCATACCAGTTAACAAAACTGGGAGTGATGGTGGTTTGGGAGGTAATTTGTTTTATTTTGTAAAGTAGCACCATCAGACGTTGTGCTCAGCACCATGGGGATAATCAAGAGCTCATTTCCATTTTAGTAATGGCTGCCCAGTTTAGACATTATCACCCTGCCAGTTCTTTCTAAAGTTGGCAGCGTTGAAGAATTGCAGCACTGTAATGGCTGGTGAATGAATGCAATGCTGAATATCTTGCAGTAATTAGTAAATACAATTGAATGTGAGAGGAACATGTATTATGTTCTGATGTGCATTACCTGAGGTGTGGAAGTGACATGTGAATTTGATATGCATCTAGTAGATATTGTTACTATGTCTAGGCCCACATGAACTCCAGGTGGCACTGTGTTGACTACTGTAGGGCTTGGGTTGAAGTCAGACTGGCAGTATTGACGTGCCCCTAATGTCGCTGGAGGCTGAACCTGGAGCATACCTGGAGCTAACTTAGCACATTAGCTCTAAGAGAGAGAGGATTGATTTTGTTAATGTGTGTCCACAGATAAATCCATTTGTCCGAATCAGATTTTGAGCAGCCAGCCACTCTTTGTTCCACAGCATCTCATCCAGTTTTGCAACAGAGCTCACAGGGATGTGAGATGCAACAAGTGCTGGGTGCCTGTTGTTATAAGCCAAGATCGATAGGCAGTGAAAATAACAAATGCAATGTCTACTGTTTCCTAAGTGTCTGGAAGAGATGCAAAACTCATTGCTTATTATTGTGTCATTAAAGTGCTTTGTCATGATTCATAGAGGCGTGCCCCCGCAAGACCTAGGTCGAATTTTGAAGATGAGAAGCATTGTTGAATTCTGAGGCTGCACAGTAACCGAATATATTAAAACCTAATGAGTCTCTGCTCCCAGTAAAATAGCATATTACTGCTGAAATAGCCAACCATTAGTGTAACAAGGTGCACTTAGATTGGAGGAAAAAGTGATGGCTTTTTCAGGGTCTGTTATGCAGGTGCTTTTTTAACAACTGTTAGAAGAAAGGAACCATGCCATCTATTTTCAGTTGAGTGTAATGGCATAAAATCAGTGATTCTATCTGCCCCAAAAAGCGTAACTTGTAGACTCCTGCTTTGAACTACTAGTTGTGCATGGTCTATTAGTTATATTCAAATCAGCCTTCTGATGGTCATAACCCAATAAACCGACAGCCAAACCAAAATGAAAAAGTTGTTCATATCTACCTTTTAGCAAAAAGAAAGCTTGGTCTTGTGCTATTAGCTTAAAATTAAATTAAAGAGAACCTTTTATAATATTTGCTTTAAAATCAGCAGTGTCAAAGGAAAAACCACAAAAAAACATAGTGACTGTGTCGTTTTACGTCTTATGTAGGATACCGGCTTTATGTGCATTTGTCTTTCAGGATCACCAATATCCACATGCACAAGAATGATATAATCATGCTGTTACTATGGGTTACCATGGAGTTAGCAGGATTATTGTATACCTCCAAGTACACATAAGCTACTTGACAGGGACTCCCTATATCCCGCTGTAAAGTAGCAACAATGATTGCGTGCGTGTGTGCGTGCATGCATGCATGCGTGCGTGAGTCTTGTCAGCATCAGTGGAACTAGGCTGTCACAATGTTTTGTGGATCACTGGGCTGTCTGTGAGAGACAAAGAGAGACAGTGTGGGAGTTAGCGACAGAGCAGTGCAATGTTTACCTCACTCTTCTCATCATCCAAAAGCTTGTGTTTTTCACAACAATTTATATATATTTATACATGCACGAAAGGTAAAACTGAGCATCTTGTTCTCTGATATTATAGCCCTCTGTCGACAGCACAGTGTTGTTATAATGCTTGTTGTCTGAGAGTGAAGTGGCAGGGATTGATTATCTGCCTTCCCCAGGCTTATAAGTTACATCAACTTTTAAAACCAAGACTGTACATTTTAAAAGAAGAAATAGACAGCAGGCCAAACCATGCTACAAGGTACCTTCTGCAGCATTAGACTTATCAAACTGTGATGATACTTCAGGAAAAACGCTGTGACATTTTTAATCTTATTAAGCATTGTCTGGCATTTATAGAGCATATATGTGCAGAATGTGACTGTCATCCCAGCTATCTCCACATACCTCCCCACCCAGTTCTTTTTCCTATGCTTGTCTGATTGTTTCTGTGTAGGGAGAGTTCAGGCTTTGTAATTTATGATATAATAAAGAAATTGTCTTTTGAGTGCTGGAAACAGACTTAAGACAGATATTCAGTTTATCCGGTCTGAAGTGGTAAAATCATGCGTCACCAGGTCATAGCACGTTGCATGCGGACGCCACATGCAGACGCCACATGCTGAATGCGTAGAATAGGGCTGCACGATTATGGCCAAAATGATAATCACGATTATTTTGATCAATATTGAGATCACGAGTAATTATCATGATTATTTGTTGATTTTAACCAAAACAAATGTTATAGTCACATAGGCTATTTCTAACTGCTTTCACATCCATATTGTGCTACATTCCTCTTATTTTGAAGTTGTATGTTGTACATACATACAGCTGCAACACGTGTAAATGAAAATTATCTGAAATTAATAGCCTAGGATACATTTAAAAAAAAAAAAATGTATATCTGAGGAAGCTCCTTCACTTGTTTTCAACAATAACTGATTACAAGAGCTAGGGAGAGAGGGGGAGTGCTGCTCACACAATGACGGCTGACTCATTATGAATGGGTCCAGCAGGCCCCGTCTCACACACTATTATTCTACGAATTGAAGTTGCATTCAATAACTTCTTCTGTGTTTTTCAACGAAATTACCGTGTGTGTTCCTTTTTTAAGAACCGTAGGAGCTTTGTACCCTGGGATTTAGAATAACGGAGGTAAAGCGATTACCTGGAATCTACCAAAAGTATTTCCAGGTAATCTCTGCACCTCTATTATAATATTACCATGTAATAAACTAGAAACAGGCAGTTATGCATTTTACACTGCTGATTCATGGTTCTTACACATCAACTACCAGAAGCATATCCAGGTAATCTCTACACCTCTGTTATTGTAATATTACCATGTAATTAAATAGAAAAAGGCAGTTTTGCATTTTGCACCACTGATCATATAATACCAGATGTGTTTCCAGGTGAGAAGTCACCAGATTCAACATATAATTTGTAAAATATTACCTTTATATTACAAAAGGGAAATATTTGGAACGTAAAGGGTGGATACATTTCAGCATTATAATATGGTAATTACCAATTTTAAATTCCAAGAAGTTGTATCTAATTTGGAAGGTATTACACTGATAGTAGCCTATGATACTGGGAAAACATCAACATATATTACCCCATTAGTATCATGTTGTTACAATATTAATATAACTATATTACCGCTACCCAGCTATACATATGGTTATCATCAAACCATTCCTAGTTATTACATCTGTTACCTTCTTATCTCCTTATTACCCCAGTATTGCATCTTATTACTGTGATGTATTATCCAGTTATTACTTTGGTAATTGCAAGTTATTACCTCTTATCACACTGTTACCCCACTATTACCATCTTATTACTGTGGTGGAATGTAAAGTGCTACCCTAAACAGAGTTAGAATATAACGTAATCTCGGCCATTACTCCTTCACAGCGCTGTGCAATCTGAGAAAATCTCAGTGTTGAGCCTGGCAGACACAACACTCTTCATCTCACTCACCCTGGGTCTGGTTAATTAAGTCTACTGCTAACCTACAACACTAATAACATTACCGTTGCCATAATACCCACCGTGAATCAAATTCATACTTCACCATTAACCGTCAAGCCACTAAACCTGAATGATAATGAACACCTCTGCTGAAGTGTTAAATTCGTTAACGA
Source organism: Percina caprodes (assembly GCA_013375575.1). Classification (NCBI taxonomy): domain Eukaryota; kingdom Metazoa; phylum Chordata; class Actinopteri; order Perciformes; family Percidae; genus Percina; species Percina caprodes. Next base: position 218,242 of record JABXJD010000211.1, read on the forward strand.
TCATACGACACGAGACAACACCGTCAAATTAATCTCCTCATTACCCCGGCGTAATCTCTCTCTCTCTCTCTCTCTCTCTCTGTTCATTAATGTAGATATGTGCAGATTAGGTGGGTAGTGCACTGCCATGAGTCCATGAGGCTAATGTTTGATTGCTCCACATTGTCATTGTGATATTTTGTGATTAAATTTTGACTCTGCAACGTAAATATAGAAGTACAAAGTCTTCCTCTGATGTAGACATAGCCTACACTGTAAGTCAGTAGTAGGCTGTACAGTGGAGTTGCATATTAAGGGGTGTGGGTCCTTCTGTAAGTCATTTTGGGGTTTATTTTGGTTTTGAAGAATTCTTCACGCAGCAATACGCAATCGACCCGATTCCAAACAGGCACATTTTCAGCAAACGCTGTACTAATGTTACTAAATCATTGCAGAATAAATGAAGTCTTTGAGGTGTTACATGGGACACGCAGAGACACGCAGGTGTAGTGGCCACAGTGTCAGAGCATGGCTTTGCTGACACACGAAGCAGAAAAGAAATCTACTGTATGTGGAGAGCTGAGGCAAGACACCTGCAGGATAGACGTTCTCCTAGACCTAGATGTATTTATAACTAACCTAATGATTGCAACACTGACAACATGAAGAAAAATTGGCCGTACTGCTTTTGCCACATGTACTGCACAAGTTACCTTCCATTGATGTTGATTGACTACGTCAACACAATAGCAGGGACAACTTCCAAAGCATGCAGTAGTTTTTAGATTGATAGACCTTTCAAACTAATGGAAAACAGTGGCTGCATGAAAGGAAGGGAAGCACATTAATCAATCTCAAAAACCTACAGTTGAATGGTAGAGCTTTAAATGAATTAAAATAGTATAATGTCATGATGAGCAGAACGTTGCTGCACTGCCAGCATTGCCAGTTTCATGGCTTTATATAGACAAAGATGCACGGGGAATTAATATTTAGCAAATTGTATAAATTACAGCAGAGAAAGTAATATCTCTTGGTTAGTTATTGCTAGGTTTATCCTCCTCTACTTCACACTGAGGTTCAGTGTGCTTTTTCCGGTGGTGCACAGTGTCTGATTATGTGTGTATGTGGTAATCCCATAATCCACAGAACAACATAATCCACAACAGAGCCTGTGATATATAAACCAACAGGCTGTCTGTGGGATGGGGGAGGGGGTCAGAATATATATAGACAGTGGGAGAAAGTGTTAAAAAAAAAAAAGTGGGTTGTGTTTTTTTGTTTTTTTGTGTGTGTGTGATTTTATCATTAAAGTTATGTTCCATTAAACTTCAATACTGGTGGATTTGGCGACACCCATAGTTACCGTGGCAACAGCAGGTGTCGTAATACCAAATTATGTTTAAACACAAACAGCAATGTGAAAAGCAAAAAAGTGAGGTTAATATCAATAAAATCTAAAAAATCCTGGATTACATGCCGCATTGTTTTTGTGTCTCCCTCGTGTATAGAAAGGTCATTTTGATCCAGTGCTGAAATGGCAGACTCCGCCACTAACAATGAAATCTACTTGAGACGTAATTACAGAATAGATATACTTTAAATGGCTGTTTCTGAAGGAAATACAATGCAGACCATACATACTATCAAAAACAGGGTGTAATTTCATGACAATCTTAAATATGCAATAACAGCTTTTTACCACTTGAGGGCATCGGAAACAAGTTGCGAACACAACACTGACATATCACCTTTTTAAAGGTAATATGATGAATTTATTATCAAACACTTTCATTCATTCGGGGTTGCATTTCTGGCCACTTGGCAAATGTAAGTCCAATATTCACTCACTCTCTACCAACTTTTTTGTTTCTTTAGCTGCTGAATGATCCACTGTGTTCACCAGCTAGTCGCTACTTGTGTCTGTCTGCTGTTTGATGCTGAGCAGGTAATTTTACAGTTTAGAGGTTTGTGTGTGTGTGTGTGTGTGTGTGTGTGTGTGTGTGTGTGTGTGTGTGTGTGTGTGTGTGTGTGTGTGTGTGTGTGTGTGTGTGGGTGGTCTCTTTTTCCTCTCCTCCGTTCTATATACTAAACAAAGAAATGCGTGAAATTTGGTGTTACCACTTCTGTTTCGACAGGGGCATGATAATGTACACTACCGGTCAAACGTTTGGGGTCACTTAGAAATTTCCCTTGTAGACTGAATACCAGCTGAGATCTGTTGCATTGTTTTTTTAACCAGGGCAGTAGTTTTCAGATTACATTATGTGCTTGCATAATTTCAAAAGGGTTCGCCAATGTTTTTCTAGTTAGTTTTTTAAAATGATATCAGATTAGTAAACGGAATGTAACATTGAAGGACCGGTTGCTAAAAATGGGCAATGTAAAATTGCATTAAACATCAGCCCCCACTCAGATCAGCTGGTATTCTGTCTATAATGGAGTGGTATGGAAATTTGTAAGTTACCCCAAACCTTTGACCGGTAGTGTATAACTCAGTACAAAAGCACGCTTGAGTCCCTTTTTTCCACTCACTGCTCTGTCTGTTAGTGCAAGCATAAGAATTTTGGTATTTTAAAAATTAATAATAATAAAGAAGTGTCTTTGTGACATGTCTCCTCGTCATGCCACTTTAGAAAGGTACTTCAGGGAAAGTGAGTAATGTTTAAAATCCTTTCAGTTATTTGTGATAAGCCAGTTTTGCAACAAGTGGGTAGTTGAACAGCCCAAAGGAAGAAAAAAAAATGTTGAGAGAAAATGTGGTGACTTTGTGCTCTTTCATACACAAAAATAGGTCAGAGTGACATTTCCAGTTGATCTGTAAAGTGGAGATATTGCTCTTTTAGTAGACTGGTGAAGCTCCTGTCGTGGCCTTTTGGTATTTATAGTATCACCCACAGCTTTCCAATATACCGGCATAAATATATGCACACAGAAGCCTACAGATGTAAACGGCACTCCAACAGCAAGGTAGTTTTTTGCTCTGACCTTTTTGTTATTTTATCGAGATAAAGTCACTCACTTCTGTACAGACTGTGCTGCGGGCCTTTTCCTACAAAACAAGTCTTTGGCAGTGCTTGTTTTCCAGTTGCCAGCCATGAGGGCCAAATGACGCAATTTGCTTATTTGCATGTAAGTGGGCTAACGCTATCTCTATGGAGGAAAATTAAAACAGGAAACCGCAGCAATTAAAACACTAATATTGAGAAGTTCCGGCTGTTGAACAGCTTTTCGGGATTATAGAGGCCTTCACTGTAAAAACAAAAACAAAAAGACATGTCTAGTTGGAGATGATTGAATTTGTTCAGAGTAAATATCACTTATTTGCTTTGCTTTCAAAATTTTTTAAATACAATTTCTCTTCCCTTTTATAATAACAGCATTTTCTGAGCTGTGATTGTTACCTGTGAGCTGTGACCTCTTTTACTGCAAACCGCAGTAATCAAAGTGCATTTTTTCAGAAGGTGCACAACTGCGATGTGCATTGGGACAAAAAAAATGGTAAAAAGCCGTCCCTCATGAAAGGATTGGCACTGGCTCTGTTTCTAAGAATTAATTGGAGAGAATAGATAACTCCCTCATCCCTCTTTATTTCCCTCCCTCTTTTCTCATATTCACTAGAGTGAGAGGGCACTGAATAAGGCCTGTGTTGTAATATTGCATATATCCATCTCATACCACTGAGGCACTGCCAAAGTTAGTTTGATGGGAGCTGCATAGCAACAAGCTTGAGTAATTTATCAAAAACATTACAGCATAATTTCACAATTGAAGAAAGTTCTCTTTGAGGGGAAGAGATCTATTCTTAGATAGAAATTAAAAATGTTCATTGCAACAACAAGAATTGTCACTGGTGACATTAGCGGGCCTAATGCTTATGCTGCATTCACGTCATATCGCTTAGTATGTAATTACGAGCAAAACGTAAAGGTTGTAATTTAGATTTTCCACTTAGTGAAAAGAACCAAAGTGTCAACAGACTGTTGGAAAATGACTGAAAAGCCTTGGCATGTACATATGCTACACTAATACAATCAATTCAGCTCATATTAAGGAAACACAGTTTGATTAACTTTACTGGTTAAGAAAATGCTCCAAAGACATCATACTGAAAAAGCTACTAATGTAGGCTATTTAAATTAAGCAATTATAAGCATTATTATTAGTAGTGGAGGTAACCACACATAAACAATGCCAAGTTGGAATAGTGTTTTCCTGTCTTTCTCATTCTGACGACATTGTGTGAATGCTGCATTACATTCAGGTTTTGACTCTATTGGGAAAGTTGTATCACATTATACTGCAGTCAGATTACACAATATAGGCCCGATAATGGCCCGCCAGGTTTGACATTTGCCTGTTTTATCCCATGTTGTGTGTCAAATTCCACAGCATCTAAGTACGCAAAGACAAAAACGTCATTTAGTCTTAATCCTGGCATTACACAGAGAACTTGGCTAAAGCAGCTTCCAACAGCCTGTGTAGGTTTGTAAATATTGGTAAAGCAAAAGCAGCAATGCCTGTGCATAGGAGGATTGTGTCTTATCTCATGTTGGTATCTAAATCTATATTGAGTGCAGCTAACAATAAGCACCTCACAACTTGATGCTCGCAATAGTGAACGTTAAGAGGATATAAGAAGATCTGGAGCAAGATAAAGAAGATAGAACGGACAGAAGGGAAAAGGCTAAAGAAGGAGAAAATAAATCAACAGAGTGACTGGGCAGATGGGAGGATGGAGGGACAAGTGAGAGGGATCAAGGAAAATAGAGTAAGGAATAAGTGAGATTAAACGAGAATAATGAATGAATACGGGAAGAGAAAGAGAATGAAGGAGAGGAGAATTGGCGAGCAGGAGCAGTAGAATTACACAGATCTGAGACAAGCAGATAGGATTGGCTAGACAAACGAGTCTGAGTGAACGTGACATTAAACTGATGAATGATTAGAACGTTGATATTAAAGACAGGGTGAAGGAGGCAGACATGGGTCAAACAAAGAAGATATCAGGTGGCGTGATGAAAAAGAGGAATAATAGTACGGCAATAGAGGAAAATTGGATATTTAAGAAAGGGAGAATTGTCCCTTTCTCTGTGGAATGTGATTTAAGAATAATCTGAAAATGTTTCTCTGTCTGGCTTAACATTTTATTCCAGTGTTGATCATTTTTTGGAATATTAATTTAGATGAGTTCTGTCAAACATTTTATTAAGGACACTAACTTGCTGCAGGATGTGAAGGCTGTAACTTTGAAGTTGACAAACTTAAAGCTTTAGTGCGTCAGCTCCACACAACTCTCTCTGTATTTCACAGTATGGCTGTGTTCAGAAGATTGTGGCGTTCGGCGACTTTCCTGCACAAAGTCTCAAATGAAGATGACTACCTCTTCTGAAGAGTCCATGTTTATTTTTAATACGTGTCCTCCTTGGCTACAAGTAAATGTGTGGAGCAGGGATAGGGGCGCGTAAGGCTGTTTCATGCGGACGTGCAGGCAGTTTTGTCATAACTTCCATAAATTCCTCATGAGGGTGACAGAAACTACGCACCTTAGTTTAAAAAAACAAATCCTAAATTGACAATAGTTGACTCTTTTCAAATTCGATTGGAGGCTATGCAAATAAGGCAGACATCCTCAAGATGTGGTAGAAATACAAACCCACAGCAGGGAACATAACAGAAACCCACAGCCGTAAAATTGAGTATGAGAAGCTTTATCGACCAAAATGTGAACAAATAAAAATACCACAGAGCCGTGATATTCAATCCAACAACTAACTGAATGGTTAGTTTGTTTGTGTGTGTGTGTGTGTGTGTGTGTGTGTGTGTGTGTGTGTGTGTGTGTGTGTGTGTGTGTGTGTGTGTGTGTGTGTGTGTGTGTGTGTGATGTTAATTTAAAGAAATAAACAGGCTTTTCATGGTACTTATATGATACTTTTCCCACCCAAGGCTATAGTCTAACTAAAATAAGAAAGATGTTCTAGTTTCCCAAGTAATTTAATACTAAACATTAGTACCAATGTATAATGCTATTGGAAAAACATACCTTTTGCTGTACAGAACAATGGAACCACCACATTGTGTACTATAATGTTTATTTACCAGTTCCATTTGGTTTTGTGATAAATCCGGGCTGAAATGTGTGATGCATATAAATAATTTGTGTCCTTGCCACTTGGACCAGTTGGTCTATAATTTCATATCATGAAAAATGCTACTCCTCCTACTCTTGGCAACACCCAGAGAAGAGCAGTACCCTATATGGAAAATATGCCCCTCTGTGACAAATAATTATCATTTGCTCAAATCTGAGCCTCTGAAGCAGGAAATAAAGATGGAAAAAGGAAAGCAAAGCAGTTGTAATTACATTGGGCGTTTCCTATAGCTTCAACAAACACGTGTGATTTATCTTACTAGTAATCAGAATGACCTTCAGTGTGTATATGGTGATAGACGCACCTTGGTTTGATTTGTGTCAGTTGGAATATTAAAATACATGACCAGGTATTAATACCAATACTAAATAAATGTAAAAAGTAGACAGAAACTGCTGTACATGCAGTTCTGTGAAGCTAAAAGTGTTTAATTGTCAATACCAATGCCATATATGGGAAAAAAAAAAAAGTCTAGTAGGAATGCTAAAATGGCAGGCATGTCACACACAGTCTAAACATATATTTATATAACACATACACACTGCTTATTTTTGTGCTTGTACATCATGGTCTGTGCATTTATGTACATGCAAGTATTCCGATAAACAGTAAGCCAAATCACCCGAGCTGACAGAAGCTGTTATCTGAAGCATGCAGTTGTCTCATTCTCGTTGTGTGCATACCCTGTCTTATGACTCTAGTACTATGTGTCGACCTTCAGCAAGTCAACAATGTTGCAGTGTTTTCTTTAGCCGTCTCTCTTTATCTCTCTCGCTTTCTGCATTACAAAGCCTTTTATGAAAGTGTGCTGAATGTGGCTCCTAAACGTGCTCACCAACTTGCAAATTATTAAAAATGTGTTAATTAGTCCCGAAGCGGTTTTATAGTTGAACTTGCATGAAAGAAATGTGCACGAGAGACTTCATGTACACATGTGGGAATAGTATTAGTGACCATCAATGGCAATTTTGCCAAACACTTAGGCCCCACAAATAAAGTCTCTGTGTGTCTGCCCTCATGTGAGGAGGGCCCAAAACATGCTAGAATGAATAGCTGTGGATGTGGGGAGGGGTCCATAGAAAATGCCTTTCTACAGGGCCCATAATGTTGTTCTACGCCCCTGTCTGTGTGTGTATATAAAGAGGCAGATGTGAGCTAAATGCTACTGTTGGAGACAGGCCTCTATTGTCTACTCACACGGCTGAGCTCAGTGCATGATTCACCACAATGTATGTGACGTGCTTGTTTTTATTTGCTTTAATATATCCTTCACTCTTCACACTCACGTCCCCTTATCCGCCGTTTGTAATCCTCAATTAGCCCTGGAGAGTAGACTATGTGTTTTTTAATCAGGCCTCCCAGAGGGTGGTGCACACGGCTAAAACAAAAAGCATCCCTGGAACTGCTGGAGATATATTGTTTTTTTCATCGGCAGAGTTGCTGGAGGTGGGTGTGGTGGAAGATCAGTGTCTCTCATCAGCTTTCTACCTGCATCCTTATCACACAATGAAACTAAATATGTGTCCTGTATATAACATACAATATTTTTTCAAAGATATTTAAAAGGTAGCTGTAATTTTAGTTGGATGTTGTTTTTCTTCATATCAGTTGTTCCACCATTTGCTCACATTGGGATTGTAGCCTGGACCAATAGAGTGTTTGAGTCTTAACGCTCTAACAATGATACATTTTTATGTTACTGCTTGTGTAAAGAAAATTACACAACTCATAACATGAATAAACTTATTTGATGAGGTTCCTTGAATTATCTTTTGGTTTTTTCCAACAGTTATTTTATGACCAAGAAATAACTGGCTACCATGTTTCAGTTGAAAAAGAATGGTTTCACTGTTACAAAACAAATCTTTGGGGCATTTCTGTACTACATTTATCAGCTGACACACATGCTGATACTGATATACTGTATATCAACAATGAGCTAATCGCTAACTGGCATCATTCTATATCTATAGAATGTGAAGTTGGGCAATAATACGTTTCTTTTTCTCAGCTTGAGTAACTGAATTAAATAAATTGTTGCAATACTCCTTGTTTCTTTTGTTAATCAATGCAAACTCACAGACCGATGGTCTCTATTGAGTCTTAGTTAGCTACCATTATGACAGAAAATAGTATAGAATAATGGATGAAGCTTAGAATTGTGTTTATGTTCCTCTGTCAGAGTACAGCTTTCAATCAGTGATAGCAACTAATGCTGCCAGACTAAACCCAGCTCTGCCTGTGAACGCCATTATATCAGAGCACTGTGCTGTCACTGAGTTAACCCTTGTGTTGTCTTTCCGTTCACCATGCAACTTTTTGTTTTTCTTGTTCAAAATTTACGTTTTGGCTGTCTTTTTTTTCAACACTTTAGCTACTCACACAGATTTTTTGTTGTCAATTTCTTCCAAGTTTTTGTCACTTTTTTTTTCAGTGCTTTTTTGACATTTTTGTCACTATTTTCTAATAATTTTTTATTAAAATGCTATATAATTAAATTAAAAAATGTCTGATATAGCAACTTTTTGAAACTGGGTCAAATTTGACCCGAGGACAACAGGAGGGTTAAGTGAGATCAGGGGAGTCATTTCTTTTAAGCATCACAACATACATCACATCAAAATAGCTCAGTTACTCTAATTATGCAAATAACAAAGCAATACTGCCAACATGGTGCAGTGGGATTAAGCATCATTTGAAGTATGATAATATGAAAATAAGGAAAAACTGCTCATGACTTATCAGTTCTGAGTATGTGGTTTGTATGGCTAGACTGGGTAAACCCCGCCCACTCTGCCGCGATTTCATTTCTCCCAGCAGCTCGGTCTGGAAACCTGCACGTTTAATTCTCCTGCTTCAGTTCACAATTGTGCGGCAACCAATCACAAACTAGCTTATCTACCTGACTGGCGAGTTTAACGCGATGACGATAGAGAAGCGACCAAGCAGATTCTTGTTTACGTTCAACATAGCAGCCACCAAAACGCAGCAACCCGTTGATGCCGCAGTCGCTTCTACGTCACCCGGATCGTTGGTCTGATTGGTTGAAGGATTATCCAATTACATACAGCGTCATTTGAACTACGCCCGTTGGTCACGCCTCTTATGCAGAGAAAATACAGAGCAGATTCCCCAGAGCAATGCTCAATCTCAACTCTATTGAGCTTGGCTTGGTCTGGTGATAGCCAGACTACTGGCTGCACTAAAACCCTGAATTATTTAGTTTATTCGTATCACAGTGCCATCTCTATTTTAACAAAGTGTGATGAGACATTTTTGAAAGGTGGTGTAAATGGACCAATCAGTTATGAAGTGTTGCCAAAGCATTTTCTGTCAATCAACCAATCGTTTCAGCATTAAGAATAACCTATACAGGTACTGTAAATCTTTAAGGTTTAAGGCTCCAACAGCAAGCTAAGAAGTAAAAAAAAGCCCAAGCACATGGTGAGAAGAGTATTTTCCCTCATTCAAGTGAGTAAAAAGAAAACCAGAGCTCATTCAAGGCAGGCGGAACCAAAGAAATAGCCTGATGTAAATACTACACTGGAGTCTGTTATTTATTACAATTGCAGCATTTCTTTTAAAAGACTGCAGCATACAAGATGATATGAAATATACTGAATCTAAATGTGAAGCTGCTGACAGTGAGTCTCCATATTCTCTTCGCCTTGGGATATTCATCTTCACTCCTGGGCATCATTTGAACCAAAATCCATACTTTACCATGAAATTGACCTATTTTTAATATGGAATTTTTACAGGGTCTTTTTTTTTTTTTTTTTTTTGGAAATATTTGGCCACCACTTACAGGTCTCATAAATAACCCAGATACATGCAGGAGCAGGGCAGCAGCTGCTGGCTTTTCCACAACCATTATTTAAGCTCCGTTGACGAGGGGGGTGGAGCCTGGCCACCCACCCCCACCCCCATCCCCATCCCACACACACACACACACACACACACACACACGCAACACACACACAGTAGTGTCTGCTGACTCCTTGTATTCTAGCGCTCCATTTTCCTCATCCACACACTTGCCATACTCTACAGCATGCTCATTCTGTCTTGGATGTACAGTTACTGAAGCTTGCTCACACAACACAGCCCTCCCACTCGGTCCCTTTCAGGCACACGCACAATTTCTATCTTATACATACCCCTCCTCCGCTTTCCCCACTTCAACCACATGAAAAAATACACACTTTTTGTTTTCTCCTGCACACACACTCCTGTTCTCCCATTCTCTCTCCCCCCCCCTCTCTCTCTCTCTGACACACACCCACCCCTCCTCCCTGTGTCAGTGCAAAGTAGAGCGAGAGCAAGGAGCCACTCGTTCATTTTTTTCCCCTTGTCTGCTGACTTGCTCGGTCTTCTTTAGGCTGCACGGAGGGGAAGGGAGGGAGTTTTTTTTTTTGTTCCCTCCATCCTCACTGGGTCCGTTTGCCCTTTTGAGGGAGAAAGAAAGGGAGATAAAGAGTGGGAGAGACAGAGAGGGGAAGCAGGACTCTCGCTCCATTAATCTGCCTTACAGCAAGAGGGAGAAGAAAAAGAGGGGCAACAGCGGGGAGAGGGGAGCAGGAGGAGAGGGAAGGAGGCGCCATGGGTCAACTGTGCTGCTTCCCGTTCTCCCAAGCGGAGGAGAAAATCAGTAAGTGTCTTCAGCTCCTGTCTCCATGCGTGGGTGTGCATTGTTGGAGAAACCAGCTGGATTGATGTACTCAGTGGTGCTGTCTGTTTAGAAGGACTGTATGCATGTTGTGTGGAAATATACTGTACACTGTTTGAGTCTCCTTGTGTCAGCTGCCTGTGTGTGTGTGTGTGTGTGTGTGTGTGCGCACAGCTACATCCATGATTGTCTCTGACCTACAGATGGACAAGGAGTGTTCGCATGAGAGAGTGTGACCATGCAATTCCCTTTGTGTGCAGTCTAGTATTGTCTGTCAGTTTGTAGACCAATGGTCATATTCCAGCGGTGTAATTCTTTTTTCATTGCTGAGTGTCTGGCTTATGATTCCCGAGCTTCTGCAACGAGATAAATCAGTTGCCGTGTTAAGAGTCCTAATTTAAAGTATGTTCTTAAACCTTATACTAATAAGCCTCCAAGCAACAAAAACTTAAGGTACTCTTTGGATTGGAATGTGTGTACATTCAGTGTTTCTTACCAACAACACTGTGTCCTTGAGGTTTGACAAACTGTAAAACGTTTTGTCATAAAACATTTGTAAAGCCAATTTTCTAAATAAGTTCAACCATATATCATCAGCTGTTCTTCTCTGCTTTTGTTAATGCATTGGTATGCTTCTCTGCGTGATACTGGCACCAAACGTCCAACGTGCAAAACTGGAACTTGAAAGCAACTTTCTGTTTTTGGTTTTGTGCATGTTATCCAGTGTTATCCTTAGTCCGATTAACAGTATGATAAAGTAGTAATTTTTTTGTTTGTGTATGTTTGGAGAACCACTTTCTTTAATGGTTCAAACTGTGTTGCTCCAGCATTAACACTAAATGGCCTGAAAGTTACATGATGTTTTTAAGATAAATAATCAGTTTTCAATAATAATCTGAAATGGTTGCTGTTCATTTCAAAAAGTTGAATGACTGGACACAAGATGTCTCCTACATTCTCAGTGTGAGCTGAAAAGCTTTAAGTTTCAACATCATATTAGACCATGACTGGCTTCCAAACTAGCCATGATGTCACAAAATCCTCTTCATACAAAAATGTCTTAAACTCAGAAAAGGCAGAGTATGTGCAAATGGGCACTGAGAAACGGTCCTCGTTCAACAGATTAATGTGAAAACGGCCTTCTAGTGTCAAGCATAGTAAAGCTCAAACATCAAACAAGTGACAAGACAATAGTCAAAACACATTTTTGAGCGGAAGAGGACTTTAAAATGACTTGTTAATGGCTCCTCATGGCTTGTCCCACTACTCTCCTTTGGTACATGACCATGCGCCCAGTTAAGCCAGATATTTCCACATCTCTACAACCACTACATTCTCTGGATGAGTGTTGTTTGAGCACTGATGTAAATAACTGGCTGCTCTGCTTCAGCTCACATGACATGAGCTCTAGAGGATCATTTCTGATGCAGCTTGTGGTTCCATTACAGCTTTAAGCAGTGACTTCTCTTTCATTGATGTGCAGCTGTAAGTTGGGTTTTGGGTAAATGTTTGGGTAAAGTAAAGTTACTACTCCTATTATCGTAAAAACAAGATTAATTTTATTTTCATCCATAAGTAAGTTAGAACAATTTAACATTTTAATCACATTCATTACTAGCAACCTGTCCTATTATTATAGTATTAAAGCCTCGCATGTTGGCTGCTGCTGCTACAGGGTGGTATTAGCTTTAGTGAAATTGAACGCCTAGGTCGAATTGGATAGAATTCAGTTTCCCTTGTAGTTTCTGAAGGGAAGTAAATTGGATTATGTGTGTGTGTGTGTGTGTGTGTGTGTGTGTGTGTGTGTGTGTGTGTGTGTGTGTGTGTGTCCCAGTTTTCATTCTAGTGCAAGGAATTGCTAATTGTTAGATACCTAAACCAATAAGAATTTATCAAACAACCTAAATGTTTTTTTCTAATCATTTTCCTATTCATTAAAGGTTTAAAAAAAAAAATCCAGTTTCTTCATAGTATCACTGCTGCTAAACTGTTGGTTGGATTATTGATTAACAGTGAGACAAAGTAATAAAATGATCCAATGAGTGGTGGCCTACACAGTGCATGCTATAAATAAGATCTTGATTATGCTCATCATCCTGTCATAGACGCAGACTTTGACACTGGCTGTGTGTTTGTGTGTGCGGGCGCCTGTGTGGCTCTTTTGAAGCACTATACTGGTAAAGAGAGAAATATAAAACTGGGCTACACCTTACTGTGTGCACTCTTCCTGCTTCTCTTCCTCCCTCCTGTGGTTTCCCCCATGTGTCTTTTTCGCTCTCTCAATTTCAGTTTGCTTAAATGGCATGACAAAATCATATACATCTGTGTTGCCAAAGCATAGGAACAAACAAATAGTACATACATCTGATATAATAATATAAGTAAAAATGGATAATTATGATAAAACTGCATATAATAAACAAATACAATCCATCAAAAGGTATGTTTAAATAATAACTAACTTAATTTAAATCATATTTACAATTATCTACTTGTTTTGCTTCATATTGTGGCAGAAGAAGACCTATTTAGCTGCTAGCCATGCCATACTTTTATCTTCCCCTAATAAAAAAGGAAGCTTTTTGCCCTCAATGTAGGCAGTGACGCCTGGTCAAATTTTGTAAATATTTGGTTCCTAAGATTTCATATTTGGCACATATCACTGACTCTGTATTTTGTGAAACTGGTTTTCTGTAGGATTTTTTTGTTTTGAGATACTCGGCCATTTGGATATCTCTGTTTTCTCTCTCTCTCTCTGCCTCTCGCCGCTTGCAGCTGCATTGCTATAAACAGTCGAGCCTCTGTGCCCTACTTCTCATTGGAGAGAGATGGAGAGAGAAGGGGGAAAGAGCGATGCAGGGAATGAAGACTAATGAGGGTAAAATGAAGGAATGGGCTCTAAAAGAAATGCTAATATTTAGACAAAAGCAGAGACAGGAGGACACAGGAGGCAGACAAAGAGGAGTGTGTGTGGTAGGTCAGCTATACCCCCGTGATGTGGTGACAGTCATTCTCGTGAGCACAGCAAGGTGTGTGTGTGTGTGTGTGTGTGTGTGTGTGTGTGTGTGTGTGTGTGTGTGTGTGTGTGTGTGTGTGTGTGTGTGTGTGTGTGTCAACCATAACCAATAGGACAAGGTGTCACAGTGGTGTTAGCAGTCGCTGTGGGTGAAAGGCACACTCAAGCACACTACCTGTAACAACCAAGTACTTGCACTCACACACACATAAATACCCACATAAAGAATTTTTCTGTATGAAACTCATTTAAAAGATATTTTAATAAATGCAGGCAACAATATCATTTATTTTTCCAGCTCAAGAAAATCTGGGTGAAAGACATTCTTTCATGCATTTCAAAAATATTATTCTGATTATTCATTCTATCCATTTTATAATTGTTTTCAGCACATAAACTGAGTTATGGCCCTTTGAATTTGTCACTCTGCTGTAGCGCCATCTATTGGTGAATAACATGAGATTTTGCATGATCACGCAGCGTTGATATGTGCATGTGTCCGTTAAGTTTAGTTGCAATTGCAAGTGTGCGTACAAGAATATTACAATTTTACTTGTATAAGGTGAGTTAACGTTATGTCACCACGACAAAAGTTGTTAAAAAAGGTGAATAGTTGTAAGAAAACGGTACAAAATATCACAAATAGTTTTTATTATCCACTTATGTGACAAACTAGTTGCAGATGACAGATTTGGGATTGGTGTTTAGAAAAGTGTTGGAAAATCTGAGAAGGTGGTAGTGTGTGTTGTGCCAAACAAATCTGCTTTTCACGTATGGCTGCAGCTAACGGTTATTTTCATTATCAATTATTCTGTCGGATTAATTGTTGAGTCTATAAAATGTCCAAAAAAAGTGAAAAATGTCTATCACAAGTTCTGAAATCTAAGGCAACGTCTGTAGATGTCTTGTCCAACCAGCAGTCAGAAATTCCAAAGAAATGCAATTTCAAATGATATACAAAGCATAATAGCAACAAATCTTCAAATATAAGGAGCTGAAACCAGAGAATAGTTGGTTGATTAAACAGCTGTAATAATTAAGCTCTTTAAAAAAAAAAGCTGCTGATTTACTTTTGATTGACTGTTACTAGACAAATTGGTTTAGCGCTTTTCTCAACAGAATTATTCAGAAAGTGCTTTATAAATGACCATGCATTAAAACTTAATTGATTTGTGCCAGGTTTAATTGAAATATGTTGAGCACCTTTTGAGATGCCAACTTTCAGGATAATAAAGTGGCATATGGGACTTGACACATAATTATGCTGTGCCATCATTAAGCTGCATAAACAGTCCAGTCACTAAATTGTGCTGATGTGTCTTGTCCCTCCCTCACTGGGAGGGACAGTCCTTTTTCATAGCATTGGTTTTTATTCACACTCTTATCACAATACATTTTGCCCTTCTAATAACAGCTTTACCCCTCACAGAGTGACACAGCTTGCTTGGAATACAAAAATGAAGGGCGGCTCAGCCTCTGGTTGGCCAGGCATGCGCTGTTTACCTGCATTACAGTACAGTGTGTAGCAACAGAACAGACATCAGGCAGGAATCAGTTTTGTCCTTTTGGCTGTCAAGGTTTGCGCAATCGTGATATCACAAAATAGATAGATAAAAAAAATTCAGCTACATGGCTCACAAATACACACAGAGAAGAGTCAGGGAGAGTGAAGACACAGGTCCACATGGAAGGAAGAGAGGGAGAAGAGTACATGGAGGAGGAGGTAGAGACGAGGTGAGAGCAGAACGAGGGAAGGACATTCATGCAGCACTGCTTTAATTCATCCTTTTTTCTCCCATTCAGTCCTCTCTGCTGAGGTTTCTCCTCTCAATACAGTGATTCTCTGTGTTCCTTTTCTCACCATGCAGTCTTTTTTTATTTTATTTTTTCAAAAAATACTGAAATGTTCACATTCTTTGTCTGTGCTCTAAAATTCCAAAAGGTCTGTGTGTGTTTGTATAAGTGTGAGTGTGACAGTCAGCTAGAGCTCAATGAGCGGGGTCAGAAAGCAGCCAAACTTGAATATTGACTGCTTTCGCCACAAGGACCTGACACAGATGAGGGCAGGCACAGCTGGGTTTAAATTACGGCACACATGCGTGATGCTTGGCCAAGGGGAACAAGAGACTAAGCTCTCGTTATGCGAAGACAAATGGAAACAGCTCTGTGTCTGTTTTTCAAAGGTCCAATCAATAGGCGACCCCTTTATTGCTTTGTCTGCACACTAGTTGATGGTGCCAAAGTCTCATGGATTACAGTCAGTGCTGACCAGACACTGCTCAAGCTAGACAGGCTTTCAGATGAGGCCAGACACAGCCAGTGCTCTTCATGAAGATATACAGGACATAATAAAGCATAAAAAAATAAGCCATTCTGGTGTCTAAGAAAAGGCAAATACACAGGGGTGATGCTAGGGGAGAGGCATGTGAGTCCTTGTGCTTCTTTTTGATTTTCTGAAATGATTAAGAGATGAAACCCCACCGTGCCCTGTACAGAAACACTATTTCACATTTAGTCACAGTGGGGCTTTACTGAGCCAAGTCATGCCTTTTTACGCTTTTGTAACATATCTAACAGACTAGGTTGTGATGTTTTGTTCTGTGACACCAGAGGAGATGAGCGAACAATGTCAAATCAACGCACAGTTTTTCAGCCTATTGTCCTTTCACAGTAGGAAGGTCGAGCCAGTTGTTTGATCCACAGTCAAGCGGTGTTCACAGGCAACACACCTGTCCGGCTGCACGGCTTTAGCCAAATAACCAAATGTTGTCATGTGGCATGGTTTTTTTCTTTAATTGATAGAAGCAATGCTGAAACTATTATATATTTTAGCATTTTAACTGCATGGCTCTAGGGATGGTAGTGTTGGCTGATCAGTCCCCCACCTTGGGCCAGATTGGATTATCTCAGCATCTATTAAATGACATTTTGTACAGACATTCTTATTACTGCCATCTGCCTCAGCTGCACTTTTTGTTTTGTGCTAATTAGCATGTGTTAGCAAGCTGACACACTCAACGTATGTAACCCATTTTTACAAAAATAATTTCCACCTAATAAAGTGAAAGATATGTTGTACTTTTGTACATCAGTCAAGGAATAATGTCTCAGAGGAAGTGTAAACGCACCGCGACTGCTTTTGCCTCGCCAATATAACACTGTCTGCGTGGAGTTTTGACACTTTCAACCTGTGTGTGTGTGAGTGTGAGTGGACAGATAAGCGTTCTCAGGTACCGAAATTTGGCACTGATTGATTTAACCCTTGCATTGTATTCAGGTCAAATTGACCCGTTTTTAAATTTTTACAAGAAGAAAAATGGTACAAGTTACATTTTTTTTTTTCTACCTGAAAATCAATGGCCTTATTTTCAGTATTCCTGACTCAATTCAGAGAATTATTTTGGATATTACCACTTATGTTTTTTTCCAAGATAAGAATGATCACATAGTGGATTTCAACATGAATTATAACCTAATGAAAAAAATCACACTTCCATTTTTTATTGTGTTCTAGTAGAGGCTGATTGCATTCCCTAGACATATGTTATCTCAATTGTTTGAAATTGAGATAAAGACAATATTTGTTAATAGATTATGAAGTAAAATTAGATTTCAGAATTATTTTTAAAATCCCAAATAAGTCGGGTCAATTTGACCTGAGCGATACAAGAAGGTCCCAAAATACAACCCTATTCCCAATGTCTTATTCTTTGTATCTGGCCTGTACTGTATCTGTATATATTTTCCAGAAATTATGTTGGTGTTGATAAGTCCTCATGTTCAGGACAGACTTTTTTTTTTTACTGGTTCGACCAAAGCATTTTGAAAAATCCCTTTACTCTGCTGATTGTCTGTCAGTATCATATACAGGCACACTATTGGGTAGCACATCACCCTCTTATGGCTTCCAAGTGATGACATTAATGAAGGTTTAAGGAGAGACTGAGGCTGGGTGTAAAATAGCATGAGTGTGAAACAGAGCTTTCATTGGTCTCAGTGGAGGAATTTATCTGCCATAAAATCGTCGATCAGTGCACTGGATACCCTGAATCTCACTTTTCTGGGAAAATGGAGAATTTTCAGATTTGATTCTTCTTCTCTGTTGTAGAAATAACAAATGCAGGCTTATTCGGCAGAATTTTACAACTACTGTAGCTCTTTAAGCTACTTTCCAGGATTACAGCTCAGGTTTATTGATCTGACTTTCTACTGTACCTCTAGCTGAATCTTTCATCAACTGGATTAATCTCCATTATGTGTACTTGTAAACACAACAACATCCTGATGAGTTCAACATTTAGTTGCAATTCTGTTTGCATTTAAACAGCACGTGAGCAAATGTATCTAATAAAGTCTTGTAACTACTGTGGTCTACCTGGCGTTCAGTGATTTACAGAACACATCTGTTTTCCTCATTCATAATAATCCATAAACAGCTTATCCTTAGTAAGTCTGTAACCTGAATATCAGATGAACTGGGCTGCAGTCCGTATCTTGTGTGTGAGAAAGTCTCTGTATTTCCCCAGGAAACCGCTCCACCATCAGTGCTAAACACCCCCTTCCCTCCCCCCCCAACCCTGTTCTTGTCTTTTACTGCTTTTCCTATCTCTGTTCTTCCTCATTTCTCCTCAGCATCAGGAGGTCTTCATGTTGTGCACATACGCCCTCCTCTTCTTCACATCACATACTGTACTGTGGTCTTCCTCCTCCCCTTTCTCCCCCTTTTCTCCAGTTTCTACTCCTCTTCATCTGCCCGCTTCTCTTGCTTATGCTTTTTTTTCCTCATCCTCTTAGAGGATTTGCTGCATTCAATTTCTGCCTAAACCGCTGCTCGAGGTTTCAGGAAATCAGTCCATTTAGAGTTAGAAGAAATGAGTCATAGCATCAGATTATTAGGCTGGATGTAAACAAAATCAGTTAGGCTGCTGTATCTAGTTATTTGTGATTCCGGTCTTTAATTTGATTATTATGAGTCGGTAGCATCAACCGAGAAGCTACCTCAGCTGGAAAGTGAACATAATAAAGTGCTTTTTCTATCATGGAAAGAACAAAGTATTGAAGGCGGCTGGCTTAAACTTTTGGCAGTCTTCAGCAGAATGTCAGCTCTGATTCAACCAGGAAGTGGATACTATTAGTTATTTGAAGGAACAAGATAAATAAGTGTGCTTGAGAGTTTGAAGTAATGGTGTTAAAAGGTTCTTACATAACACAACATAAATCGCAGCAGAGCAGAGGTCATAGCCAAGTAAAGCAGAGTGGTGACACAGGGAGTGAATTAAAAACAAAGCAGAAACAAAGTAGTTGTTACTTGACATTGTACAGACTCGCAGTCTGCTGACAGCACAGAGTCATAATCCCAAACACAGCATTAGTTCACCAACAGCCTTTCGACCTTTTCTCCCGTCGGAGTAACTACAAAACCTAGACACAAAGATGGAGGACTGTGAAAGACGCAAAGTGGAAGCCCTGAGCTAAATGCTAATATCAGCATGCTCACAATGACAAAAGACAAACTGAAGTAAAAGGGCTTTCACTTGATAAATTATCATGGAATATAATTAGGGCTGCAAATAATGACTATTAACTGATTGATAAATCAGCTTTTTGTTTCAATACTATTTAAATTATAAACAAGACTACGCCATGCTAGCAGCTCTTTAAGCTGTACTTAGACACCACAGTTCTTTAAGCTAAGTGCTAACCTCAGCATGCTAACATGTTGATGTCTAGCAGTTATGTTTGCCATGTTTGCAATCTTAGTTTAGCATGCTAACATTTGCTAATTGGCACTTAACAGAAAGCATTGATGCGAATGTCATTAATTTATGCAGGCATTTAGTGATAAACCAATATTGTTTTGATGAACAATTACATATTTAACTTTATTCTTTTCTCTGTTTAATATAATTGTATATTAAATGTCACAAACAATGTCAAACAAGACATTTAAAGACGCTGTGGTTTCTGAAAATAAGTGTTTCTTTTTAGTATTTTTGAAGTTTTATTGATCAAACAGCTAATTGATAAATCACGGTAATTGTCAGATTAAACAATAAGAACATTTTTATTAGTTGCAGCCCTAGTTGAGATATTTCAATCTGGACTGAAGTGGTAACCAGTCGACAGACTTGGAGCCAAGACCATAGCATGGATAAACACTAAATAGAGTAATGAAAACACAACATGGCATGTTGTTGCTGTTGGAAAGAAGACTGCATATTTAATCTGGACTAATCTCATTTCCACTAAAGGGTTATCCAGAATCTACTAATTGCCTTGATTTGCACCATATGGGCTATGAGGTTTAGTTTAGCTGTCTATGCATTAACACATTGAATGAGACAGAGACTTGAATGTAATTAATTAAAACCTTTAAATCTCTTTTTGACATTCATTAAAATAGTTTTTTGCTTTTCATTTTAAGTTAAATATACAGCTATTGGTTTTAGAGGGGGAAGATATCAGCCCACTGTGTAAGACATCAAAAGCAATATTTGAAAACCGGTCTTGAGTCACACCAGTCAATAAATATGGGAAAGATACGCCTGAAAGAGAGAGGCAGCAAGGCAAAGAAGAAAGACATTCAGATGTGGAGAAAAAGGCAACAAGGTGGAAGAAAAAGATGAGCACACCTAAAGACAAGAGATTGTGAAACCTGCCTAAAACATTATGTAAGTCAAACACAACCTCCTGTGTTGTTAAAAGTTGAAGTGCCTGTCTGGTTCTTATCCGATCACCATGACAACACTGCCAGCTAAAAAGTAGAGAGAGTGGTTAGGAAAAGTAAAGACAGAAAGAGGCAGAAAGGAGGTTGGTGGTAGAGCCATAGAGATGGAGGGAGTATGAAAGATGAAGAGAGAAAGTAGAAGATACAGAAAAAGAGCAATATGATAGCAAGGATATAAGTGTGTGTGTGTGTGTGTGTGTGTGTGTGTGTGTGTGTGTGTGGTGCAGAGGGCAGCTTTACTGCCATCATAAAGGTTTGTCAGATCAATATAGGCAGATAAAAAACTCATTATCACAATCACACACTCCTTTAAAAAGTTAATTATTTTCTGCACTGCCTCATTTGAAACCCATTCATGTTTGTATTTGTTCCACCTTTGGAATAAAAAGGTCTAGCACCAGATAAGGGTTTTCTTTTTCAATGCAGATATGTTTTATGAAGTTATTTTTTCACAGATGTCATAAATTAACCTCTTTTTGTCTGCCTTACAACAACCCCCCAAAAATGCACACCTATTTATACACTGCGGAGTCATTGGACTTATTATATTATATTTATTCATCTAGCCCAGGAGGCAAAAGCTAATCGTTAAAAAATCCCTGCTGTCTAGCACTTAAAGTATCTCCCTTGTGTTCGAAAACAAAAGAGGCTTTTATGCCTGTACTGCTTCCTGAGGTAGCAAAATTTATATATATATTTTTATTATTTGTACGTGTCTTCATTTAATTTTTTATTTTTATTTGTTTTTGTTGCAGATTTGAACCCACTCCATGCCAAACACTCAAGTATGTGTCCTTCCTTATATCATATGTCCTGGTTCATTTCAAATCTAAACCACATCTGATTACAGGCTGAAATTGCATAATGTAATGAAAATAATGTAATGAAATCATCAAACAATCAAATTCAGCGTGATTGATAATGTGATTACTTTCAGCAACTATTGGAGTAGCCTGATAATATTGATTACAAACATAATAATCTAAGTGATCACCAGGGGCATATGTAATTTTTTTTTAAGAGTTATCCAATCACATCTGGTGTGTTGCAAATGTTCTCAACATTTTAGAAGTTTTTTAGAAACGACAATGGAAAATCACATGAACAATCACATGTCTGATCACTAAAACAGTATTTGCCAGCTTTTCCTTTCAGCTGATATTTCTCATATATAATTATTTCACCTCCCTCAACATTTTAAATTCACTTAACCTAAATGAGCCAAGCTAAAGTGGAATCAGGACAGGAAGTGATTAAGGAGACTGTCCATTAACCGTGCGGCCTGGTTTATGGCCTTGTGATAGCAAGCGTCCCCCCGCCCCACTGTTGTTGCTTCCTAGAACGAGGAAGTCTCTAAAGGACATACAAATACAAAGATTTTCTTATGGAGATCAATATAGCATCACATTATTTTTTACTTTCTTAAGAAACTATATCCATAAGCTTGTCTACAGCACTGAACATTTAGAATCCAACACCATTACTGTTTTATTATTTGCATACAAAGACTTATTAGCTGACGCCTTAACCAACTGTTGGACTTTAGCATGTGCACACTCTACTGTGCTCTTATCCCTATGGAAGTTCCCATTGCACTCAGACACTTTAGTCTGTGGTGTGGACAAATCTAACACAACCTCACAAGAAGAATTCACAGAGACGGAACAAGGAGACTATAGACTATAATTTAACCGAGATTCCTTAATCACATGTGGATGTGTGTGCCAAACCCAGAAGACTAGTGCAAAAATAATACAAGGTCACATCTCCACGACTTCATTTACGGCCGGCATTAACATGCAATCTGTATCTGGATATATACTACCTTGAAAAGGAGTGACACATGTTAATGCAGCTGTACATGCTCGCAGAACACATTGCGATGTGATTGACCAGACCACATCTGGAGGTGGTCAGGCTCGCATTGTGATCAGATCTCCGCCAGGTCTAGATACAATCTGTTCAGCATGACTACATTCTTTAGAAAGAAAAAACTGCCCAGCATTTGGAAAGGTTAACAAGTCTTCCCTCGCAAAAAGATTAATCATTACATCCCTTGACCTTGGACACGGCATGTTTGTTTTACAAATCCACAAGCCCCTCAGAAGTAATTTGCGTATTGACATCTGATTACAATGCAGGCAGAATCAAGATAACATGACGCTTATTAATACCAGGAGTAGGGCTGGGTACCATTAATAAAATAAAATAAAAATAAAAAAATACCAGTACCCTTTAAGTGACACCAATACCCCTAGTATACTTCATTCAGGCATTCAGTTGCATAAAATACCAACACCACTTCACCCCATCCGAATCATTTTTGCACAGATGTATGTTGAAAGTATTCAAATTGTTAAATTATTTATTAAATAACTGTACAAAACTGCACAACTCCATCAAATACACTGCACTCTCCCCACCACGGGCTGTAAATGTTGTAGCTGCTGTGAGTAGGTGTGGCCAATCACGTTGCATTGAATGGAATGACACTTGCGGAGAGCAAAACTATATGATCTTTTTTTTTCTAGATCTAGGTACAAAAAGGATTGAATGCAGGTATCGTTTGACTGGACTTGATTCATCCATTTTCCAGATAATGCATTCAGAAACATTGTAATACTAGGTGTAAATAGGTCCATAATTTAAAAGTCTCCGAAATGATCTGGTAGTGCCAGAAGCGCCAGTTCCAGTTGACTCTGCTTAATTAGAAACGGCCAATATCCTGTTAGTACAGATTTAAAATGAATTCAGTCAGCTGCGGCCCTGAGGGCAAAAATCATCATCAAACAGCAGTCAGAGGTGTGAGTCACTCAAACTGACATGGCAGGCTGCAGGTACACGTAATCGAGTGGGATCTCAACAAAAGAAGATGGGCTTCTCACAGCAGCACAACTCAATACACCATGAGTTAGATACTACAACAAAACACCATGTTCAAATCAATTTAGCAGAAAAATAAGGAAGTAAAGCTGAGCACATGGGGACCATAATTTGATAAATAAAATGTGTGCTCATCCTGGTTTCTGTTTGGCATGCTGTTAGCAGACACATCCATGGATACATCATGCATGT
This sequence comes from Percina caprodes, assembly GCA_013375575.1. Taxonomy (NCBI): domain Eukaryota; kingdom Metazoa; phylum Chordata; class Actinopteri; order Perciformes; family Percidae; genus Percina; species Percina caprodes. The sequence continues at coordinate 241,860 of JABXJD010000211.1, forward strand.
GTCAACAATACAAGCTGTTAGTGCTGCAGTAACAGTGACAGGGATTTATTCCATTGGCATTTACTGTATAGTAGACCTCAACCCAGCAGTATGATAGTATAATAAATGGGAATATACATAAAATGTCCACAGCATGTTGTATGTGCCAATAATAGACTTAGTTCCTTGCTGAGCAGGTATGGCTTATTAATTTATACCTAGCAGCAGTATATTTAGTACTGGTTAGGTTTGTCATGTATAGTGGCTGGCATTTAGCCAATATTAATACAAAAACGAAGACTACACCAAAGCTGAGATGCAGCTTTCTTCTGCCCTCAATAAATCTTAATCTTCAACATTGGCTGTCTAACTCCGACTATATGAACTGTCTCCTTCTATAATTATTAATAGATTACCACACTGCATTCAAGTCTAATCAAACTAATGGGCCCAGCTGGATCTTGTGTTATAGAAGATAAACTTGCTTTTGGCCTTGGTAATCAGTTATAGTGTGTTCTCTCCAGTACTCGATGGCTTATTGCAGTCTCCGCTCTGACAGGCTGCCTGCCTTAACTGTCTTTCTACCATGAATTATTGACTTTCTGCACGCCTCAAATTTTTCCTGATGGACTTTACTTCCCTTCTATCTCTATCTCTTTTCAAAATCAGAAGCAACTGTGTGGTAAAGAACTATTAATCTCCCCAGGAGGTTGATTAAATCCAAAATGCATGTATAACAGAGGAGCCGAGAGAGGGATGTTTAACTGTTATTATCAACTCTGTCAAATCTTGTCTATTGTCGTCACATTCAATCTATTGTTGCTGGATATGAGGAGTGAGTATTGACTCATTCGTCATTGTCAGATTAATAGTTACTTTCTCTCACTGAAATAAGACACCCAAACACTAAATGAAAAGACCCCCAAACACCATGGGAGGCTTATGCTAGGTTTATGCTAGCTGCCATTTTAGTGTCTTTCAGCTCATTTTTGGTTTACAGATTTACTGTTCAGGTTCCCTTTCACTGCTCTCATCAGCGTCGTATTGAGCAGAAAAACTCTGATAAACCATCTATGCACTACCTGTCAAAGTTAGAGCTACTTCTACAGGCAAAGTTAGCGACAAGCTGGTGAACATAGTGGTGCATTCAGCAGCTAAAGAGACAGCCATTTTCTTCAGGAGCTGGTGGAGACAAAAAACAGAGCCAAAAGAGAATGGAAGTTGGATTTACATGCGTCGGGTGGCCAGAAACACAACTCCAATTGAATGCCGGTGTGATAACCTGTTCTTGTGAATGATTATGATGATTTTGTTTTTGCTGTGCTTGTTCTACCCAGGTGGGCGTCGCCGGTCTGAGCCCGATGAGGCAGAGCTACTGAGAGTCAGCAGGCGATTGGTCGAGGATGCTGTCAATCGCGCCTTGCAACAATTCAAACAAGAAACACTTCAAAATGGGGGCGGGCCTAATGCCACGGCACTACAGCCCCCTGGAAACACTGAAAATACTGCAACAAAGACGGACACTACAGCTAACTCCACCACAGACAACAGGAAGTGACATCATCGGACTGAGGTACAGAGACTGAAAAAAAACCAGCTGCCCAGAAAACATCAGCCAGGCCTGGCCTACCAGGAGAAGAGTCCGTAAGCCCTGGGCACAAATCCTGAACCAGCCTACCAGTCAGCCCAGTTTGCTGACTAGCTAACCCAGCTAGCCAACCACAACGGCTAGCTACCTGCCCTACCTACTGACCAAGCCTGACAGTGCCAATATATAGATACTGTAGCTTGAGTTCAGTGCTAGGTGACGGTCCCAACAGGCCAGCTAGCTAAGCCTGCACGTAAACTCACTACATTTAACGGCAAGGATATCGTCCCCCAATCCTCACTCAGCTGCGTTTGCACGTCAAACTCAAAACTCTTCTAGAGACACACATGCACATGTAGGGTTCACTTTAACCTGTCACCTACAAACTGCCCTATTTAAGAATATGATTAATCAGGTTTTGTAAAAAGTTTGCTTTACTTATGCGAGTTGTTAGCCCTTTCAAATACAGTAACACTCCAACAATACACTACAAGTGGCCAAGAAAGCAATTTTACTCCATTAATGCCAAAACCTCTATTAATGACCTGGGTGTTTGTGTGTGAAAGGCTATTATTACTATTACTATTACACACAGAAACTAACTCTGCTTCCTGCCTGATCATATATACATGTTATTATTTTTTGTTCACATACTATATTGTTTGTTCTGTGAAATTAATTGGAAGCATCAGCAAAGTGCACACATGCTCCCAAGTGTTAAATCCATTCATTTATGTTTGGTGTATAAGTCTATAACACAGACTGAAGCCTCGCTGTTTGTGGCTCAGTGTTGATTTGGAGTATTTAGGCTGATCCATAGAGCTTTCATTCTGCACGTTAAAGCATTTGCCGCCAAGCAAGTTCTTCAGATGGTGATGCTGATGTTGGTTAGGTTAACTCAGACAATCGCTGCTGTCAGCTGAAAACCCTCCAGCTCTTTATTCCGGCATCTTCCATCCATTCATTTTAGCATAAGCCCCCACGGCTCATGAAATCCACTCAGAAACACTCAGGCATCTGTGTGAAATTAAGGGGGATTGTCATTTTTTTAATATATTTTTTTCGAAATGTTTGAGTTCCTGGAGATGAGGTTTTTGACTGACAGCAAGATGATGATGACGATACAGCTATTCAAAAAGTAAGTTGTTTACCTTCTGACATTTAATGTTATTTTATCTTTTCTATTATTTATAAGGCTTTGCTGTCTCTGGTAGAGAAATTAATTTTATGTGAAAAGATGAAAAGCTAATTTAATTTTGAAATGAGAAAGAGGATTCAGTTTGCATTGAAAGGTGGAAAAAGCACAAAATGATGAGAATTTGTTTTTTAATAGTCTTAGTTTTTAGTTTTTAAAGAACAGGTAAATATATACATGCTGTTAAATCCAATGGACTCTGTAAAAAGTCACTCAAATTGATTTTTCTGCAAGTGCTGAAGTCCATAGATGAGATTTTGAGCCATTGTTTGGTGATTGGGTGATGATGGCTAATTCTTGCTGCCAGATTTGCCAAAGTCTCTTAAATGTAAACCTGTCGCTAAAGATTTGGATTTTTGAGTCAATGTAACAAAAATTGTCCACCGTGAAACAGAATTCATCTCAAGATAAATATGATTTCTGAGGAACAGAGAGAGTTTGTCTGCTCAGATTTTCAGCCATGTGAGGTTTATTACCCTCAAGTGAAAACAGGTGTGAGCTGGAAAATGTGCTCTCATCCCCGTGAAATCCACTTAAGGCATGTCACTGCGGGCTCATTCAAACATCAATAATAAAGGTGAATTCTGTCTTTATGTGGACTTTGAACGTTTTAGTTTTATTGTCACCGGATCCTTAATCTCCTTAAAATCCCCTTTAATACATAAAGTGTGTGTGCGTGTGTGTGTGTGTGTGTGTGTGTCACACAGTGACTGTAGGATGTTTGATTAACAGTTCCCCAGAGAAATTCTTGTCTATCAATCATGACAGCTCAGAGTGTGTGTGAACATCTATACATGTTTGTCTTTCCATCTGTCCGTGTGTACGTCTGACTGCGTGGTTGTACTGTGTTGTATATCTTGTTCTGCCATATTTGAACAATAAAACAGGATATGAGATTCAAAACCAATATCCCTCTGTGTCCTGATTTCAGTCTAGGTATACGTGTCGGTCCACAGCGGTTACATAATGTTCATGTGCATAGGATACCTACAGTATGTTAACATCAAGACGGAGATAATTTAAGGGTTGTCATTGCCCCATAGGTCTTCTAATGCAGTTTTATAGGGCTTTATAAGAAGTGTGATGGGGGATTTTTGTGGAAGCATTTATCATATTTGAAAAACTAATTATAGTCCTCAAAAAATAGCTGTTTTATGAGCAAATGCTTTTAAGGTGGATCCTAACTAACACAAGGTACAGTTCTTTATTGTCAGAGTGCAAATTTTGAGTATCCATTGTGTTACAAATAAAGAGCATCCAGTCTATTTAATAAAGGGATTTTATAGAATGTAAAAACCCACAGCTCCATTAAAAAGTAATTTTTTTTTCATCCCTTTGAGCAGTTTTGATGCATGCATTATTTAAGAGGAAAATGTTTTGTCTTTTGGTCATCTAAAACCAATATTTACCTATAGATATGAATATATACTATACACTAACTCTCCTAGTACTATAACTATTTCAAATTTTACTTACCTCAATGGAACAGAGGACCCATCCTTTACTTTAAACTGACAAAACATTTTAGACACGTTAACACGAGACCGGCTAATTCCATTAATGGACATTTCAACCTCCGTTTTCAAAAATATCATGCACAGCTGTCAGTTTGTTTCCACGTACCCATACATATATGTCGTCAGTGCCGTCAGGAGCATGCCAAACCTGTAGGTGGCAGTGTAACAAGAAGCTCAAGCCCACGTTAGCCAATCAGAATCCCGAAAATAGCAACAACAGCAACAAATCACTTCCTCTCTCTTATCTTCCTCAACTTCCGTTTGTCTCAGTATACATGGAAACCCGCAAACAGAATTTTCCAAACTCTCCACTCTGGCCGGAGTTTTTAGGAAGAATCGTTTTCAGGGGCGAATTCTCCATTTGTGTGTAAACGAAGGGAAATAAACATGTACGTGTAAACGGCCCATCAGTTTTTTATTCATAACATAATGGTTAACACAAACTCAACACTTCCTACCTGTTTACCCTTTTATTGTGAAATATCTGCAGGAAGACAATGAATTAACTGACATAAGTTTTGGAGAAAAAAATGGCAGAGTGGGATGACTGAAATTAATTAGGGAAAAGAGAAGCTCAGTGTGATGAATATGACATTATCTATGGAATTCGTGCATGGGAATTCTCTACGCGTGCTGTTTACACACAGGTGATTTGATTTTGCCTAATTAGACCTGTCCTTGATTGACAGCGCTATCGCTCTCCTGTTGCACATGTTAGGGTGGGACAAACTCCTGAAGGACTTGTAACCTGTATTTTCTCTTTGGGTCATTCCTTTTTACAGTAATTCTTAAACAAGGATTGTGTCACACGAAGCTCCCTACACAGAAAGCATCATTTACTGAGAGGAAGTGAGTTAATGATCCTGGCGCAGTGTGTCCTCTGTAGGCAATGTCATGACTCCTAATGGCCAGCGGGGGAGGCGGATAGGTAGACACAGCTGTTTCACATCTGCAAACTAAAACAATGGGACAGACAACAAACAGGTTGACAGACATGATGAAAAGTTTCAGGCAAACAACATAATGAGACATTTGAAAAACAATAATGGCCTTATTTCTGCTGACATTTAGGAGGTCTAAAGCAGAAGTGAGGAAGGCATCCTCATACCTGTTGCACAGTGTTGCTGTGTTTGTATCTTCCCTTGAGCGTTCTTCCCTGTATCAAGATCACTTTTAAATAAATGTGGAAAAAGTCAGTGTGAACTGTCTGAAACAGGGTCATTAGGGTGTTACCAACGTGAAACGGCTTCCCTCAAAATGTGAGAATCTGTTGAATCACGTACGTTTAGAAGAATGATGCATGGCTAACACTGTGACTAAATCATCAGTTGACCGGTATGTGATATAGTGCCATGATGGGTGCAGAGAGAGTGATTCATGTAGGAGAACTCGCAGAGAATTAACAGCTTGCCAACTGTGACTGTCAAAGGCATCGTGATGTAACCAGAGAAAGGGATGAGGCTGGACAAAGGGCACATTTGTAATCACCTGTCCAATACACAGTAATGGAAATTATCTTAGGATAGATAGTGTTGTTTTGGTGCGCGTCCACTTGGAATTTGCTCTTTGAGTCACCTCTCTCGGGTTAATGTGTGCGTTTCTTCTGCTGCGTTCATGTCACAAGTTAGATTAGATTTCACCCAGTAATGATATTACATTTCATAGCAAAGACAACACCCCACTCTGGTACTCAGGGTTTCTTCACCTTACAAATTCTGGAATCCCTCAGCCGTCCATCACTGTAGGATTATCTGAATTTGAGCGTAGAATGTAGATTTTTCACTTTTGCTAAGGTTTTGTTTTCATCAGTATGTTTGTCAGAAAGCTTAAATCTTAAAACTGTAGTAAAAGTCAGCCTATACACAGTTGAATTTACCTCATGATGAATGTCATCTTATCAACAGAGGACATTATCATTAAGACATTATCCCAACTCTGAAATCAGAAAAATAGGGTTTAAGGGCTGATACATCAATTAATGTGCTACAGTTTTACCACATAATGCATTTTCTGACAATTACTTTCTGGGCTGTCAGTTTTCTGGCTGACACTGCAACTGCTTTGCTGTGAAATATGAATTTGTTGCATCAATTACAGAATCTTATATGAGTTATTTGCCCTTCATACCTGCTGTGCCTCATCATAAATGGAAATTGTGCTGAATATCCATGAAGCCTATGATAGGACCTTAGTTTATGTGAATCCCAGGTTTTTACTGTCCATTTAACCTTAAATGTTTTATCATAAGAGCATCTTCCAGTTAACTGGACAGTATGAAAGCCAGAAAACAGAGTATGTCACCTCAAACTTAAAACATCAGGGATTAGTTTGGGAAAAATCATCTATCAATCAAACTAGAATGTCAGAATACAATTAAAGGTGCACTCCATACATTTTATACTACTACTATTCAGGCTGGAAAAGAAGGTACAATGCCATCTGTTGACTGGGGGGAGTCTGAGAAATAAAAAACTTCTTAATGTCATAGGATTATCTACCAAAGCAGAAGGACATTATTGAGTTGCAGTGTGGGACATGTAGGATGCAGGGTTTGAGGTTGTGACCTATACAAGGGATGCCTTTTTTTAAGAACACATTTTTATAGCTTACTTTTATCATACTAGTTTTCTTGTTATTTATTTTTTGTGGACAAAAATGTGGACACTGTTGAGAGCCCAGCCTGAATAAAAAAAAAAAAAAGAGCCACTGAGAAGCAGACACACTGATCACATCATGGCCGGCTGTAAAACTTCAGACAAGCTAATGTCATTTTTTCTAGTATGAACAAATTCAAAGAAAATACATCAATGTAACAGAACTTGGTTAGCGTCCACATAGGCTACAGCCGTGTGTGTGTGTGTGTGCCTGCCTGTAATGCATTGTACCGTGTGTGTGTGTGCATGTTTGTGCGTGCCTTCTCTGAAGCCCACAGGGTTGTTCTCTGCTCTGAAAGACAAAATATCCTTTTTTTTACCCTCTTTTCTCTTTCTATTTTAGACTCAGTTCCATCTGGTACCATCTGCCTTAATGAACCCATGTATTTGTGTGAATATGTGTCAGCGTGTGTGTTGTGTGTCTGGCCAGCTTTACTGTACTTATCGCCTCATGGATCTCACTTTTTTTCTCCCCATAAGTTCCAAATCTGCAAACGCATATACTGTTATAATAATATTAATAAAACATGGAAGCTGGCAATTATCACAATAATAATTTTAAGAAAGTGAAGGGCAGGCAGAGGGGGGGCTGGGGCTAATGGGTGGGGGGCTTGAAGAGCATAGGCTGCAAGGTGACTCAAACATGACTGGAATATGAACAAGCTAACCCTCTCTCCCTCCCTCCCCCCCCCCCTCTGCTCACCCACACAGCATGTATCAGGAAGAATGAGGCTCTTTATCTGTCATTCACCAAGGAAAACTATAGCTCTCTCTCTCCTTAAACGCCAATATGAAGCCACATTATCTTCAACACAAGACATGGGTTTAGCTCCTCCGTTGATATAATACAATAATTAGAAACTGAGTGAAACAGGAATGTTTCCTTGAAGTCATTTACTAACTAGTATGTGTTTCTTCCTTGAGGCATGCTTATTTAATGTGTACTGAATTAAACACGGAAGTACTATCTTATGTACTTGAGTATTTTCATTTTATGCTAATTTAACTTCAACATCCTCTCTATCCTATATCATATCTTACAACACTACATTTGTCAATTTTATATATCATTTTAAATCCTCCATCCTGCACCTCCTACATTTTTAAAACTTGTTGTATTAAATTTGTTTAACCCATTGTTAAACAGAAATGTAGATAACACCGATATATATATCACTGAGATGTTTGTCACATTCAGACAAGCATGCTGTTTATGCTAACGCCAACCAGCTGCTGGCTCTAGATTAAAGGTCCCATGGCATGACAGTTTCACTTCATGCGGTTTTTTAACATTAATATGCACCCAGTCTGTCTATGGTCCCCCAGTGGCGATAGGTGTAAACAGAGCCCTGGGTATCCTGCTCTGCCTTGGAGAAGATGAAAGCTCAAGTGAGCTGATCTGGAATCTTGCTCCTTATGAGGTCATGAGGGGCAAGGTTACCTCCCCCTTCTCTGCTTCATTAGTTTATGACAGATGCATGTAACTACAGATAAGGTGTTGGAACTATAGGTTTAATCCCGGGAAACGGGATTCCTGGGAAATCTGATTAAGACTTTTTCCCGATATCCCCGGAAATGTTATGACGGGAAATAAAATGAAATAAAAAACACAAGGAGCGTGCCTCTGTTGTTGTCATACGGTAACGTTGATGCGGCCGCCGTTGCTCTAATGTAGCTACGGTAATAAAGGCTCACTAAATTCATTGTGCAGCAGTAGAGAGAGCGGTTTCCATCTGCAACCAATTTGTCACGCTCTCTGCTTTTTCAAAGCACATTTCTAGAAGAAAAAGAAAGGGAAGGGTGAGAATGCATTGTAAACTAAAAGAAATATGTAGTCTAAGTTGTCACAAGTTCAATCCAACGCTGAGTGTTTAGGCATTTATTGTTTGTCAATTCAGTTTTACATTGGCCTATGACCCTGTCTATTTGCAGTGCACAGTTGTACATTTCTGTGGGTTGTTTTCTTTCATTTAGTTGAACTTGTATGTGTTTAAAAGAGAAATATGCCTGCCCTAATTAAGAAATATTTTGTTAACTTTGAGTGATTATTCCCATTTGCAGCCGCATACAAATCTCAACAACCACAGAATGGATTTGATTGAACAGGATGGTTTAGGAATCATTCAATGGTTTACTTTATCACATTTCATTAGTTTTTATAATGGAGTTCTGTAAAATATTGGTTTTATACGGGTTGCCTAGATTTTCAACGACATCCCACCTGGCATTTCATAATTAGCGTTGCAGCAGATGTCACGCACGCGGCAGAATTGATCATTGCAAACTGTGTTGATGATCGACATAGACTGTGTTCTTTTGCCCAAATAATAATACAAATAATATTAAAAATGTCACTTTGGGATTGGGGAACGCATATTTGAATGATATCGATACATTACGTGGGCTAAATCAATTAATAAATAAAAACAGCTTTCCTGGGAAATAGCTGTTACTCGGGATCTGATTCATCCTGTTTTCGGGAAAAGTATTTAACCCTAGTTGGAACAATTAGCTTCACAGCCTGCAACACGCCGTTGCTCTAATGTAGCTACGGTAATAAAGGCTCACTAAATTCATTGTGCAGCAGTAGAGAGAGCGGTTTCCATCTGCAACCAATTTGTCACGCTCTCTGCTTTTTCAAAGCACATTTCTAGAAGAAAAAGAAAGGGAAGGGTGAGAATGCATTGTAAACTAAAAGAAATATGTAGTCTAAGTTGTCACAAGTTCAATCCAACGCTGAGTGTTTAGGCATTTATTGTTTGTCAATTCAGTTTTACATTGGCCTATGACCCTGTCTATTTGCAGTGCACAGTTGTACATTTCTGTGGGTTGTTTTCTTTCATTTAGTTGAACTTGTATGTGTTTAAAAGAGAAATATGCCTGCCCTAATTAAGAAATATTTTGTTAACTTTGAGTGATTATTCCCATTTGCAGCCGCATACAAATCTCAACAACCACAGAATGGATTTGATTGAACAGGATGGTTTAGGAATCATTCAATGGTTTACTTTATCACATTTCATTAGTTTTTATAATGGAGTTCTGTAAAATATTGGTTTTATACGGGTTGCCTAGATTTTCAACGACATCCCACCTGGCATTTCATAATTAGCGTTGCAGCAGATGTCACGCACGCGGCAGAATTGATCATTGCAAACTGTGTTGATGATCGACATAGACTGTGTTCTTTTGCCCAAATAATAATACAAATAATATTAAAAATGTCACTTTGGGATTGGGGAACGCATATTTGAATGATATCGATACATTACGTGGGCTAAATCAATTAATAAATAAAAACAGCTTTCCTGGGAAATAGCTGTTACTCGGGATCTGATTCATCCTGTTTTCGGGAAAAGTATTTAACCCTAGTTGGAACAATTAGCTTCACAGCCTGCATTTGTGATAAACTACTCTTGTCTCCTTGCACATACACATGGAAGGACCAGGGACTGTGTTTGACAAACTGTAATAACACTTCCTAAATTACCTCAAAGCCATTTGGTGTAAATGTGCTGTGATAAACACCTAGTCTCAGCTGGGTCTGAAACATAAGCACTGCTTTATGGTTTGTAATTTATTCTTTAAATAATGTGTCTGGGTAGTAGCACGGGTAGCAAGAATGGACAAGCCAAAAAAGGAGCGGCAGTTAGTTATACAACCGTGCATGTCACCTTCAGCCATTGTTGTTGACTATCTTAGTTCCCTGACATGGGCTCTTTCTGGTTTTCTTACCCAGCAGTGGTGGTCTGGTCTGTCAGACTTTGGTGTATATGTTAGCAGATTGTTACATGCCCCCCCATAAAAAAATAGGAGCGACCAGGGTTTCCATCAGCATCACAATTCAAGTTCAGGTTTTAGTGATGACATAGCACAGACACAGCTAGGGCAGTTTTCTCTCTGTACAGCCTTTTAAGCAGTTCCATTTTGGTGGACCAGCACAAACACATTATACATATGAGCAGTCCATTATACACTCAGTAAATTAAGCATAAAAAGCACATCAGTGCGCCAAAGTGCACAAATGCGGGTATTGACAAGTGGAGCTCATTTTAATGAATTGAATATCTATCCAGTGGTGGAAAAAGGCTGTTTTTGAAGCAGGTTATGTGAGTAAGGGAAAGCTTATTTGTTTTTAACTGAGGGTGTGATGATGTTCTCGTTGATGACTGAATACCAATAATGGAGGGAGGAAGGTTTTGACTTGTTTTACAATCCATCTGAGAAAAGTCAAGCCAGCCAGAAGTGGGTAAAGGCACATTGCGAACTGCAATTCATGACCTTTGCTTTGAATAACAAAAAAAAATGACAAAGTCCTATCCAATAATGTTGACTTTGCTTTTAGGTCCTCCTATTGAAACAATGGTTCTAATGACATGGTTTGTTTGGCTGTAATGAAAATTGATAAATAAGTTGCTTCTTCTTTTGCGTTTTTGATGATGTAGCCGCTCAAGTGTTTACTTCCATCAGTGTTCATAACATTCATCATTCGTCATTTCGAATGCAACTCTGGGACCATTTTATTAAACACTAATGCTGCCATTACCACCAGTAACTACTATACAAATCTACCATGACGGAAATCTTTACGATTATAAATGAAAATAGTTTGAGGTTAGATCACAGAATAAACTGAACAATTGAGATCTGCGTACAGACAAACTACTCGAAGTGTGGACTTTCTCTGATTAATTTGTTTACTCAGTAAAGTTTAGATTGGATAATTAGTGTGCATTTAAAGACAGTGAGAAAAACCAGACTCCATGCAGTTTCTTATTGAGCCATGAGAACAGATTAAAGGACGCTAATGAAGGTTTTGTTCCAGCCCATTTATTACGATACGAGTCTAGCCTTGGTTTCGGTTCACGGCAGTACATTAACATCAACTTCATAATGGATAAAATCCATCAAGGTGTATATAGTGATGCCTCTGATTTTTATTAAGGAAACTAATTAAAGCACTTCTTCGTTGGTGTGTTCAGATGCTCATGGGAACAGTGCTTGAAGGGGGAATAAAAGGTGCCGTATTCTCTTGCAATGGCAAATCATTATGGCATTTGAGATTTCTACAGTGAAAAAGATAACTTTAGATATTGCTGGTACAACAACAATTTATTATTTATTTTTAATTTAAATGCTGCTACATGTTTTGCAGCCCAGTTTGTTTTCTTTAAAAACGAGCCAGCTGTTTGTGGAGAAAAATCATCAACATCATTTGGCCATCCTTGTGTTTCATTACTTACTTTGAGTAAGGTCACGTTAATGTTGGCTGCTGCAGACTCTTCATTAATGCTAGCTGTTCCGCTCACATCAACGTTAACGTTAGTTTGAAGCTCATGAATGGTACCTGATGTTTCTGGTTTTACTTGGACCTCTGTGACGTGTCTGGCTCTGGCACACGGGTTCTTTCAGTACCTTTCTGAAGCCAGGCTAACATAACGACTTACAAACTCAACACACTTTCTCTGTCAGTGGTAGAGTACCGGCCCTCTTCAAATACTGCATGGGAAGCTCTTTTAGTTTTGAAATGATCCCTGCAGCTACAGCAATAAATCATGATGCAACACTGTAAAACACATTTGAAAGGAATTAGGAATTGTTGATTTCAGTGGATTGTTATTCAAGTCAAGTTTCAACACTCAGCAGGGTTATTCTAATGGCCAGTTTAAAAAAAACTGTGCTATGTTTTGGTAGTCATTTCAACAATAAATTGCATAAGAAACTGCTTGTATGTTTTGAGCCTGAGATGTGCCATGAATGATTGTAGTTGTCATTGTGGCTTTGTGTGGTGTGCACAGTTATAATAAAAACAGGAAGATGGTGACATACAAAGAGGAAGCTGAGGATTTATTGATGGCTGGTTTTTGCATCTTGTCTTCTGTCAAAGGTGTATATCTTATATCTTTACCTATATACTTAAACTGAGATTGATGAGTGTTATTAACCTGTGTGTGTGTGTGTGTGTGTGTGTGTGTGTGTAAATGTAAATGTGCTGTATTTATATAGCGCTTTTCTAGTCTTAACGCCTACTCAAAGCGCTTTTACATCATACAGGATACATTCACCATTCACATACATTCACACACTGTGGCCGAGGCTGCCGTACAAGGTGCCACCTGCTCATCAGATAAACATGCACACACATTCACACTCCGATGCGCAGCTTTAGAAATGCAGGTATGAAACACTTAGATAGATATTTCATTCACCAATTAAAGCTATGCATTATTAATACACAATTGCTTATTGCTGCTGCTATCTGTGTCTGGCTGCATGTTGTTCTACATACAATATTTCACTACTGATTTTTTTTTATCACTACTGATTATTTCACTACTGAACAACTGGCATGTCCTCTTTAGACTGCATGCCATGTTTTTGTAACACCTTGGCCAGGGACTACATATGATAAATATGGCTCATGGCTCTTTATCATTTGCACTGTCCCTTGTCTGATGTAAACAAAAAAAAAAAAAAAGAAAATCAGTACTGACAAAAAAAATCCCTCCTTGCTTTGCATCAATCAAGAAAAAAGTCACAGCTTTATAAAAGCTGCTCAAAGACTTTGTCCCTAATTAGCGAGACACACACTTGCAAATGTACCCAAACATTCCCACCCACGCAGCACATGCACATAAAGAACCAGCAAATATCAGCTGCTGTCTAACACTGTACAAGAAACTTCCAAATGGGCAGGGTTTAGCAGAATCAGCTGCACTGATGCTCGGGAAAACAGGCTGTGCAATATGTTGAAGCTTTGTTTTGTCCAAAGAGCAGCTTTGCACCAAAGAAGATGAGACCCTCATCATGGTGTTTTGCATGTCCGTGTTTGTCATTTCTAACTGTACATTCTGTCTCATAATCACTCAGTCATAATTTCTTACTGAGCAATAATGCTAATTTACACTGCCTCATTTTCAATTTGACCTTAGACAGCATTCAACCTACAACATTCACCTAGCAACAGTAGATGAGAGGGGAGGAGGAGGATGTTCTTTTTCTTTTACCTCTCCCTTCAAAGTAAAATTACAGACTACTGTGTAGCCGCACACACTCACACACACTCACTCACTCACTCACTCACTCACTCACTCACTCACTCACTCACTCACTCACTCACTCACTCACTCACTCACTCACTCACTCACTCACTCACTCACTCACTCACTCACTCACTCACTCACTCACACTGCTAAACAAGTGGGACCAATCGGTGGGACTCTGTCAAAGTAAATTGAAAATGGTTTACTGTCACAGAAATTAGTCATCAGCAATAACTGGAGTGATCCCTGACCAAGTACTGAATATAGAACACTTTTAATTTATCAGTTGTCACGCCCGTAATCATATTTATTGATGACGTAATGTGCATCCCTGCATTAAGAGAGAAAAGTCCTACATTTGACAACTATCATTAAAAACGTAAATGTACAACCACTAACTACTACAAAATACAACCATTTTTTATTTACTTTTTCACATTTACACTTACATGCAATTTAGAGTAGCCAATTAATCTTACTTGCATGTCTTTAGAAGTGTGGGAGAAAACCGGAGCAGCTGGGAAACCCAGAGGGGCATGGGGGGAACATTCAGCTCCACACAGAAAAACAGCCTGGTTCTTCCTGTGAGGTGACCCATACCGCCTGAAATGATTTTATTTTTATTTTTTTTATTTTTATCTGTCAGGTTAGACCTTTGTCCAAGCAGACATGCTTTGACAAATAAAAAATGTCTGTCTATTTACTTACAGTGGAGTGGGCATTGGAGGGAAATCAGTTCAAGAACCTATATAAAACAAGTCATTCTTCCACTTCTGTGGTTTCCTCAACCCCAGAAGGTTTTCTGTTTTTTCTAGGAGCGTCTCCTCAGAGACTTCAGCCTCCTCCATGGGTCCGGGAGCCTCCATGGGTTCAGGAGCAGGTACATGGGTAGGAAGGGACTCCTCCTGCTTCCATGGCTCATCCTCAGGCTGCTCCTCACGCTTGGCCCTTTTCCTCCGGGGAGGCATGTCGTCCTCTCTCTCAGCTTTGAGCTCTGTGGAAAGCTTGTGGTTGAGCGAGATCTGAACGTTAAGCTCAGTTTTCAACTCTCGCCAAAGAAATGTCATTGTGTTTTCATCTGTGTCCTGCTCAGCCCTGAGGTTCTGGATCAGCTGCAGGTCTCCTGACCCCCAGTCTGAGTGAGACTTCATTTCATTGTCAAGCTCACGCTGAAGAAAGTCGGCCTGCTGTCTGTCAGTGAGAACAGTCGGTTTCATACCTCAGGCTGAGCTCATGGTGTGAAACTCTGGTCCTCTCAACTTCTCCTTGGAGAAGCCTGTTCTTCTCCTCATCCGTGGTGAACTCCTGGCTGATTATGTGCAACACTGCAGCTCATTGTAGTCTTTTTGAAGGTGTCTCTTCTGCTTCCTCTTGATGGTCTCCCTCCTCTCTTTGGAGTGCTGAGTGTTTCTGCATCACTGTATTTACGCATCCTCTCTAGTGCTCTTCTCATTTCTTTTTCCCTGTTAATATACATTTCTTTCAGGGTTTTCTGTCTAGCCAACTCTTGGGTAAATTGACTTTTCCTTGTTGTCTCAAATGTGCAGTTGGCCCTCTCTCTACCCAATAGGTTATTAATAATCTGACTGCCTAAACAGCTGTTGACATCATATAAAGACTTGTTGATGTCACAATAAGCATAACATGGAAGTATTCATTTTGAAAGAAGCTTTAGGCTATGTTCACGTCTTGGCGTCTTTTTTGACAAGGAAAAGTTGACTAATGCGCTTTTGTATAAAAAAAAAAAAAAGTTAGCAGAGTTTTGGTTCCAAAAAGCAGCTGAGAGCGTCTTTTATTGTTATAACAGCTACTACTACAGTATCCCAGGGATATGTGGAGCAGTGCTAACATTAGATAAAACAAAGCGGTGGAGCGAGCTAGAGAAAGAACAGAGAAAGAGCGGTGCTGCTAACATTACATAAAAGAAAACGAGTTACGGTCTTACCCGCTGTGGTCCGATTCCATTTATTTCTTGTTGTTACGAAAACGCAGCTTTGTTGAAAACACTGTTCACGCCATAGGATCATAATGTAAAACAGACGCTAGCAGCTTAAAAAAAGATGTGAATATAGTCTTATGGTTGTGTTCTATTTTTCTTTATTCTTTAGATTTCCATTTCTTCTTTTTCTTCTAGTGCATCCTTATATTCAAAACGTCTATCTCTCTCAATATGTAATTCATATAAACACAAGGGCTGCCCCATTATCGGCCTTCAAAACAGTTTTAAAACCTGCAAACCTATCAAACATCAGTTGTGATCCACAAAATGGACCTTTTTTTCATCTGGAAGTTCACGTCTGTAAAATTCTCCAAAACAAACTGGATTAAAAAGCATGAATCTCTGTTTCCTCCTGTGTTCCATTTTATTCATGAAACGTTTGATCTTTCCTCTCATGTTATTGATTCCACTGATGTGAAAGTCTTTGCTTTATGATTGAAAGGTTTTTATATCAGATTCAACGAATATGATTCATTTGCAGGTTCTTTGGTCATTATCACAGAAACAGCCAAATGAAATACTAAAATTATAGAGGGTTTTGTACATTGTAAACTGAGTCACATGTTGGATTTTATTTTTAGCCTAGAAACCCAAGAAATTCCAGTAAGAAATGGCTGTGACTGTCTCAAAACAACAGGTGTTACGCTGCTAAGCTAACCGGGCTCGTGATAACTCCAAAATGACTAGCAAGCCTGTGAACCGCTGCCTCTTCTCATGTGTTGCCTTAGACATGAAAGATGTGACTCGTTGTGTCAGTCCATTACAAAAACACAGCTTTCCTTTTGATCTTGAATCACTATTCTTATTCTTAATCAGATTCCTAATTAGAAACAGAAACCTAATTAGACCTAATTCATTCCTGATTAGAAATATCTAAAGCAGCATCGGTGATACTTAACCAAGTAATACTGTTTGTAACAGGTGTAAAATCTTTGCAAAATAGCAGCTCTAATCAGCTGGAGACACGTTGAATACAGGTGCAAGCGCATTTGCATAGAAATGATTTCTGTGGCTGCACTGCTTTGGAATATTTAGTGTTTTTCACAGTCAAAAACAGTCAAACAGAATCTGCAATGATGCTGCTGAGATTTATTAAAATGGAAAAGGGAAAACCTGCTTTCTCAAACAGCTTCTTCCTGATCAATGTGGTTCTATGTGAACACATTATTCCAAAATTTGAACAGTTTCACATTTTTCACATTTTTGTATTTGGGGTTTTGATATAATCTTCACCGTTCTGTACTGGGCGGGACTCCTATGGATTATATAGATAAAACATTAATGGATAACAACTCTAGGATTCTTCCTTATTTAAGCTTTCATATTTAATGTGATACAACATTTAAAACAAAGTTTTTATGGACTTGAGGTCTATATTTGCTCTTCCTTTCATAAGATTCAGCAGTTACTTTTAGTGATCTTCATTGCATGATTACCTTTTTTTAATATCTATTAAGTACTGTCTGTGAACATACAACACCCTGAAAGAAGAGTAACTTCTAATTAAAAATCTTCAAAGGAAGCCATCGGGGCTTTATAATCTGTAGATATAGGGGATTTGTACAAGTATCTTGATGCTAAATGCATTTATGATCCATACATTTACTCAGATTATTCTCTCTTTAAGGATAATATACTGTGTGTACGTCAATTGATTACAGTGAAACTACCTGATTCTGCTCTCTTTTGTCCTTGTCCATCTGTCTCTGTCCTTCACAGTAATCCTAATTACTGTGCGATTAACGCCAATTATGTCAGTAATTGCTTCCACTCTGGCATCATTCCACTCCATACTGCATTTTCCAAACACACACACATACTGCTTGATTTCTAAGACGAATCTCATCTTAACCTGATTTCCGCTCTGATTCGAGTGTGCCTCGAATGTGGAGCAGTTCTGTTTTAACTGTGTGCCAGGAAGGACAACAATCAACACCCAACACCAAGGACAAAACCTTCTTCTGTTTTTTATCACTCCTCCTTCGCTTTTCTCCCCTTCCCTTATCACCTGTTCTTCCTTCATCACCCTCACATCCCTCCCCTCTTCCTTGTAAGAAATAATATTGTCAGACGAGATTCACAATGATAGGGTCAGGAGATCATCACGCTCACACACACACTGATATATGCTTCCAAGTCAGACAGGTGGGCAAACACCAGAGACACTCACAACAACAACACACGTGTGTGTGTGTGTGTGTGTTCTTGTTTAACTATATCCGTGGTGTCCAAAAACCAGGAATACAGTATACTTGTGGGGTCCCAACAGCTTTATGAGGCCAGAATGCTGGACCTGCTGGACGTGGTTTCAGGATTAGGGTTAGAATTAGGTTAGGTCAGGTCAGGCGTGTAGTTGTGATGGTTAGGGTTAGGGTAAGGGCAACTCTTTGAGCAGGGAACATGTGCATTCTGGGATTTGGTGTCTTTCATCCACATGAACCAAAAACACATGTTCTGTCTTTTCTTGGCCTAGGAGGAATCAATTTTGAAAATAATTTCACATTTCTACTACATAAGTGACACGTAAAAATGCATTCATCTTTCCAATGGTGAAATATCCCCGTGGTGAAAACTATGACTTTTTAATCACTTTTTTCGACATTCTATACCATTGACTTTTTTGGACTTTTACGACCTACTATATTATTACCACTTCTAACATACTATAATATGACTTTTTATCACGTTTTTTTGACATACTACGCTATGACTTTTAGAACTTTTTTGACATACTATACTATTACCACTTCTAACATACTACAGTATGATTTTTTTATCACTTTTTTCAACATGCCATACTATGACTTTTTTCATAATACTATACTATGACTTTTTAAAAAAATTTTAACATACTGTACGATGAAGTTCTTATCAATTTCTTCGACATTGAATACTATAACCTTTTCAACATACTTCACTATGACTTTTTTTAATCACTTTTTTTCAATATACTGTACTATGACTTTTTTTTCATCACTTTTTCGACATCCTATTCTATGACTTTTTCTTGACTTCTACAACACAACTTTTTATTACTCTTTTTGACATACTATATCATGACTATTTTGACATACTTTACTATGACCTTTTATTACTTTTTTCAACATAATATACTATGACTTTTTCACTTTTTTCGACACACAATACTATGACATTTGAATCACTTTTTGACATGCTGTAACTTTTTCGACATACTATGATTTTTGCAATGTACTGTCACTTTTTTGTCACTTTTTTCAACATACTTCTTGAATATTTTTTTAACAGTTTTTTTGACATTGAATGCTATGACCTTTTTGAGATCCTATACTATGACTTTTTTGCCATATTATAATACAACTTTTTTATCACTCTTTTTGACATACTATAACATTTTTTGACATTTCACTTTTTTTACTTTTTTTACTATACTATGACTATAACTCTTTTTTCAACATTTACTTGTTTTATTACTTTTTTAACATAATATACTATGACTCTTCATCACTTTTTCAGTATACTATTACTATTTCTAACATACTATACTAGGACTTTTTAATAACTTTTTGATATACTATACTATTACTTTTTTGACATACAATACTATGACCTTTTTTGATATACTATACTATGACTTTTTATGACTTTTTTCGACATACTATACTCTAACTTTTTATTACTTTGTGCAACATACTATAATATGACTTTTTCATAACTTTTTTCGACATACTATACTGACTTTTTTTATCAATTGTTTTGACATGCTGTACTATTACTTTTTCAATATCCTATCATATGACTTTTTTGTCACTTTTTTAAACATACTATACTAGCAATTTTTTATCACTTTTTTGACAAACTATACCATTACTTTTTACTTACTTTTTTCCAACATACTATACAATTACATTTTTATTACTTTTTTGACATTCTATACTTTTCCTTTGTGACATACTGTACTGACTTTTTACCACTTTTTTCAAAATACTATACTATGACTTTTTTTCGACATACTGTACTCCTTTTTTTTTCAACATACTATACTATGACTTTTTAATCACTTTTTTCAACATACTATAGTTCTATTATTTCATTACTTTTTTCAACCCTTTTTTTTAACCCTAACCCTTATGCCAGCAATCAGCCAAAAGCTAAACTGGTTTTAGCAATTTAGCTTTTTAGCATTCCCAAGCATTTTCTGCAGGAAATGCATTTTCTAGTTAGAATCAGAATCAGAATCAGCTTCATTTGCCAGATATGAGGACACATACGAGGAATTTTGCTTTGGATTATACATTGCTCACAATGTGCTTACTCATACAAAACAAACAACAAAAACAAACAATATATACACACTATTAACAGAATTGATCCTCTATGGATCTTGAATATCTGCAGCGAAGTTCATCCAATAGTTGCTGGCTAAAAGGAAAAGTTAGAGATCATTAAAGAGAGTAGGAAGCAACCTCTGTGGATCACGGATGTCTGTACAAACTTGAACACAACCAGTAGTCATTGAGAGCTTTCAGTCCGGACCAAAGTGGTGGATCAACATTGTCATAGAGCCGAAAAAATACCGAAAAATATATTTCACAAAAATAAATTTTACAAAATAACAAATGACATTTTATATTATATATACTGTATATATCCGGGTTTCCCACACAACGCCAGCGGAGCTGAAAGCAAAACACATGGAATGACAGCTTCACTCGACCATGCTGTGATAGGAATACTTTCTACTCCCTGTCCATCCGCATCTCACAGGCTTTCATGTTGCCACATCACATTTAGGGCCAGAGTTTAGTGGGTGAGCCAAGGGCCCAGCAGCACATAAGATGGCCTACATCTCTGCTGGGCCTTATAGAGATAGCGTGCAATGACTCACACAAACAAAGAAGAAAGGAATAAATGCCCAGAGTACATAGCATTAGTTGTGATGTGATCAAGTCATGGTTGATCTAATAATAATCTTTATTAAAGACAAATAATGAAATCAAGCTCCATGTCCTGAAAATTAAAATCAATATTTATTTACATGAAGCTGCTCTCCTTTAAAGCCACAAGCAAGGACGACTAAGAGTTAAATTTGTACTGTCATCACAGTGGAAATCACGAGATGTTCAGGCCTCTAATGCTAGTAACAGCTTGCATAATGTTCATGTAATTCAGTTACAACTGACCCTGAAGATGTAATGTAATTGAGAGTGGATAAGAATGAAAGATCATTGCCCTTATTGTTTTTTTCTTCGATGTAGAGTTTCATCAAGATCCAATTGCTGTGCTGAGGGAAGTAAGAACGATAACAGGTTCACAGAGATCTCCAAGGATAAAGTAATACTTGAGTGAAATAAGTCTCTTATTCTGGCACCTAAGAAGCTGTGAAACATACTTAACTCTGGTAGAAACTAGATTGGATCTGCTAGACATGTCGATGTCAAAGGAAGTGCCGCATAGTCAGCCTTATCCTATCCTCTGATAGGCTTACCCTGGTATTCTTACCCTATCTCTAACCAATCACAACTATGCATGCCTAAACCTGACTAGATCAGCCAGTCTAGCAGATCTGATTTAGGATTTACCCTTAACTTTGACTTCTCACTGTCAGAGAACACAGAGTGAGCAACCTTTAAACCTTTTAGGGCCCCTCCCCTAAGTTTATACTTTTATGATTTGATGGCAATTTTTTTTGCCACTTGCAACAACACTGGCACGTTATCAACCATTAAGGTGCACTCTCATTTGGCTGTGCTGGAGATGCTAAGCTAAATTTTATCCTCCCACAACTTTGATGTACAGTACCTTTTCCTATTTGGATTTGACCAATTATGTCACGTTTCTGCAGCACTGTGTGTGGTGCTAAAAGCTGTTAGGCAACAGCATGTTGGCATTGTCACTGCGAGCATTTCAACATGTTTATGTCAGGATTTAGCTCGCCGAACCCAACATCACTGGCAGACTATATACTATAAACTGCAGGGCAGTAAAATGTTAAAGATGCCATGACATGGTGCTTTTTGTATGCTTTTATATAATCTTAGTGGTCCCCTAATACTGTATCTGAAGTCTCTTTCCTGAAATTTCTGCTCCTTATGCCCTCATGCCATGGGACCTTTAACATATCCATGAGTAAAACCCTGCTCTTCAGGTACTCTGGAATGAAATTAATACTTAAACAGCATTTTTGTTGTTGCAAAATACAAACCATGATTCTTGCTACTACAGCAACAGCTGCTCTAGAAATAATTTATTCACAACATCTGACACCCCAACTGGTTTTAGAAAAATAAGCCATTCTGAATCCTAACTGGTTGAATGAGATTAAATAACATCATCAATGCCTCAATTGTCCGGCTTGCTGTTGAAACCCAAAGGCACCATTTGAATTATATTTGATATACCCCCAAGATGTGGATTTAGATTCTCACCATTAGTTTCATTGCCAATTGTCAAATGACAAAAATCCCTGAGTCAAACAACCTAAATGTGCTTGGCTCAAAGCTGCACGTTCTACCAAGTTTGATGGATATCTGTTCATGTTTTAGAGATATATATCCCTCAGGCAGAAAGACCAATCTAATTAGGCCAGTAGGGTCTCAGTGCCTCTCTATATCTGTGTTCGTCATAAAAAGTACAATGAAGGCAACTGTAAATGTTGGACTCCCCCTACTGGTGTCAGGCCATGTTGTTCTATAGTCATCTGTATGACACAGAGCTCAGCTCATTGTTCTCGGAGAGCAGCCCTGTCAGTGTGACTCGCCTAAAGAAAAGGTTTCTCCACAGTGTGAGAGATAAGGGTAGACCGAACAGCTAAAGTTATGAGTCAAAACTCTTTTAACAAAACATTTTGAAATAACATAATGAGCAAAGAAAAGACAACCATGTTAAAGTATATAGATTTTGGCTGGATCTATTTATCATTTCGGCTTTGTAAAATGCTAACATGGAATGATGAATGAAATATGAAATAATGAGATAGAAAGTGGTAGACAGAAGCATCAATAACCTGAACCCATCTTACCAAAATCTTTAATGAACTAAAAATGTACAATATAAAAATTGTCTACAAACAGAAAAATACAAAAGATGTCATGATATTAACAAGAAATAGTGTGTCCTTGTGACCCTCCTTAATGCAGCAAATACAGAGAGGTGCATATTATTGTGCAGTTTGTTGAGATAGCATAGAGATGCCAGTTCTGATAATTCAGTTTTTGCTGGAGATTCTTCACTTCTGAGATACTCTCTAAATAAAATCAGTACCTCTGAATTCTGTCAAAGTGATTAATTATGAGAATCAGCTGGGGTTTTCACTTTTGAAAAGTTAAAAAAAATTTGAAATAGGATGTTTTATGCACTTATGAACAAGGTTGGGAAAATACAATCAGCTTCCAGGTTTCTTGTTCTAAAAGTACAATAACATTTTTAACCCTTACTTTAAGCAAATACAACTCAAGGAGCACTAAAAACTCCAAACAAAATGTTTAGGTCAGTGATATGTGCGTGAAAGTCCATCGTCATGATTCTAACTGTTTACCTATATAGGTGTATGTGCGTGCTGTGCGGAAGAAGGGGAGGCGACGGCAGAGGACGAAGAAAGTGAGGAGGTGGGGGGCTGAGGGGTGGAGGAGGAAGTGGAGGCAACGGTGGCAGCTGATGATGAGGTCTCTATCTTGCTGCTGTGTGTGATGAAGCGCAGTCGCAGCTTCATGGCCGGACGTAAAGTCATGATGATTTTCTCCACCTGGAGAAAGAGAGACACAGTAAAGAACAGACACGTATACACAAATGTAGAAGGTCAGCATTGTATTGATAACCCCAAAAAAAAGAGAGTAAAAGTAAGGTAGAGAAAGTGGTATAGTTACAGCAGTGGTATAGTTACAGTCCAGTGTAATTACCAGGTTAATACGTATTACATTCGTTCATGTAACATCACTTGTTTTGCATCGCATCACCCAAAATACAACACATATAGCTTAAGACTGTTGTCAATGTTCAACAGCAGCTTTGTCTATTAAATTAATTACTTTAAAAGACAATTTAAGGACACACGTCCAAGCCTAAAGCCCAAGTGGAGCTACAGTTTCATCTTTAATTAACTGTGGTGTCAGGAGGTCTGGACACGGCTGGGGAGCCAGCTCGTCTTGCTGCACAGGAGCTGACAGATTCAAGCTAAAAATGGAAGATGAAAACAAAACGGTCTCCAGAAGAGCAGCGAGTTCACAGATGTCATCATACTTGAAGTCCGGGTGACAAAGGTCTCCATTTTTTAGCTTTTTCATCAGTTTGTCATTTTCTTGTATTAACTTGTTAGTGCAGTTTACAAAGAAGCTTTAAAATGTTTGGCCAATTACTTTCCATTTTAATAAAAGACACGTTCTCACCTGCTCCTTCACGCTATCTCCAGTGTACATGTATTTGATGTGATAGAGGAAGTCACAGATTGGGTCCATGTAGCTGAGATGTTGGCAGTGTTGGTCGACCGCCTGGAGCATCTCGTAGAAGGCCACGCCAATCTGAAACACAAGGATACATGAAAAAACTAGAAGGGCACTCATGGCATGTCCCAAGACATGATCTTGGCAGAGGTAAAACGTGAACATGAAACTTAAATTAATGGTAACATTATTGTGCATCATTATGTTGATGTAATGATGCACAATAATGTTACCGTTAACCATTGTGTTTTAATCATGATAATTACACTGTCATCTATGGTAGTACCTCCAACATGCATCGTGTCCTCTCTTGCTGGAAGCGCTGCAGGAAAGGCCCCACCAGGTGATACACGTAGAGTAACTGGAACTCAGTCTGGACGACGGGCTTCAGCGTCTCTGACAAGAATCTACACACACATTCACACATTTATGATGACATGGCAACCATAAATTCTTTGTGTGCTGAAGAGCAAACAGTAGGATGAGAAGGTGGGAGTAAACAAAGAAACCAAAAAAAAGAGGAAGACTTTCATACTTGGGAATCAGAGACAGCTGTCCGATGGATGAGTGATGCCACACAGCGTGCGCTAAGGCTAGCACGTAGCTGCAGTTCATTTCGCTGTAGCTCTGGTGGCAGGCTGTGAAGTCCAGCAAGGCGAAGGGATAACCTGCCCACTCAGTCTCTGATGTCAGTGCTGGAGAACCCATCACAGACACGATGCGGTCGTGGAGTACGATCCAGTAGGGCTCCTGGAAGAGGAGAGACGGAGGTGGTCACGGTGGAAGATCAATGTGAATTTATCAAATAGTTAAGGACTGTGATGATCTTTGGTGACAGTGTATTCTTACAGGAAGTGCGGTTATCACAAGTCCAATGGCATTCATCCAAGCTGTGATGTTCTCTCTGGGGACCAGAGGTTGACTAAAAAGTTGAAAGAAAATAATTTTTTTATAAAAAAACAGGGTTTTATATAATTCCCTTCTGTTTAATTTGAGCCATTAACTGTCTGAAGTCTACTGTACCTCTTCAACACAACATTGAGCAGTGCGTTGCCGACATCTTTTCCTGGCACGGCCAAAGCCATCAGCTCTACGCAGGTGACGTGCAGGGCGTGGGCCGCAGGGTTGGGAAACTCGTTGAACCTCCAGTCGCAGTTGGGGAAGGGACCGGGTGACTTGCCAGCCATGGGTGAGAGAGTAAAGGAGGCTAAAAATCACTGAAGGAGCAAACATGTGTTCCAGTTCAAATTACATTATACTCTTATACTCTATATTAAACCACAAGACCCTCCAGCAACTTCCATCTTGTTTTCTCTGTTGCAACAGTTACATTGGCTACAATAAAATGACCCCAGATAAAATTAACTACAGATGTAAAAGTACTATCTATCTGTTTTTAAAGCAAAGACACATTAAGTGAAACTAGCAGTATAGGCAGTAAGGTAAAATTAATTATTTAGGTACCCCAGAGGCCCATTACTTTTTATTAGCCAATATTAGGATCAGTTAGAGAGAACAAGTGACAGATCCATCCATAGATATAAAACAATCAGATACATATAAAAGAAATAAATATATATATATATATGTTTTTATGGATTAATCTACCACCAAGGGAGAGATAAATAAAGGATATTGTCCACCAGGCGTCCAATCAGCTTGCAGTAGTAGGTGTCATCAGGGATCCACACGTTGTCCTCTCTGGCGTTCATGCCAAACTTCAGATAGGTTTCACTAAGGCACCACCCTGGGGTACGGTTGTCCTATAAAAAGAACAAAAAACACTGGAAATATAACTGGTGCCAATAAAAATGAAAAACCGTTATACATATAAAATGAGACCAACCAGTACTGATCACATGCCACACAGATATATGGTTTTAATGAATAATAAACCCCAGTTGAGCACACTGAAAACACGGAAGCTACAGCTTGGAAATGACAGTGGAGAAGACCCTGGGCTGTCTACTATTCTAGTTCACCGACAACCAGGACGCTCTGGACATGTCCCTGACTGTATGCTTGTTTGTTTGTTGAAGATAATTTCTTATATTGATTGGCTGTTACCTGCTTGGGACCCGAGCTTAGCGCTGCTAAGCTAGCTGGCTCCATGGCTGCTTATCCACCTGGTGAGTCTCCACTTCCACGCAGGATTAACTTATTATTTAAGGACACAAACAAAGAAATTGCTGACCTCAAGTAAAGTGTTCACCGTCTTTCCGAGGATCTGAAAATCATCGATGCCCTGTTAACAGCCTGCCTGGATGTGGCTCACAACCAGTTGCAGCGAATTTTGACCCTCTGGGCAGCCCTCCATGACAGAAGAGCCATGGGACCCTTACACCTGCCAGCGCCCAGCTTCTTGCTCGACGCCAAACATCAGAGCATTCTGGTATGACATGGTTTGCGGCCGAGGCAGAACCTCAGTAGGGGCTCCATCGCCTCCCACCATCAGCCTCTCCAACTGCTTCAATGTCTTGTTGGAGCAGGATGTCACGGCTAACTGCCCCGGCTCGCACACAAGGATCGGGGCCTGTCGGACCATCCCCCCCGCGGACCATGCTGTGGTGCTGTGATTCCCCATGGCTCAAGAAAGCTTCTAAAAGAAGCTGTGATGAGACGTTCAGGTGGCTTAAACTGCCTGGGCAGAATGAATACCAATCCGAGTAAGCAACCTTCTCTTCCTTGTCCATCTGAAACCGCTACTGACTGTTTTCTTCCTGATATACGCTTTTTTAATGCACTGCTTCATTCACACACTGCTGTCCTGGAGCCAAGGTTGCAGACATCCTGGCTAAAGTTGTGGAGCTGATGCCCTCATTCTCAACTTCCATTAAACGCATTGTGGTCCACTGTGGACACAATGACATGTCCTACCGGGAAAGTGAGTGCACAAAGCGAGATTTTAACACTCTTATAGATACTTTAAAGAGCACTGGGAAATCGTTTTTATTTCGGGCCCACTTCCCTCTCTATGTCGTGGAAAAGAACTTTTAAGCAGACTTCTTAGCCTCAACACCTGGCTTCAGATTACCTGCAACCTTTACAACATAGGTTTCATTGACAGGTTTAATCTGTTTTGAGAACGTGGCTCTCTGTTCAGCAGCAATGGGAATTATCCCAATACACACGACAGCCAGATGCTATGTGGTATTATAAGATTTGCCCTGCAGACACAAAGTTATGATTGACGGTTTGCATCCCGAAAACCCATGTCCAAACATATATTCCAAACGCACCCTCCAATAACCTCCTCCTCCTCTACAAATAACTTTACGAGGCCACAGAACAGCTACATGATTTCATTTGTTACTAATAATAGACCACACAAAGTGGCAAGTCTGCAAAGTGGTAAACATCACTCTGTTGCAAACAGTCAATTTGGCATCCATTCCCTGTCTACCACAGCCTGCCCCAAAAAATGAGGCAGATCCTCCCCTTAATACACTAACAATAGCTCTATTAAATGTCAGATCTTTAGCAGGAAAATCATTTTTAATCAATGATTTTATTATTAAACACAATCTGGATTTTATGTTTTTAACTGAAACCTGGTAGCAGTGCTGCTCTTCTTATTGAATCAGCTCCCCCTGGCTTCAGTTTCATGAGTGAGAATAAAGTCAACAAGAGAGGAGGTGGAGTCACTATTTTGTTCAAAGACTTATTCCTATGTACACAAATATCTGTTGGAAACTTTGCTTCCTTTGAATTTGTGACTCTTCAGCTAAGGTCCACTGCTAGAGCGATATTTCTAACTATCTACAGACCACCCAGCTACTGTGCAGCCTTTTTTGATGACTTTGCTGAACTGCTGGCAATGATCTTTTGATCTTACATTTTGACAATGTAATTGTCGCTGGTGATTTCAACATTAATGTCGACAGCACCCAGGATGGAGGGACACAAGAGCTGTGCTGTATCATTGACAATTATGGGCTAACTCAACACGTGACGGAGCCCACGCACAATAAGGGCCACATCCTGGACTTAATTATCTCAAAAGGTCTGAATATTTCCAAGGTTGTGGTGAATGATGTTGTTCTCTCTGATCACTCCTGTGTGTTTTAACAGCACTAGCTCTGTGTGTGTGATAAAGCGTCCAAACAAAGGTAATTGAAAAACAATACATCACTGAGAGCACCAGTGAAAGGTTCATTCGGCTTTTCTCGTCCATTTCTGCCCCCTCTGAAGCCTTAGTAACTGAGCTTGTAGATAATTTCAACTGTAGAATTATTAACATTATTAACGCCATTGCTCCTACTAAGGTCAAAGTTTTCTTGAGCAAAAACAAATGGCCGTGGAGAACTGCCACGCTTGTAAGATCTAAAAAGAGTGTCAAAAGCTTAACGCAGGTGGCGAAAACCAATCTCCAGGTCCACTTTGACACCTATAAAGCAAGACTACGCATTTATAATATGGAGTTAAGGAATGCAAGGCGGTCTGTCTTCTCTGATATCATTGCTAAAAACAATAATAATTTCTGTGCTTTGTTTACTATAGTTGATAGGTTAACAAATCCTCCAGTGTCAGTAGCAGTTGAACTTTTATCCACCAAGGCCTGCAATGACTTTGCAATCTTCTTTGGTGAAAAATGTAAAAAAATTAGGCAAACAGTCGGTGCCTCCATACCAGGTACTAATCCCAATATGACGCTATTTCAAATGATTACCTACAACAACCTAGAGGACATTATTCAACATCGAAAAACCTGTCTACCATCTAAAATCGTCCTGTTGCCTTGATATTCTACCGACAGGCTTCTTCTGATCTTCTGCAGATAGTAAACATGTTGCTTTTTTCAGGTATCTTCCCAGAGGCCCTGAAAACTGCATTCATCAAGCCTATCTTAAAAAATAACAATCTATCTTTGAATAGATACTATAGGCCAATATCAAAACTACAATTTTTAAGCAAAATCATTAAAAACGGTTTCTCAACAACTCAACCTTTTTCTATCCCTAAATAATACATTTGATGCCTTCCAATCTTTATCCAAGTCTTTAACGACATCCACTTGAACACAGACAGTGGCAAAACTACAGTCCTAGTACTACTCAATCTCAGTGCTGCATTCGATACGGTTGACCACAACATACTATTGGATTGACTGGAAAACTGGGTTGGGCTCTACGGATCTGTACTAAAGTGGTTCCAATCCTACTTAAAGAATAGGATCTACTTTGCATCTATAGGTACTTATGCTTCTGAGCACAAAGATATGAAGTGGGGTGTTACACAAGGCTCTGTCCTAGGACCCCTTCTATTTAATATCTATATGCTTCCACTGGCTCATATTATCAAAAATAATATAAATGATCATAGTTATGCTGATGAAACACAAATCTACATAACACTGTCACCTGAAGACTACAGTCCAATACAAAAACTGGCTAGATGCATTGAACAAACTAAGGATTGGATATGCCACAACTTCCAAAAATTGAGTGAAGGGAAAAACTGAGGTGATCATTTTTGGTGCAAAAGAGGAATGCTTAAGAACCAGCGCCCAGCTTCAAACAGTAATGTTAAAAACAACAGACAAAGCCAGAAATCTTGGAGGAATTATGGACTGACCTGAACTTTAGTAGCCACATTAAGGCAATAACAATGTCAGCCTTTTACCACCTTAAAATCAATCCGACAACTGCAGCTGATTCAGAACGCTGCTGCTCGTGTCCTCACTAACGCAAGGAAAGTTGATCACATCAGTCCAAGTCTTTACACTGGCTTCTTGTGCTCCAAAGAATAGATTTCAAAATTATTCTGCTGGTTTATAAGTCACTAAATGGTTTAAGGCCAAATTACCTGTAAGATCTACTAGTGAATTATGAACCGTAGAGGCCTCTAAGGTGACCAGGGACAGGTTTACTTACCATCCCCAGAACCAGAACAAAAAAGGGGGAAGCGGCGTTCAGTTTCTATGCTCCGTATATCTGGAACAAACTGTAGATCGGCACCAAAACTCTGCTCTTTTAAGTCAAGGCTTAATACCTTCCTTTTCAATATTGCCTTTGTTTGATTATGTGCACTGTACTGTGAATTTTATTCTGGTATTCAACCTGGTTTTGATTGTTTTTATTCTTGTATTAATTGTTTTAACTTTTATTTACGGTTCTTAACTTTGTATCAATATGTACAATATGTATACTTTTTTGTATGTGTTTGATGTTTTATGTAAAGCACTTTTAATTGCATTGCTGCTGAAAAGGGCTATACAAATAAAATTGCCTTGCCACAGTATGAGGTATTGTCTTAAGTGTGTGCACGTTTTTCTTCCTTCATCTCCTTCTGCCTACCTTCAGTGAAGACATGATGGCGTGCACCAATTTTCTCTTCAGGTTGGTTCTGTCTCTCAGATGTCGCTCGTAGTAGTGAAGTGTGTTGTACAGGTAGGTGACTGGGCGGTCTGCACACACACACACACAGCAGTAAATACACATCAGTGTGCACAAACAATGGCTTAGAAATTACATTCGCATCCCAGGCCCTTCTTCTTCTTTTCTTTTCATCCATTTATTACTGTTGTGGTTTTCCTCATTCTGAACCTCTTTTATCCACACGGTCCTCTGACATTACATAAGACAACCTTACTCACCATGGAACTTGTACAGCCCTCCCAGATGGTCTAGCAGCGTTTCCAGAGACTTGGAGACAGGAAGAAGCTCCAGGAAGCGGTGAATGACAATGTCAAAGACGGGCAGGAAGCGAAGGCACACGTTGCCAAAGTAGATGGGCAGGTACTGAGGCTGGAGCTGCATGGGAGGGTTGACTTGGTCCGCAAGTCCCTCAAAGTACAGCTTCTCTGGGTATTTCTGGTGAAGGAACAACAAACATTGTTGACTTCAGACCTGGGTTTCTGTCAACATTCCCTCGTCTATGCTGAGGTGTCATCTGAATCAGATGGATCTTCTGTGGTAAGGATGTAACGTTACATTTTATCTTCTGAAAGAAAAGAAAAATAAATCACCACATTGAGTTTTTGTGTACCTTGTGGTAGCTCATGTGCTTGTTGTGCCAGTCACTCTGCAGCCAGTGCTCAGGAGCGTTCTCCTTGACAAAATCATTGACGCGGTTCCTGAAGTCGTTGGGCTTCAGCAGCAGCAGCTGGATTATGAAGTAACAAACCTGAGCCTCGTTGCCCTCATGGCTACGCATTGCCTGGACGCAAAGGAGAAGAGAAGTGAGACACATAGAGCTTGTCATATAGTATACATATTTCTCTAAATGCAAGTTCCTCCTCACCAGACACAGGATGAGTCTGTCCAGGGTGACTATGTTGTACTTCCAGACCATGTCGTTGAGTATTTCGATGCACTTGTTGAGCTGCTGCCCGCCGGCTGATGTTGAAAACTCATAGACAAGGAAGTCTGCAAATGTTCGCACATGAGCCACCAGTGCACGAGCCCCAATGCGCTCCAAGACCCTGAGAGACACAAAATTAGCAGTTAGACCATCATCCCAAAACAACACTGTATACTCCCGGTGGATCAATTAGCCACAGATGGACCCCCTCGCGCACTTAGTGTACAGAATGCCGAACATCAGTGGTTTATAATTCACAACATGCTTCATAAATACAAACTCTACAGTGTCAGTGACATGTAAAACGTGTAAGAAATGAAGTGGTGGGAACTTGTTTAATTGTCTAATTTAAGTCCATTTACAGAAATTTGTTTATAAGTTGACATTTTAATATATTTTCTATTAATCAGTATCAACCCTAATTACTTCCACAAATAAAACTTCAGAAAGTATACTTATATATGCTCTGTATGTACAATGTGTGCGCTTGTGACTGTATATAATAAATATGTGTGTGTGTGTGTGTGTGTGTGTGTGGATTCTGTCAAAGTGTATCTGTAGACACAAAATAAGGACACCAAACCTGAAGCCTATCTGGTTAATGTGGTCTGTCTCCAGCAGCATCTTCCACAGCAGACAGAGGAATAGTGGAGGTGAGCCCTGCATGGAGAAGTGGGTAATGATGTCATTCTCGTTAGCCATGGACTTCCATTTCCTGTACTCCTCTTCTACGTTCTTCTTCAGGTTGAATCGAGACTCCTGAGGAACATTGTTCTGTTTGAAGAACGCCTGAGAGAAAGAGAGTGGTGGGATTAATGAATATGATTTAAGAGGAAATAAAAATGCATTTGTCAGTGTCAATCATGCCTAGGTGACCATAGTGCACCTGTAGTGGAGCAGGGAAGCAGGACAGTGTGTGTGAGGCCCAGTTATGAGGCGTGAAGTTCATGATGGTTTGGAGGATGTCTTTACACCAAGTCCCATGGATGGAGTCGGACCCTGTGAAAAAATCTACACAGACACAAAGCAGGCAACTTAAACATTTATAATTAAGATATGGGAACAATTTAATTTACAGGTAAATTAGGTACTACAGTGTATTAACGAGAAAAATGGGGGGGAAAAAAGACGACAGAGACAACAAGAAACAAAAGCAAATGCAGAGTGAGTTCTACCGGTGACGTGTGTGGCTCTGGCCAGAGTGAGGATCAAGGCTCGGTTCAGCTCTTCAGACTCAGCTGACAGAACCGTCTTTGGGTCGTTGAGGAAGCGAGTGAACTGGGGCTGCACCTCTGAACTCCCCAAGGCTGTGATCAACCGCAGAGCAGTGCTCTCAACACTGGGGACAGAGCCACAGAGACACAAAGACAGCAAGACAGACAACGAGAGACAGAGACAGAGAGAGAGAGAGAGACACCATTACACACCCGATGATCATCTTGTGTCTGTGTCTGTTTCTGCATGTGTTGTTTTGTCTCCCTCCCTCCCGTCTATCTCTCTATGTTTTTTGGTCCTGGGACACATTCCCAGTCTCAGTGTATAGTTTGTAATAGTTTGTCACGGCTTGTAATTTATTAAAAAAAATGTTTTAAATTGATCACGATGCAGGATCAGGCCTTTTTTTTGAAGCATTTAACCGTTGTGCAGACTTTACCTTATTTGAAGGTTTATATACAAACCACCTTTAGCTGTACACACTGCAGTACTGGAGTGGTAGTTTACTGTGCTGTGATGTTTTTGTAGTAATAGTAGCGATACTGTCAGTAAACCTTGTAGTTAGTTATAGTGAATGTGTTGAATATATGATCACATTACCATAGATGCAGCTGGTTCTGGTTGGTCTGGGGCACAGCAGCCAGACTGTGCAGATGACTCAGTAGCTGGACTCTGTAGTGAGGCTGAATGTGGTGCATCCTGTAGCTGAACATCTCCAATAATGTGTGAAGGATTCCCCATGAGACTTAAAAACGTTAGGCAGCAACTGGCCTGAACAGACAGAGTTTAACATTATTCAACTTGCGTCTGCTGGCCTGAAGGGACATTCATGTTGAACACAATGTTCTGAGCTAGTCTGCTCAAAATGCAACCCAGTGGACCAGCAGTGATGATTGAATATAAATCAGACTAAGACATGCTAGAAGAGTTTGAACATGCCTACAAATTCGAAAAACTATTTTCTTCAGGGAACATAGTGGTATGCAAATTACACGTTTTGCTTTCTGCAACGGTGAAAATGTTTCTGTAACTCACTGATGAATCCTTTGATGCCCAATGACTCAATCTCCATGTACACCAACAGTCTGCTGTATGTTTCTACCAGTGCTGGGGCCAGGGCAATGCTGGATTTGGCATGGGCCAACTTTATTACCCGCGTGGCAATACTGTGGATCAGACTGGAAACAGACAAGCAAAGAGACAGTTAAATGCATTTTTTTAAATGATCTGTGTGCCTCTCTGTATAATTAAGTGTGTGCTCACTATATAATTAAATGTGTAGCACTCTATATAATGAACTCTCTATATACAATTTTTCATCAGTACATCCTTCGCTTTCCCATACCTCATCTTTGCATGCACTGTAAGTGAATCCAGCAGGTTCATGGGCAGCGGGGTGACAGACCCTGACGCCATGCAGTTGGTACCAGGTAGGTTGATCCTCATAGATCCGTTTCCATAGATAGTCTCTACCAGGACGCCCATCGGCAGAGTGAAGCACTCTGAGTTGGTGCTGTAGGCGTTACACAGCAAGGCTATCTTGTAGTCTGACATGCCAAGAGTCTTGTTACGCAGCGACTGCTGGAGAAACCTAACAAACAGGAGGGAGGGTAGCAGAAACATGTATGTTTGCTTGGGTTTTATTTATGACTGGGTATAGTGTTTTAGTGTACACGTAAGGTATTTATTCATGTAAAATACATATTTTAGGGTCCAGTATTTTAAAGATGCGTACTCATGGTGTAGTTTCAGAGAGTGTGGTATGGGTATTTGTAGTTTAGAGTTGTCGTTCTGAGCTTTGCGGTTCAGGTGGATCCAGATGCAGGTCATCGCAAAGGAATGAGTGGATTGGGGCTTGTTAATGTCTGGAACTGGAATGCACTGGAGTGGGAGAGAAACATGGATTAATCTGATGGTACTGCCTATACAGTGCATTTCTACCACTACCACTTCTCCTCTTACCAAAACTTCTGCTACTACTCCTATTGCACTACAGCTAATAAAAACACTCAAATGGGCACAAAATAGTGCACTAGTAATAATAATCGTAGTAAACCAAAATCATTTGTTGGCAGATGTGCACCTCTTTTTCTGGATAAAGCAGGTCAAAGAGCTTCATGACAGGCAGGAAGTCAGCTAAGGCGTTCTTCTGAATACTTCCTGATATGAATTGCAGCAAAACCCACATCAGATGGTCTCTCCCTTTAATGAGACCTCTACCTGCAAGCTAAAAAGAGAAAGAAAGAGAGAGAAAGAGAGAGAGAGAGAGACAGAGAGCGCGACAAACTCAACAAGGGTCATCAGGATATCAGTTCATATCTGTTTTATTATTTAAAGACCCACTCTTGAATGATTTTGTATTTGCCTTGTTACTGATGCTTCAATTAGTTTTTACCCTCAATTTCTTAGTAGCCACAAAGACCAATGAGCTGGTATTTGCTTACTCCTTATAATAGATACATTTTTGCATCTTGAACTGAAACTGTTGTTTTTTTAGATGTCTAATTTTTATATATATTTTTTACTTATTTGCTTTCTGACAGAAACATGTTATCCCTAACAAAGTCCAATATGTTTTATTTTATATATATATATATATATATATATATATATATATATATATATATATATATATATATATATATATATATATATATATATATATATATATATACAGACGTGCTCAAATTTGTTGGTACCCCTCCACAAAAACGAAGAATGCACAATTTTCTCTGAAATAACTTGAAACGGACAAAAGTAATTGGCATCCACCATTATTTATTCCATATTTAATAGAAATCAGACTTTGCTTTTGATTTCTTATTCAACATAATATTGTAAATAAGAAAACAAATGAAAATGGCATGGACAAAAATGATGGGACCGCTAACCTAATATTTTGTTGCACAACCTTTAGAGGCAATCACTGCAATCAAACGTTTTCTGTAGCTCTCAATGAGACTTCTGCACCTGTTAACAGGTAGTTTGGCCCACTCTTCCTGAGCAAACTGCTCCAGCTGTC
The DNA here is from genome assembly GCA_013375575.1 of Percina caprodes. Classification (NCBI taxonomy): domain Eukaryota; kingdom Metazoa; phylum Chordata; class Actinopteri; order Perciformes; family Percidae; genus Percina; species Percina caprodes. The sequence continues at coordinate 277,791 of JABXJD010000211.1, forward strand.
TCAGGTTTGATGGGTGCCTTCTCCAGACTGCAAGTTTCAGGTCTTTCCATAGATGTTCGATAGGATTCAAATCAGGACTCATAGAAGGCCACTTCAGAATAGTCCAATGTTTTGTTCCTATCCATTCTTGGGTGCTTTTAGCTGTGTGTTTTGGGTCATTATCCTGTTGGAGGACCCATGACCTGCGACTGAGACAGAGCTTTCTGACACTGGGCAGTACGTTTCGCTCCAGAATGCCTTGATAGTCTTGAGATTTCATTGTGCCCTGCACAGATTCAAGGCACCCTGTGCCAGGCGCAGCAAAGCAGCCCCAAAACATAACCGAGCCTCCTCCATGTTTCACTGTAGGTATGGTGTTCTTTTCTTTGAAAGCTTCATTTTTCGTCTGTGAACATAGAGCTGATGTGACTTGCCAAAAAGCTCCAGTTTTGACTCATCTGTCCAAAGGACATTCTCCCAGAAGGATTGTGGCTTGTCAATATGCATTTTAGCAAATTCCAGTCTGGCTTTTTATGTTTTTCTTTCAAAAGTGGAGTCCTCCTGGGTCTTCTTCCATGGAGCCCACTTTCGCTCAAAAGCGACGGATGGTGCGATCAGAAACTGACGTACCTTCACCTTGGAGTTCAGCTTGTATCTCTTTGGCAGTTATCCTTGGTTCTTTTCTACCATTCGCACTATCCTTCTGTTCAATCTGGGGTCGATTTTCCTCTTGCGGCCACGCCCAGGAGGTTGGCTACAGTTCCATGGACCTTAAACTTCTTAATAATATTTGCAACTGTTGTCACAGGAACATCAAGCTGCTTGGAGATGGTCTTGTAGCCTTTACCTTTACCATGCTTGTCTATTATTTTCTTTCTGATCTCCTCAGACAACTCTCTCCTTTGCTTTCTCTGGTCCATGTTCAGTGTGGTGCACACAATGATACCAAACAGCACAGTGACTACTTTTCTCCATTTAAATAGGCTGAATGACTGATTACAAGATTGGAGACATGTGTGATACTAATTAAAGAAACTAATTAGTTTGAAATATCACTATAATCCAATTATTTATTATCTTTTCCAAGGGGTACCAACAAATGTGTCCAGGCCATTTTAGAATATCTTTGTAGAATAAGCAATAATTCATCTCTTTTCACAGCTTCTTTACTTTATTCTATGACATACCAAAGGCATGCAAGTATACATGATAAAATAGCTTTTAATTTCATCACTTTTCAGGAGGAATGAAGCATTATTTCAATGAGCTGTAAGGGTACCAACAAATTTGAGCACATCTGTATATATGTAAGATTATGACCACTAAACCAGATCCACATCAAGCCAAAATCCAATTACCCATTGTCAGGATTGTTAACTCTCCTCCTCTGCCACCTCCCTCCTCTTACCTTTTGATGTAACGACAGCACCATGTGAGGGAAGCTTGCAAACTGAAATAACACAAAGAAGATGAGCTGGGAGGAGAGGTGCTGCCACAGCAACTGGCTAGTTCCTCCAACGTCAGCGTCAAAGTGTTCTTCGGTCTCGGAGCGCTCCATAGCGTACACCACGAGATCCACCAGCTGCTCCTCCAGCACTGGGCAACGCTGCTTATGCTGATGGGCGAGGACGGGAGTGTTAGAGGATAAAGAAAGTAGTGGGCAGGAGAGTGACGAAGTTAACAAGAGAAAGGGAGGGAAAGACGTCGAAGGACAGAAAGAGACAGAAAAAGAAAAGAGGTGAGGGGAAAGGTGGGGAGAAGAAAGACAAACAGAGGGAGGGAGAGAATGTGGGAGAAAACATCGTTAAATTACTTCACAAAACCTTTTCCCATCCCTTTTATGCAGGATGGCATCTCCTTCCTGCCTCTGTCAGCTGGGTAAACCTTCCTGCAGCCCCTTTTCCATATTTCCCTTTGTCCAAATATATTCTGGTAATTTTCCTGTGATGTTATTATGTAGGAACAGGTGCTAAACTTAGTTGTCCGCATAGCATCAGTAATTTGCAAAGTTGGAATCTGGACCTAGTAAGATTTTGTCAAATCTTTTGCTTCAGCTCCAGTGCACGCAAAAGGTTGCAACAATGAAGGTTTTACATGGAGTGAGGACAATCACAAAAAGGTTTGTGTGCTTTGTGGGTAGTTATGATATTTGAGGCTAAACAAATGGCAGCCAATTAGCACTGAACTCCCAAGCTAATCCGGACAAGTAAATATAAACATGGACATTACGAGAAGGTAATTGGTTTTAGAACATTCTGCCAAACACTGGCTGCCATACTTACATGTAGGGCTGGGCAATATATCGATGTTGTATCGATATCGCAATATGGGACTAGATATCGTCTTTTATCGATTTTATCGATATCGATTTTGGATATATTGTAATATGTTAAGTTTTGTCTTTACCTGGTTTTACAGGCTGAAATACAGTAAAATGGATGTCCTTTTCTGAACCAGACTGTTCTAGCTGTTCTATTATTTACCTTTACCCACTAAGTCATTAAATCATTTCTGGAGAATATTTATCAAAAATCTCATTGTGTAAATAACATTTTGTTAACACACCAATAGTCATACAATATCGACATTGAGGTATTTGGTCAAGAATATCGTGATATTTGATTTTCTCTATATCGCCCAGCCCTATTTACACGTTGTCCAAGGAAATTAAATCAAAATAATGTAAATGCTGTTATTGCAAACATTAACAAAACTAAGACAGAAAGTCTTGTCTTGTGTATATATTACTGTTTTTCTGGGTGATCATGTCCTGTAAGAAAAAAAATGTTTCCATAAAGAACTGCATAATATGTGCATTGTGGTATCTGAACCATCAATGTTGAGACTTCCATATGTGAAGGGGACTTTTGGTGGGGAAAAAAGAAGGACGGAGGGAAGGGAATCAAGAGAAAGTCAGAAAAATGGCTGAGGGGAGTGAATGGAGAGAGGGGGAGACAGGGGACCTGGTAGTGACGGGATGGCAGGTTCACTAAATCTTTAAGCCCCAATTGGTAAATGGTTAACTGCAGTTTCTACATAAGAGTATAAATGCTGACTTCAGGTCAAATAGTAGAAGCACAGGGTGCATGTAGACTTCATAAGCTTCATAAGCTAGATTTGGAGTACTTGGCATCATTAAACCATAAAAAAAATAATGGATTGAAGCATTATCCACAAAACTTAATTGTTGTGGAGTTGCATGAAAACCTTCATATTCCCTGACATTACAGACATAATTTCATGTAAAAACAAGACACTGGTCTTTGATATGTAAATATTAAAAACTACCAATAACATTTTCCTATTAACCCAGGGTGGGAAACTTAACTTCCTCACCAGACAGACAGAAGGAGGGTGGATCTCTGCAGTGGCTACCACTGTAAGACTTAATAGAGCTTTTTTCACACTACTGGGACACAACATGGGAAGTAAACCGCACAGCACAGCACAGCAAAGTACAATAGGACACAGCACTAAACACCAAACCAAACTGTGCAAAATGTTCTTGCATGCAGGCTAACAGGTTTGGGAAGGTGGGGAGGTGGTGTGATTGGGAAGAAGAAGAGGAGCTGCGAGGCTGACCATCACTTCTCTTCCTCTCCACACACACACACACACACACACACACACACACACACACACACACACACACACACACACACACACACACACACACACACACACACACACAGAGAGACAGAGAGAGAGAGAGAGAGAGAGAGAGAGAGAGAGAGGGCGAGAGAAAAACAAAGAAAAAGAGAGAGAAAGAGAGAAGGATCCACAGGCATATCTTCAGTCTACTGTACAAATAAATCAGCCCAATGGCTTTCCAAGCAAGATCCCAAAGGCAGTGTCCTAGCAACACTAAAACCATACCAGTGACTGGTCTAAAATCCATCTCCCCTACAAACATACCAACTCAACCAATGGCAAACGGATGTGTATCTAGAGCAAATACATTTTAAAGTAACTGTCTCTCACTCTCAAAGTAAAAAAATAAAAAAATAAATAATTGTGTTTTATCTACCACTGATATTGATCACCACTGGTTATCAACTGTAAAACAAGTAAAAATGTCACTCATCTGCCACTGACAAATCATTTCAGACTGCGTTTTGAAGCATCATACTTTATGCTAAAGGAATGGCTGACCATCGTGGCTTGATATACGGCTCTTAGTAGTTGTTTCTGTAGATTTTATCTAAATCTATTACTATTATTAATTACTACCATTACTAAATTATGTAACCCAATTATCAGAAGCACTGAAAACAATAACATGTTTTAAGGAAATTTAATAGAAACTAATTTAAACTGGAGTCATTTTGTTAAGCATTTATGTCATTTAAATCTTTTAAAATTATTCTCTAAAAAGGAGAGCTTTCTATTTAGGACCACTTCAATCCTTTTGATCATTTAGTGATCGGCATATAAAAGTCTAGTTTAAAATAAATGAGCAGCGAAGCGGTTGCTTGTGGTTCATTTTGCACTGCAGCTCAGTACCATTAATCACTTAATGTAAAACTACATACGCAGGTTCAAACTGGAGAAAAAAGGAACAAAAAGTCAACCACGCGTCAACCAATAAAAAGCACACAACACTGGTCAGAGATCGCTCATCCACTCAGACAGCCAATCAGATTCACTCATCAGCCAACCTGGGCAAAACCCTGATCAAAAAACTACAAATTAGAGTAAGGAGTGTTTAGCTTTGTAATCCACTTTGCCATGTCTTCTATTTTGAAGCTGCCTGTGCAAATGCAATTTAAATGTTTATGTTGCTATTCAAGTGAAATTTGTAATTACAAAAGTATCACTCCCTCTCTAACCTGGAGAGACAAGAGCTACTCTTTGGAGAATGGATACATTTTTAAAGGAATGAAAAGTAAAGGTAGCAGAGCATGAGTGTTACCAATTATAAGCCTCTAATGCCACAGAATTAATTGACAGGATAGTATAAGTTGCATAGGAATGAGGTTCACTAATGTACTGCAGCATCAAAAGTTAGTTGAGACTGGAAGAAGAAGACATGACAATAAGAAACTCATTAAGATCCACCAACTCAAAATGCTTACCTAAACAACAAATACACTGATAATGAAATGGTAGCAGAGCTGGTCTTCCTGTGATTACTGGCTATTGCAGTGCACTTGAGTTTCAAAGCATTATAAACTTTATTGCGGTATGAGTGAAGACCACCGTTTAGTCTAAATAGAGTCATTTTGCCCAGGTCAGCACAACAGAAAGCAGCATAAGATCAGAGACGAGAGGACCTCGCTAACGACAGGCCAGACTACATTCATACATGCAGAGCAGCAGGACTTGAAATGTCAACAGCAGGGTTTGAATCAGAAATATTAATGTCAGCCTATGAGCTAAATACACTGTTTTTTGATGTCAAAAACTACAGCCCAGAGAATCTGAGATGACATTAAGGACAATCCAGGATTGTAAAATAAAATCTTAAATGATCAATGTATGGAAATTGGGCATGGACCGCAGCACGGCAAATATACATAAGAATATATACAAAATAGATTAGCCAATGTTAAACATTAACATAAAGACAAATTCCAATGTTGCCAAAGCATTACCGAGTATAAATCAAAGCAATAAAACATCAACTGACAGCTGACTTACTATTCCCTCTCTTTCAACATTAATGGTGACCAGTTAGTGAGGGCTTATTTTCCTTTATAAAAGCCTGCACTATTATAATAAGCCAGGAATTCTATTTTAGGAGGGATTACTTGTTTTGCCTAGAATATTGTCTAATATACATACCCGTTAACAGAACATATTGGTCATCGGTGGCTTTAATCAATCCGTTTTATTGTATTGTGCATTTATTCTACTGTATTTAACGCAGATTAGGCAGCACATTAAGCAAACTGATCTTACTAAAAACAATTTACCTTGCACACAACCCTATTAAGTGAACAAGCCATTTGTGGTTAATGATCCATAAACAATGATCATCCTGCTGCTGCATATTTTATGTACCTGCTTGTCTGACTGCCCAGTACTTATTTGGCCACATCTGTCTCTTTCTACCGAATGTATCTCTATGAAGCCCTGCTGTGACCATCTCAAGCTCTGTAGCATTTCTCTTTACCCCATTTCAAGTTTCTTTTTTTTTGTCCAGTTTCCCATTTATATGACATCAGCGTGCCTATGAAAGCTAAGCGTCCAATGGGCTGGTTAGTTGGTAGGTCAGTTGACCAGGAAGAGGAACAACGACATACCTGGGCAATGTTCAGAGTCTAGAGAGCGCATGGCAGAGAGACAGACAAACAACACACAACCAGAAAACAAGAGAGAGAAACAAAGAAAAAAGGAGAAAGAAATAGAGAGGGGAAAAAGGAGAGACAGAGAAAGACAGAGAGTGGTGACTAAGGAGATTGTTCACAGTCTGTTCAGCACAGTTAGCATCAACTCAGCCAATTCAAACAGACAAACTGGATTCTGGGTAATTTGTTCAAATTAGAAATATGCAGAAAAAAAAAAATCTAAATCAGAGCTCTGGCCAGTGTTGATTATTGCTTTCTGTCTGCAACCGTCTGAGACAGAGCTGGTCAAACTGTGTTTATGGTGCCCAATGAGCTGGGCTGAGTTGACACTGCATGAACCCAACAGGGAAAACTAACCAGTGCATTATGGGTCAAGCACACAGCATTGGCTTGCTTAACATATGGTCTTACATAGCTGTGTTACCAAGGCAACAAGGGAGGAGTGGGGTGCCAAAAGAGAAAAGGGTAAGGAGGAGAAACAAGAAATTAAAAAAGAAAGAATATGAAGAACCTGGTAAAAACAAAACAGAGCAGAAAAAGAGCAGAATAGGATGAGGTTGAAAACAAAAAGAACAAGAGAAAAGAATGAAAATGGAGAACAAGGAACACCAGGCGCAGGTAAGAGAAGAGTGAGGTGGCAAAAATTAAAAAGTAAAGGGAGATTCAATAAAGAGAGTCAGAAGGAAAGGAAAAGTACACAAAAGCATACAAAAAAGTATACAAAAGCAACGGAGGAAAAGTAGAAGAAGAGATCATACCTGCTTGTTGAGTCCTAACATGTTGCACACCATTTCTCTTGAATATGGCTGTTCTAACACATAGCGCAGCAAGCCTGTCTGTGGCTCAAACAGGTCCTACATTAAAAAAAAAACATACATTGTGTTACTGCCTTTGTTTGTGTATGCATGTGTAAATTGCTGTGTAGTGCATACGTTGACATGATACCTTGTCAAATGGCAACATGCCTCTCAGAGGGAAGCGCAGAGTAGTAGGGTCTAACTTCCAGGAGTTACAGATGGCCCCGCTGTTATTCACTACTGGTAACAAGCTGCACCGACCTGTGGACACATTTACACATTGAATGACTAAACAGCCACACTGCACATACATGAGTTGCATTATATACTTTAGGAATACAAGTCATAACTCCATGGCATGCAATGTGGCATGCATGCAAGTGTAAAGTTAGCCACAAAGTGCTCAACAGAGAGAGTTTGCCAAAAGCAAGAACCCTTGAGAACAAAAAAAACTCTTACAATTTGAACTCCTTACCACAGATAGAGTTGATTCTGGCTGTGGGTCTGAAACTGTCCACAAATTCTGATATTAAACTTCCTAGAAGCTACAAACAGAGACCAAATGAAAGAGAGAAAAACAGAAAAATTTGTTAGATACGACATAAGATAAGACATGACATAGCTACACACAAACAAGAAATTCACACTTACCCAGTGTGATAGCTGTCCCTCTGGATACAGTTTTCTGATTTCTGTAACGGCAAAGTAGGCTGGAAGGAGGCAGGCATTTCTGTCTAGGGTATACTCGACCACCTGGAATACACGTAATTTTCAAATAAGACATCAGAGTGAAAGATACATCACAAATAAAGGCATTTAATAAGTTAAAGACAGACAGAAAATACCTCTCTGGCAGCCAGAAGCTGTTGGACTATAGCTGAGCTGACGGTGGTAGGAATGGTTTGAATTTTATCCAGTACAGCTTTCAACAGGTCTCGAACACCCTAAAACACACACACTTAACATGAAAACATACATTTGCAAATGTTTAAGATGCCTGGTAACGGCAATGAGTCTCTTGTAATAGCTTGAAACATGTCCAAATGTGCCAGAGGCCAGATCTCAGTGAGTCAGCATACTGTAGATCACAAGATGACATTTATAATATATATATATATATATATATATATATATATATACATAATTGTCTGAGCTGCGCTGTGTGTGTGTGCATATGAGCGTGTGAGTGAGACCTTGTAGTCCACCCCTCCAATGATCTTGCGAATCAGTTTGAAAGTTAATGCCCACAACTGAGTCCTCTCCCATTCTAAACTGTCCGAGCTTATCAGAGCGCCACACACCATCCTTCAGACAAACAAAGACATTCATTAGATGGACAATTAAGACATATAACAGACATAATAGATAAGACGTCACACAATGTGCTTGTGTTACGTCACAGCTTTAAATAGATTAAGTACAGATACATGTTAATGAGACTTCACATATCATACAAATTATAAAAAGCAATACTTTCAATTATGGTATTACTATTATCAGAAACCATAAGGGTGATTCATCTATTCAAATTATATCTTAAGGAAAAAGGTGACAGTGGCCTAAAAAAAAAAAAATCATTAAAACTAAATTATTTTAATATTAGATAACATTAGACGATGTCAAGCCCCAGGGTGTAAATTCCTGCAGGCCTTAAGTGTGTACGAGTGCGTTTGTGCAAGTGTGTACCTGGGCGGTAACAAACTGGTCTCCACAGCCATTGCTAGACAGTCGTGGAGGAAGGAGATCCTTTTGGGACTGTGCTGGCTGTGTATAAACCGAACTATCCACTGCACACACTGTTCATGGGACTCCTGCATAAAGACAGTTGGGAATTGAAAACATCCAGCCAATCATTCTACATCTTGTGTGCAAGTATGTGTCTGTCTCTGTGTTTAGACACCTGTGGTAGTGTCCCCCAGTATTGTCTGAAGGCTCCCAGACAACTGATCAATTTAGTCCTCTCATCCTCTGGAGTGTCCATAAACATCCTAAAATACAACAGTTTATATTTGTTATTACTATTTTTTTATTTTTAATGTGTTGTTTTTTCTGATAAGACATAAAGCATGTAACAAATGAATACTGAATACAACTAGTCAGACCTGCTTTAACCACATAATAACAAAACAAACAAAAGCTTGAAGCCATCTTACCCAGCAAAGGCCTCTTCTATCATCTCAGTTTTCTAAGGAGAGAAGTAGAAAAAAAATAGAAAATATTATGTGGGAGAAAAATATGTTTTGATTCTACCTTCTGTAATTTTTATTAACAGCTTCCCAAGTCTTTCATAATGAAATATCCCAATATTAAACCTCTGTTCTGTTGCCTCAGTATACACAAAAGTCAGATGCCAGATTTTGCTACAGAACAACAACAACTCATGTTGCTAGAGATTAAAGTAAGTATGTTATTTTAGGAGAAATCCTTTCTTTATCTAACGTTAACGTTAGTGCTTCCCAGACAAACTTGAACGTTACGATATGTTAAAATACGTTACTATAGTAATGTATTAGAGCGTTACATTGGTGACTATGCAAGTGCAATGAATGACCAATTAACGTTAACTCACGTTACTTGTATAGCTACAAAATGCAGAAAGTCTGAACAGCTATTTTGAAAACGTTAATGTGAAAATATTAATTTAGCTATGTTAGCTACGGCGTAACTATAACGTAGCTAACACTAACTGTAGCGTTAGAAGTATTTGCTATGTTGTGGGAATTATTCATTTGCACAGCATTCATAATTTAACATAAAATGGAAAATGCTAACAATGTCTGAAATGCTAATTATTGTTAGCTATAAAACCAGTTAATGAAGATGCACGTTACCACAACATCCTCAAAGATGCTCTGGAGCTGCGTTTCCATCGAAAGCGCCATGTTTGCATCAAAAAGTGTAATTTTTTAGCGAACCATCACACACAAACATCAGGTTAACGTTACTCCTTTCAGTTGGCGCAGACCATGCTACCAACAAGCTAACTGCTAACAGGCACCGACTGGCACCCGCAGGCACCGGAATGAATGCTCCGCGAGACGCGCAACTTCAAAAACAATCCGGAAACACATCAGAGACACTAGCTGCACAGTTCCGCTTCATTTTTTGCCATAATGATGTATGGAGTCAAGCCTCTGTTATTATAACGTATGCATAATTACATAGTTATAATAGCCTGTTTGACTGATGTGCCGACGAGTCTGGCAAACCTACTCTAATGTAGGCCTATGTGAATTTGCAAATAAAAGGCTGCAATTATTATAAAATATATTACCTACACAAAAACTTCCACGTATAACTTACTGGCTTTGTCTACATATAGGCCTACTCAGATATACATTAATTTAAGCGTGGGCTGGAGTGATAGAGAGATAAACACTTCTCTTAAAAGCGCGGGATCGCGACTACATTAAATAAAAATAATGAGTGATGGAAATGAAAATGATAGATGATGATTGATATGGGCCAACGTCTAAAATATATTGAATTATTAGAGATCAAACTCAAGTCAACGCTATAAACCACTGTAGAAGAAAAATAATAATGAAAGGACTAGGGAACACAACATTCACAACATATTGTTCTTTTAATTATCTATTTGTGTAGCTTTACTTTGCATATTCATATACATTTTACAAAATATCATGAATAATCTATGATGTATCAAAGTGGATAAAGAGGAGACTTTATTGATCCGATATTGAAATTCACACTTCCGGTGTTATTTTGATGAAAGTAACCTAATGCAAAAGTAGTATAACGCATTAATTTAGAGACAGTATTATTGTAATATAACTAATTACTCAAAAATGACAGTAACTAGTAATCTATAATATATTACATTTTGGAAGTAACTTGCCCAACACTGAAAGTAGTCTAAGTAAGAATGTTGTAACACATTGCACATAGCCTATGTGCACAAACAGGTGAGGTCACATTCCTTCCTTGGATACGGAAATCGGTCGCAAGTCTTGTTTACTCGTGGTTTTGCTGGTCGTCGGTCACCGATATCCAACCGTGACTCAATACGCTCCTAATTCTGCCTGAAAATGTGTGCTTCCCTCTTTTTAATCTGATTGCTTTTAATCGTGTGGAGAAACAGCGGGCCACTGACAGGTGTTCTGTCGGACAGGTGACGGTGCCTCCGGAGCCCGCAGCCGGATGGTTGGAAATGTTGGTGTTTTTTGTGAAAACGTGACCGCTCCATGCTGAGATGTGGAAAGTGTCCTTTTTTCTGATCCTGGGAGCTCTGCACTGTACAGGTATGACTACATTCAATTAACATTACAAGTTCTTTTTTTTCTTCGCATAAATAGACTACTTTAAGTTAGACATATTCCTGTATGGGAACGACTAGAAGTAGCATTTATATGAAGTGTACACTATTATTAGGCTACGTTTTATTATTTAGCCTAATAATAAAACGTAGCCTAATAATAGTCTGGCATAAACTTAGTAAAATGTTGTGCAAATTAATTTAATCATTGGCTGACCCAAAATCTCATTATAGAACAGGTCTGATTTTATAGGGCTCTCTTTTTGTCAGTTGGTTTTACGATGTTGACCCAAGTTAAATTGGCAATCATAATACAAACTGATGCATCATTACAACCTGCATTGGAACCATTATGCAAATATTATTAGCAAACATATTAATTTATGGTGTTTTCTAAGCGTATGTAGCCAGGATGGGCAGAGTTGTAGACATGGCACAATAATAAAAACTTCATTCATTTATATTAAGCAAACATCAAGTATCGAAATAGAAACTGTCAAGACTTTGATAAACTAGTTCCTCCTGTGCATGACTTTTCTGTGTGATGTTATGTCATGGCCTCTGACAAGTAAGACCAATTATGGGTCACACACCTGTCATTTGGGTGTGTACATGAAAATTAGTAATGTGTGACGTTCAAGTTCAATTTATCATGGGTTCAGATGTCTGTAACTACAAACCTGGTTCTCAGGATGAATCTAACTTTGGTCAATGTGTAAACAAATAGTTTAATAAACTCTGGTTTTCCTTTTTATAATATGTCATGTACAAAGTACATAGAGAAGTTAAACAGTTAAATTCTAATACATTGGTTATATTTTATTGTGTTTATGAGCAGCCACACAGCACAACATTATAATGAATAAAAGAGGTACTTTTGTGGTACCGTAAATACAAGAAGTTTATTACACAGTCAACCCCCTGCAAAAAAATTCAAAAATAATGTTGCATTACTTAATCAAAAACTGAAATTTTAATGATAGGCATGAGTTTACGTTAAATGTGTCTCTTATTATTCTCAATCTCTTTCTTCTTAGTGTCCTCCTTTCCCCCAAGCCCCAAAAATGTAATCTTCTCTTCATTCAATCTGAGGAATGTGCTGCAGTGGTTCCCAGGAAGTGGCACACCGGACGACACACACTTTATCGTGCAGTATGCTATGTAAGTAAGGATTTTAGAGTTAAAATTAAAGAAATGGCCCTAAAATATAAATTAGTGTCTTCAAGTTACAATTAATTTAAGTTCTTTCCTTTATGGCGCATTGGTTAATAGACCTTTCTTTAGCAAGTTTTAAAGGAATTTACAAACAAAAAGCAGAGAAAAGAGAGGAAGAAAGAAACATAAGAAATACGTAACTAGATCTAACGCACAGCTAGTCTAAGCTGAAGTTTCTTGCTTGAGGTGGAATTGCACAAAGAGAGAAAAGGTGTGTTTCAAGCTCAGTTCAGGATTCAGAACGGTCTTCCTCTGATCTGTGTGGTTCTACTCCATCTTTCCCAGCTATGGTGACAGTGTTGAGGGCAAGAAAAACGCAAACTGGAGGGAGGTGCGGAGGTGTACGAAAATAGCGCGGAGCTGGTGTGATCTGAGCAATGAGACGTGGGATCTGGAGGAGGGATACTATGCCAGGGTTCGTGCTGTGAGCCGGAGAGCATCCTCCAAATGGGTTGTGACGAGTAGATTCGATCCAAAGACGGACAGTAAGTTAAAGTGACATTCGATCTAAAAGTGTGAGCAGAGACAGAAATACTAATAGACACACGTGACAGCTGGCAACTTAGTTGAAATATTGACTTGAAATATTTTAAAATATATCCAACACTAAATAGTTGATCTATCTCTATAGCTATTTTTGGTCCTCCACTGGTTTCTGTGAAAATAGAGGACAACAACGCCATCATCACTCTGAAGGGACCAATGAGATATCAGCCGGACAACCACACCCCAGCGGTTTCCATGACAACACTCTACCCCCAGATGACTTACAACCTCTCCATTCACAATACCCATCGTGGCCAGATGGTGAATAAAAATATAGCTTGTCCCTCCCTCCTGGAGCAGACAGGTTGTTAAATCAAGCACACCTAAACTTCTATTGCACTGACTAATCTGTGTGTGTTTATGTTTGTAGCACCATTTCCTTGTGAGCTCCAGTTCATACAAATATCGACTGATGCAGTACGATACAGAGTACTGCTTCTCTGCCAAGACAAAATTCTTCTCCATGCCCTCCCAATGCAATTCCTCAGCATGGCATTGCATAACTACACCTCAAGGTACAACCACATTGCTTGTGTATGAGAAAGAGAGAAAATATTTCACTACCTGTTTGACAGGTAGAAAGGAATGTGACTAAACATCAAACAGAAGCGAAACAGAAGTTGATGTTTGTGCCTGAGACGTCTTTTATGTTTGTGTATGAGTTTTTCAAAATATCAGTCAAGGAAATAGTCTAGTTTTTAGGTTGATATGGTTTTGTGTTCACATCAGAATTCCTTATATGTACCTTTACACAAATGTTCATGTCTGTAATAATGTTCCTGATTCCCCTCTCCCTCCAGACCCTGTGATTGGCCAGCTGCAGAGGGTGGTTGTGGGTATTGTGGTTCCATCTGTGTGCATGTGTATGCTAGTGGTGGTTGGCTACCTTCTCTATCGCTACCTGTCGGGGAAAGGACAGAAGAGCCCATATATACTGGTAATGCAAACACACACATTCACACTTTTACCCACACTGGCAATTGAACTACTTTCTTCTCTGAAAATGAAAACTTAACGTTAAAGAGTTAAATGGGCACCCCACGGATCTTACGAATGATCAGTTTACTTGTCATGGCTTTGACAACAGCTACATAATGTCTTCTGTGGCTCAGAAAGAAGCTTTGTCAAGTCAAGAAAATATCTTCTTGGATTTGGAGACATTTTTTTTTTTATACTAACGTGACTGTGGAGTTTGAAATATGTGGCCTCTACACGGCAGGGAGGGTCTAACAAAAAAGGTGCATTATAGGAAAAGTGGTATGCAGTGATTTTGGAGTTTGACCCATGTTAGGGACTGAAAGTCAGAATTCTTTTGCCTCTGCTGATACCTGACCTTTAGGCTCTGACTTAATATTAGTGTCTAATTGGTAGGTGATAAATAAGTTATACAATTTGGAATATTGCGTGGCATCTCACAATGACAATACTGTAATGTTTATTTCAAAACTTCAACCTCCAGAACAATCCTGCTTTCCATCTGGCCCCTCTGACGTTTCCCCTGAGAATCCCAACCTCATCATAATCACCATCATCAAAGAGCTACAACCAGGAAGTGGCATATTAGGCCCTGCATGCCCCAAGCAGCTGCGACACATCGCACATCCCTCACAAGGATATGCCTCCCAGAGGCCTGAAGCACTGCCAGAGGTTGAGGAACCCTGTGATGATTTGTCAGTCGACTATGGATTTATAGACGTGGCTCCCCAGCTCGTCAGAGGAGAAGATGGGAACAATCCAAAAGGCGAACACCAGAAATACGCAGCGAGAAACAATTCCGAGAAGAAAGAGTGGAGAGTTAGGGACGGCCAGTCCGCTGGACACACGCAGACACATGCACAGACAGAGATGAGCACATTTATACAAGCACATGCAAGGTCACAGCCTGTGTTACTGACCCAAACTCAGGCCCCACAACCTTTTCAGACAGCAACTATGGGAGAGGTGGAGGAGGATAGAGAGTTTCCAGTTTTACTTGTAAACACAACCCCACAAACTGGCCTCTTCCGTATGCCTTTAGATCTACTGACAGAGAAAATGGGAGGAATGGGGGAAGGTATAAATGGAAAGGTAGAAGATAGAACAGATGGAGAGATAAATGGAGGTGTGGAAGAAAGTAGTGAATGTGAGCAAGTACCCCTTCTTTCTGCTTATGCTTCTCAGAACACCAATTCAGATGACTATGGTGTTCTGAGACTGGATACAGCACACAACATAGAGGAAGGTGATGAGGAGGAGGAAGAAGAGAGGGGAACTATTTGTGTTCATTGGGATCCCCAGACCAGGAAACTAGTGTTGCCAGAGATAGCGATGGAGTTCAACAAGGAGGAAGAGTTTGATTGGTTGATGCAGGGAGAGAAAGGGAATGAGAACAGGATGGGAGGAGAAGAGGATGAGGAGTTGAATTCAATGAATGGCGAGCTGAGGTTGGAAAATGTGTATGTAAGACAAGGGTCTGAGGAAAAGGAAGAAGCACAGAGAGAGATGGAGAGAGGTGAGGAAATAGATGCTTTTTTGACTAGATGGAATTTGGTCATCTCGATGGACAAGTAGATGATATTCATCAACATATTTAGACCATTAGGTAATGCTCTTCTTCTGCACTTTTAATTACACATACACTTAAATTCATTGGCATGACCTCAGTTTTATTTAGAATAAAACTTGGTCAAATTCTGAGGAGCACTTAGTACTGTAGTCGGGTTACTTTTATACCTGCTTTATTAGCATAACTTAAAGATCGGAAATTATCTGATTAACAGATCACACTAATCAATGTGAATACGTTTGAATATGTCACATTGTGCTCACTTCTGAAGGAAATTCCCTGTGTTCACCTTAATTCTTGGCTACATATAGTACGCTATCAGTGTCTTCTGTATTTATTTGTGCTTGATATGAAGTTCTTCTTTAAGATAACCATCATCCTGTAGCGAAGTGATGTCAGCCATGTACACCATGGTCACCACTGCATCATATCTCAACCCATTTAAGCATCAATGGACTGTTCATGTGTCTGACACCAGATTTACTAGAACCAGATTTACCAAAAATACCAAATTACAAACAGTAGTAAGTAACAGATTGCAGTAGCAGTAAGTATTTGTGAGTTCCGGTGGTTTGGAAGTAGTTACTCTGGTGTTTTCTTTTAATTTTGTGTTTTGATGTGACCACAGATTAGTGTAGATATTCCATGACTGTACATATTCATGTTTACCTAACACTATCTAGCAGTGGTAGTTGTGAGTAGTTTATGGGTTTTATTTTTGCATCACTCGGTTGCAGTTTAAGTTCCAGGAAAAGCACTTAAACTCTTCCTGTGTAGACACCTTGGGGAAGTATTTATGGACTGTATGTTTGTGGAAAATTGGCTGAATCACAATGTAAACAGTTCTGCATCTCTCAGTCAGAGATTGCGGCATTGCTTTTAATACAAATCCATCATTTTTAAATAGTTTATATCAAGAAAATACTAATATACAAGTGTTATCTCAAGACACTTTACAGATAGAGTAGGTCTAGACCACACTCCGTAATTTACAAGGACCCAACAGTTCTTGTAGTTTCCTCCAGAGCAAGCAACAGTGCGACAGTGGCGAGGAAAAACGTCCTTTTAGGCAGAAACCTGGGACAGACCCAGGCTCTTGGTAGGCGGTGTCTGACGGGGCGGTTGGGGTTAGAATGAAGAGTGGCAATAACAGTCACAAAAAATAGTAGTTTGTAGTAGTAGCAGGGCGCTGTGTGGCATTACAAGGCACAGCAGAGCGTAGCAGGATGTAACATGGCATTGCAGAACGTGTAGCGGGACCATGGCGACAGCTGCTACCATGATTTTGGAGCCTCCCTGATCCAAGGAAACATGCTGGGCGAAAAAGAACATAAGGACTCCGGGGAATGACTCCCCAGAGCTAGATTAGTAACAAGCATTTCTGGGACATGGATATAAAGTCAAAACTATTGTACATTACAATTTATTTATTTTTGTACTTAATGTAGGGATTTTATAATTAATGAAGTTACCTGACCTCAAGTATGGATCAATATTATCTGAACCTTTATTTTGTAATCATAATTTTCTTTTTTTTTTCAAACTAATTACTGTCTGCCATGCAATATTACAGCATTATCACTCATCTCTTTTTATTTTTGGATGCTACATGCTTTTTGTTATGTTGAGCTGAAAAGTTTAGAAGCCAATAAGACTTTATGGCACTTTTGCATAAGCGTAACATGATAAGTAAACACATGTATGATTAAAGTACAGTAAATACTTCAAATTGCATAATTGCACGTACGAATACAATTACAATTACGCAGATTATGTTTCATTAGGTAATAATGAAGGAAACACTCTTTTGTCAATGTCGTTTCTCTTTCTAATTATTTTGTGTGTTAACTACTTAAACTGTTAATGAACACTGTGCTTTCTGAGATCTCATTTGGGGAATTTCTGGCATTGAATTACTGTAAAATCTCTTCCTGTTCACTGGTAACCTTTATCCAAAGCCACAGCAAGGGGAAACTTTTAAACTCTCAAAGGACATTTACAGTATAGTTCCAGATTCATGTGTTTATAACTCAACTCAACACAATATGATTAAATGCTGTTACATGATGTTGTAACCATTGTTTAAAATGTATCCATTGTCTGTGATATGTTTTCCATAGTTTTATATGTTGCAAGCTAGAATTATTGTATATGCAAATAAATTATGTTTTAACAGTAAAGGCCACTTTTAGCAGTATTTCTTTTTCTCGCTAGATGTTTGTACTCTTACCACCTTTAACATATTCTCAGAAAGAATCTACAGTTTCAAAGATTAACATACTTGAGGAAATGTATACACGGTTAAACTTTAACTTTTGTTTCTGACACCAGCCCTCTAAACAATGCAAGAAGAGAGGGAACAGAGACATCTATTGGTCAAACTGTAAATATCCATCATGAAATGTTCTGTAAAAGCATTATACTAAAATAATCTAATTTAAAAATGTGACGTGTAACAAGAAAATGCATCTTTAAAGCCATATGTATATTTAATTTCAAATTGAAATTAATTTCATATTTAATTTCAAACTGCACCGCCAGCACAATATGTCAAAATTGACACTTTTACTATGGCATTATAGTATACATACAGTACAACATATCACCCCTTTGACACCAATCCAGTCTGACCAGTGTAGACAGCTAAACATGGCAGCCAATATTTCCAGGTTGATTCTAAACTGTCTCAAATGTACCTGGGGCAGAGGTGGAAGAAGGATTCACATTGTTGTAAGTAAAATAGCACCACAACAATGTAGCAACACTTTACTACAAGTAAAAGTCCTGCAGTGAAAATCTTACTTTAGCAAAAGTCTACAAATATCATTATACTCAAAGTACTTGTTAGCAGGTTCACATGAAGCTACATTAACCCTCTTGTTGTCTTCAAGTCCAATTTGACCCATTTGGAAAATATTTCTACATCAGAAATTTGGGTTTTTCTTTAACCAAATTGTCCAAAAAAAACAATGTGGATGGTTACATGCAACAATCTTCACAAGAAAAATAAATGATCTGTTCACTACTATTATTGAATTTGGGTGTTTTATGTCATTTTATAGTAATTGAAGAAAAATAAAATTATAAAAGATTCAAAAAAGATTCAAAAAGTGAAAAAACTACAACAAAAACGTCAAAAAATAAGCGAAGAAAAAAAATCAACAAACATCAGAATAAGTGACAAAAGACTTGGAAAAAATGTGCATGGAGGACGGGAAGACAACACAATGGTTACCAGGTTCTTTTAACCCTTGTGTTGTCCTCCTGGGTCAAAAACTGACAAAACAATTTCAGACAGAAGTTTTCACTAACACCACCTTACTACCATTCGTTTTACACTACTTTTTGGAATTCATGGTCAATAACCCTCATTTATATAGAATTATACCTAAAATTTGAGTTAAAAAAACAGAAATTATGAATAATTTTGACTAATAGTTAAGATCAGAGGAACGTACAGATGAGTTTTGTCAGGAATGAAAGTGATTAATTGTATTTGCAAAGAGCGTTGTAAGGAATCCAATCCATTTTTTGTGGTAATTTGGTTAAAAAGAAACCCATATTTCAGATATAGAAATTTTTTAAAGGGGTCACATTTGAACCGAGGACAACAGGAGATTTAACCTTAGGGTTCTTTTAACAATCACGTATAATACAGTAGAGTAAAAAAAGAAACAAATACAATATTTGCCTTTGAATGAAATGTAGTGAAACGCCCACAATTTGAATATTCAACAAACGTTTTAATGTGTAAAGTAGATCTACTTTCCATCACTGACCAGAAGTGTTGGAACAAGTACTCAGATCGTTTATAAGTAACAATATAACAGTGTGGAAAGCCATATTACAGCCATGCATTTAAAAAAATTGCATTAAAAGTAATTAAAAGTACAAAACTATTAGAAGTAAAGTAAGTACTTTTTGCAAAATGTTCCATTTCAGAATATTTTACATTATAATTAGTGATGCATATGTGTAATCCTAATTTTAATGTTCCTGCTGATAAAAGTGGGGCTAATTTTGACTGTATACTGTTGGGTTGCTTAATCTATTACAATACATTTAATTTGTTTATATTTTGTTAATTATATTTTGTATTACTAATCGGAATCTGCACAGTAAATAGTATTCTAACAGCTTTAAAATAAATATAATGGAGTAAAAAGTAAAATTTTTTCCTCAGAAGTGTAATGGAGTATGAAGGTAGGTAGCAATAATAATCCAAAATATAGGCTACTTCAGTATAGTAGCCTAGCTTGGCAAACTATCTAATTAATTAATTGCTATTTTAGTAAATGTACGCTGCTGACCAGAAGTCTGTGGGTAGCAATATTTGGATAATATTTTTTGTAGTTTTGGGAAGTGGTCAACAGAAAAGTAAAGGACACTGACTTGTAGCCAATAAACAAAAATATTTACCTTAAGGTGGCGCGCTATCGTTCAACGGCAGCTCCCCATCTCACCTCATCCATCATGGCGTCGTCCTGCCCAGCCTCAGCTCCCGCATCACTGGGCGGGACCGCGGTTTGTCGGACTGCCCACCGTTGGGCACTTCCGCCGGGCTCGGGTTTCCTTTGACTCGGCATTTAAATTGAGCTGCAGGACATCAGCTGCAGCTACATTCAGCGCAGTGCTATGACAGAAAATAGACCTTATTACTAGCAAAACAGGCTCTTTTTATTTTTGAACACAAAAACGACAGAAATAACTGTTGGTCCTGGGTTGTTCTGGGGGCAGAAGAGCGGGTGAACAATAACGCTGCTTGAGCTCTGACAGCAGCTCGGTGCATCATTTTTGGGATTCCTCTGCTAGCTGTTGGACAAGATTGAATAGCGGTAACGTGATGTTGTGCATGAGCGGAATGATTTAACTGGCTAATATAGATTGGTAAACAAAACCAAACTTATTGAATGCAGTGTTTTTTTGGCCCAGGAGCAACTGTGGCCTGGCCTGGGACGACCGATGGACTAACGTTGCATGATGAGAGTGCATTTAAAGGGTCGGGTTTAAATTCTGTTTAAAATATACAACAGTTTGGGTTTCTGTTGTAGACATTTAACGGAGACAAAAATCTTAAATTTGCCTTCAGCTGGGGTGGATATAACATCCCTCAGTATCATTAATAACAACAGTCTTCACCCTAGGTGAACCTTCTAGTGAAGCACGACAGACAGACTGACTTTAACTGTTATTTCATCCATATTTTTATTGAGACTGATGTGTGATCTTTAGATTTTCCAAAACATACTTTTTAAAGAGTTTTAATCTTTTTTTTGCAACAACATTATAGATTTCTTTAGGGTGTTGTAGGCTACTATACTTTTTTTTGGGGATTTAAAGGTGGATCTTACGTTTTTTTTTTTTAAATAAATTAAATATTTGCTTTGTCTTCTTGTCTTAAATGTGAGGAAATCTCTTTCAGCTTGATCTTAATAGTATCTGACCGATACATCAAGGATAGATAATTAACAGTCAGTCAACAACAAAATAAGCTGACACAAGTGACAAACAACATCTTTGACCAGTTACACTTATCATCAGGCTTTAACAACAAGCAACCAGCAGTCATGTTCAGCTGGCTTGGAAGCGATGACAGGAGGAAGAAGGATCCTGAGGTCTTTCAGACCGTCAGTGAGGGACTGAAGAAGCTCTACAAAACCAAACTCCTGCCGCTGGAGGAGAGCTACAAGTTTCATGAGTTTCACTCTCCGGCTCTGGAGGATGCAGACTTTGACAACAAGCCCATGGTCTTGCTGGTGGGACAGTACTCCACCGGTAAGACGAGCTTCATACGGTGAGAAAAACTGAACACACACACACACACACAAAGGGGAATCACACACAAACACATGAGGCCACCAGAAAGATAGAAAAGGAGAGGTTGACACACCCAAACTGACTTGTCCCTCTCTCAGCTTCAGCAGTCAAGCTGTTTGTCATTAAGCGTGAGGAAGAAGAGTTCATGCAGTAGAAAATAACTAAAAAGTACAATAACAAAAAAATCAGCCACTCAAAAACACTCACAGCCTAGCTGCTAAGAGCCACACCTTTGCACGCTTTATTGAATCCATAAAATGTTTATATGACAGCTAACATAACACACACAGGCATGACAGCTTACATATGGAGGCAGCCCGTGCCCTGCACTGCAGCCCTCCCTGTCAAGGTATGTGTATACATCCAGGTTTTGTGTGCTTGTGTGTGTACGTTAACATCCTACACATCAGGGTGTAAGCTGTGTAACACATCTTTTTATTTTAGTTAAGAATTAAGCAAAAGCAGTGTTTGTTTGCTTATAACTAACCTAAGTATTCTTTCATACCAGGACAGACATGTTAGATCTGTCATATTTTCATCAATAATAGTTTTCAGTCATTTAAAGTAATTTTGGACAAGGGTGCTAAATACATGCCTATTTTTACTTAAATTTAGATATAAGATAAACCTCTTTAGTATAAAAATTATGTTTTGTATTTAGAGTTGTGTGAGAGCTGACCTGCAGTATCTCTGGTTTTGGTAAAGTGTGACAGTGGGAGATATTAGCAGCTGGGTGTTGGGCCTCTTTTGAACTGCAGGACTGCGACTAACGACTTGACCCTCTGACACACACACACACACACACACACACACACATATGCTTGCAGAGCATAGTAGGTAATTAGTGGGGAGCCTTTGAACGCCAGAAAGAGGATGCTGTTAGTGACTTCCTGCTATAAGACAGGACAGTACAGACATCCCTGCTCTCTCTTCTTCCTCTTCGGTCTCTCACTGATACACAGTCTCTCTCTGTCTCTTTCTTTCTTTCTTTCTTTCTTTCTTTCTTTCTCTCTCTCTCTCTCTCTCTCTCTCTCTCTCTCTCTCTCTCTCTCCGATGCCAACACCCACCACTCAGCAGTCTAACCCAACAACACCGACGTTTTAACAGTAAGATGCAGAATGTACAAAATGCTGAGTAACCCTTAGTCAGCATCTCTTTCATTTCATATCACAGGGTCTCTGACTTTAGATGCGATAGCATCATATTTTGCTTATGTGAAATAGAAAGGTCATAAAATGTTAAGTAAAGAAGAAGAAACCTAAAAGAGGAGGAAAATTGGATGGAGAGACAAGAGATGTTGGTGGAGGGTAATATAGTCCCTCTTCTTTGGCAGTTATTCAGAGGTCTGTAATTTGAGCTTGTCTGAAATTTATTGACTTTCCACTTTTGTCCCAAAAAAAAATTTACTTTCTGAGTCTTTTAAAGAGCAAATTATTCCAAGCAAACCTCATAAACTGTAACTTTGAGGTTGTGGGTTGGTGATGCCTGTGCCTGTGAACCTTTATCTCTCTGACAACATACCGTGGAGAATGTGAGAGATGAGATGGTATGTGAGCCGACATGGGGATTGTGCGCACACACGCACGCACGCACGCACGCACGCACGCGCGCGCGCAAGCACACACACACAGTATGTATGATATGGAACTTACAATCTGCTAGATGCACATGGTTGTGCACATGCATTGCACAACCTCCCCACAGACATGAGTGCAGAGAGATAGCTCTACCAGGCACTGCTGACTCGCTTGACAAGGTGTGTGTGTGATTGTAGAGAAGATGTATAAGTGAACCATCCTTACATCTGGTAGCAGTTAAAAACACATCCACATCTCGCACTCACATTTTATATGTATGGTCCTTTTTAGCTGTAAATCTTTATTTTTTTATGGCCTGCCAACATTGTTGGGATTGTGAAACAACAGAAACAAACTAATCTTCATTTGTGGTGTGTGATGTCACTGAATTAACAGATGAGGAACTTTCACACCTCAAAACATGAGATGCAAGTCAGCTGTGTTGCCATAGCAACATTTACAGATAATCAGTTGTCGTATGATACCCATTTGCAGCAATACACATTTACAAATTGGAGTTTTTGGAGGAAGTTATTATAAGTCTCCTGGAAAAAAAACATACGTGCGTAAACTCTTATGTCTGTCCCTTTTAACTTTTTTCACCTCATTCAACTGTTTTGCTAGTATATTTCTTCTTGTCACTGCTGGTAGAGCGCAACCAAATTCTTGTTCAGACTTGTTTTCTTAGACATGTGTTTCAGGTAATTGTCCTTTAGGAACACTTTAGTAAGTCCAAGATTTACAGCTGTGGCTGCACTTTCCTCTTTATTATTCTGTCCATTTTCATCAGTTTGCAGCATGTCACAGTCCCAGAGCAGGATGCTGTCATCGCCACTGCTGACGGTAGTCACCATGCTATTGGGGTTAAATACCTCACTGTCTCTCCTGCAAACAGCATTTTGGTCATTTAATCTGCTTTTAGGCCACATACCTCCATCTTTGTCTGACTAGCCACACAACAGTACACTTAAATCAAATTTCATGCTGCTGAGTTTGAAGCTTCTATTGTGCTCACCAGCCATTCAGCCCATGATGATGATTCAAATTCCCCTAATCTTTGTTCCAGCAGCTTCTAATTCAAGGCAGACCTGTTTTCTGGTGATTTTTTTATTTTATTTTTTTTTTACCTCCCAGACCAAAAGGTCTTGCAACACTCAGATGTAACGCACATCTGTCCTGCTGGCTACAGTAGGGATCCAGTCAACTCATAGAAATTATTATAAACAGTAACTGATATAAAGCCAACTACAAGAAGTTGTGGAAGTGTAGAATTACCCATATTTGACTCATGAACCCATGATTGAAGAAAGAACTTGTATATCACGGATGCTTAATACATATACAGTGGTGTGAAAAAGTGTTTGCCCCCTTCCTCATTTCCTGTTCCTTTGCATGTTTGTCACACTTAAGTGTTTCGGAACATCAAACCAATTTAAACAATAGTCAAGGACAACACAAGTAAACACAAAATGCAATTTGTAAATGAAGGTGTTTATTATTAAAGGTGAAAAAAACATCCAAACTATCATGGCCCTGTGTGAAAAAGTGATTGCCCCCTAAACCTAATAACTGGTTGGGCCACCCTTAGCAGCAACAACTGCAACCAAGCGTTTGCGATAATGTGCAATGAGGCTTTTACAGCGTCCTGGAGGAATTTTGGCCCACTCATCTTTGCAGAATTGTCCTAATTCAGTTACATTAGAGGGTTTTCGAGCATGAACGGCCTTTTTAAGGTCATACCACAACATCTCAATAGGATTCAGGTCAGGACTTTGGCTAGGCCACTCCAAAGTCTTCATTTTGTTTTTCTTCAGCCATTCGGTGGTGGACTTGCTGGTGTGTTTAGGATCATTGTCCTGCTGCAGAACCCAAGTTCGTTTCAGCTTGAGTACACGAACAGATGGTCGGACATTCTCCTTCAGGATCTCTTGGTAGACAGCAGAATTCATAGTTCCTTTTATCACGGCAAGTCTTCCAGGTCCTGAAGCAGCAAAACAGCCCCAGACCATCACACTACCACCACCATATTTTACTGTTGGTATAATGTTCTTTTTATGAAATGCAGTGTTCCTTCTACGCCAGATATACTTGGACACACACCTTCCAAAGAGTTCCACTTTTGTCTCATCGGTCCACAGAATGTTGTCCCAAAAGTCTTGGGGATCATCAAGATGTGTTGTGGAGAAATTGAGACGAGCTTTGATGTTCTTTTTGCTCAGCAGTGGTTTTCTCCTTGGAACTCTGCCATGCAGGCCATTTTTGCCCAGTCTTTTCCTGATGGTGGAGGCATGAACGCTGACCTTAACTGAGGCAAGTGAGGCCTGCAGTTCTTTGGACGTTGTTGTGGGGTCTTTTGTGACCTCTTGGATGAGTCGTCGCTGCGCTCTTGGGGTAATTTTGGGCGGCCGGCCACTCCTGGGAAGGTTCACCACTGTTCCATGTCTTCGCCATTTGTGGATAATGGCTCTCACTGTGGTTCGCTGGATTCCCAAAGCTTTGGAAATGGCTTTATAACCCTTTCCAGACTGATAGATCTCAATTACTTTCTTTCTCAATTGTTCCTGAATTTATTTGGGTCTCGGCATGATGTGTAGCTTTTAAGGATCTTCTGGTGGACCTTACTGTGTCAAGCAGCTCCTATTTAAGTGATGCCTTGATTGTGAACAGGTGTGGCAATAATCAGGCCTGGGTGTGGCTAGAGAAATTGAACTCAGGTGTGGACAACCACAGTTATAGTATGTTTTAACAAGGGGGACAATCACTTTTTCACACAGGGCCATGATGATTTGGATTTTTTTCACCTTTTAATAATAAACACCTTCATTTACAAATTGCATTTTGTGTTTACTTGTGTTGTCCTTGACTATTGTTTAAATTGGTTTGATGTTCCGAAACACTTAAGTGTGACAAACATGCAAAGGAACAGGAAATGAGGAAGGGGGCAAACACTTTTTCACATCACTGTACAGTGACATAATTTTCCTCCCAGTCAAATATTTGTATGAAATGTTTGTAATACTTATGTGAATGTCTTAAATTTGATTAATCTGTTGTGGTAATAATAATTTATGGTCTTTTCTTTGTTTATTTGACGACTGTTCTTATTGTTGTTGTTGTTGTTATTATTATTGTTATTTTGTTGTCTTTATACTGTTTTTTTTTTTTTAATCTTTTTTTTTTTTCTGACTAAAACTGCTGCTGGAATTTTCAATTTCCTCACGGGAGTCATCCCAAAAGGATTAATAAAGAGAAGTCTAAGTCTGGTGTTGCCTTACAGTATGCTAGCTACACAATCCCTTGTGCACTATTGTTCTTTGTCATTATCAAAAGCATCTCTTCTCTTGCTTTGTTTTGTGTAACGCTATGTCATACTATCCCAACTACTTTACAGCTACCTGTTGGAGCAGGATTTTCCCGGAATGCGGATTGGTCCCGAACCCACCACTGATTCTTTCATCGCGGTTATGCATGGCGATACAGAAGGAGTCATCCCCGGCAACGCTTTAGTGGTTGACCCCAAGAAGCCCTTCAGAAAGCTGAATGCATTTGGAAACGCATTCCTTAACAGGTTAACACAGCTGCACACTTTCACAAAGCGATAAATGACATGTACATTGATGACAGATGCTATCAGATATCTTTGGGGGTAGGGGGTGTACTGGAAACACAAAGTGGTGAAGTATTATGGATGTAGGGGTAAAAGAGTGGAGAAGAGAGGGAGCGTACTAGTGAGAATCCACACCACAGCTCTACATTCCTGTGTGATTGAATTTCCCTCTGCTCACTGGTCAGGCTTTTCTCTTTAATGGTTGTGTGTGTATGTGAGAGAGAAA
Source organism: Percina caprodes (assembly GCA_013375575.1). Classification (NCBI taxonomy): domain Eukaryota; kingdom Metazoa; phylum Chordata; class Actinopteri; order Perciformes; family Percidae; genus Percina; species Percina caprodes. The sequence goes on from JABXJD010000211.1 coordinate 304,667, forward strand.
CACAGAGAGAGAAAGCAAGTCACCTTCGCAGAGTCATCCTTCTGGAAAAGGAAAAGTGACAAAAAAACTCTTTACTCTTACGATAGTGTCCTCGCTGTGAGGGCTGACCACATCTGAAAGGAGACAGAAGAAACGCTGGCCGTCAGTGGGGATTAGGGGGGTTCACGGCGAGGATGACCGCTAACCTGTTAGTATTTATACAGCTGTAGACGGAGAGATAGATGAGAGAGGGAGGTAGAGGTCTGGTGTTGGACGATGTTTGCTATTAAAACGTTTTACACTTCTGTCCAGTTTCTTTTAACTCTTATTGCCATGTGTGCGTGTTAGATTTGTGTGTGCTCAACTGCCTAACCCAGTGCTGGAAAGCATCAGTGTGATTGACACACCAGGAATTCTGTCAGGAGAGAAACAGAGGATCAGTCGAGGTAAGACACTCTTTTATCTTCGTGTGTGTGTGTGTGTGTGTGTGTGTGTGTGTGTGTGTGTGTGTGTGTGTGTGTGTGTGTGTGTGTGTGTGTCTGTGTGTCTGTGTGTCTGTCTGTGTGTCTGTGTGTCTGTCTGTCTGTGTGTCTGTCTGTGTGTCTGTCTGTCTGTCTGTCTGTCTGTCTGTCTGTCTGTCTGTGGTTTTTCACTGGACCCATTCAGCTTCAGCCCCCTAGTCACACTGAACTCTGAACTACAATGTCAGCATTTCCATTGAGTATGTGTGTGTGTGTTTTATTTTAGCTTTCAGCCATCAAGAGGATTATGCTTCATTCATTTCAAAGAACAGGAAGCTGCGACAAATAGAAGAGCTTTGAATGTACTATCTCTCTCACACACTCACATACATATGCAGGCACATAGTTCAGATGTACTATTTTTAACACTGTAAAGTTCAGTACAGATTTCAAAACATGCAAAAACACAATGCACATTTGCTTGTCCGTGCAACAAACAGAGCTGAACATTTAAGAAGACATGCAGTTAAGTCCAAGTAGTCCTGTATGCTTTAGCTTTGGCTGGGAAAAGGAAATTCAGCTAATGGGAATTTTCTAAAACTTTAATATGTTTGCAAGTAAAAGACTTCAGTCTATGATTGAGAGATGACATAATCACATAAAGCTATGTTAATCAAACTTCTTATCTACACTTTGAAAGTGAACCAGCAGTGGACAGATCTCAGCCGTGGTGTTGAGCTAAATGCAGAGACTACAGTGTGAAGAAGAGTTTAGGTGTAAAAGGCTGACTCCCGACTTTCTTACAGTTTGATATGTGTCTGGCATGGCCGGCATTCCCAAAGCTTAATGCTGGTATTGCCATATCAACCGCTGACATGAACACAAGAGCTGGGATAATGAAATACTGCTATAATTTACTCTTTCCCGCATTCACCCTTTCTTCCTCCCTCTGCTTCTCCCTTTGTTAGTTCTTAATGTTGTTGTTGTTTGAAGGTTTCTTTTGCCAAGTGGGGCTCATATTGATTGTGTCTCTCCAGCTCTACTGGCTGTTTCCACACTACATTAATCATTGTATGCAGTATCACAAAGAAAGTAGGTTTTGTACGTTAAGTCATTTATCAACACACACATAGGGCTGCTCGCATTCATGCTTGATTCTACCGCTGAACACTAAATATGTTTGTGTTACGCGTAGTAATGATGCTTTTATACTGTAGCAGTATGTAGAATTTACCTGCACTCAAAACAGATTATACTGTCATATATGTTGGGTTGTAAATGCCATGATAAGCATCACTATTCCCATTTTACTATATTGATGTAATGATACAATTTTTCATAAAATATTTTTTTACTTTTTTTTAAATTCCTATCCACACTCAAGGCAGTATTTCCTCTGTTGTTCCAAAAACATTGTGCATGGACAGTATCATGGAATTTACAGTGTTGACATGATGAAATACTATAAACATTTTTATGAAGCTCCAAAGGAACACAAAACATATTCTGGTTATTGAGTTCAGCACATGACTTCATAGCAGGGTTGGGTCTGGATTAATGTTTGTCATGAGAATGTTTCTGTCTGCAGCTTTTCTGTTGAGAAACAACGGAGAGTGAACTCTCTGTCAGCAGCAACAGAATTTCAGATTGTGTATACATTTCAAAGTAGTTTAATTGAAACAGACCCACATCCACTCCGTTCTACTTTTTTTTTTATTTGTTCGGTCAAAGTTTCTCGATGAACGTGTTGTCAAACCAAATAAACAGCACAGTGAGGTGTCACCCTGTCAATGTCTGTTGGATATATAAAAATACAAGTTACTGAGTCACCACAGCTGTGTTTTCGTGTGTGTGTGTGTGTGTGTGTGTGTGTGTGTGTGTGTGTGTGTGTGTGTGTGTGTGTGTGTGTGTGTGTGTGTGTGTGTGTGTGTGTGTGTGTGTGTGTGTGTGTGTGTGTGTGTGTGTGTGTGTGTGTGTGTGTGTGTGTGTGTGTGTGTGTGTGTGTGTGTGTGTGTGTGTTCATTTTCTTTTCATTCAATTATCCCTTGTTGCGTTGTTTAAACAATGTCTGTATTTATTTGTGTGTGTGTGTGTGTGTGTGTCCAGATGAGGAGTCAGGCTATAGCTGCCTACATAGATGTCATTATGGAGGTATTGTAGTTAATAAAGCTGGGCATCAACCAGCTGCAAAAAATGCTAATTAAAGCGATACTTTGAAGAATTTATGGACAGTTAACTGTTCTTCGGCCGACTCTTTTCACATGGTTTGGGGAGAATAACACTTAAATTTAGACCGTGTCTCCTTCCTTCAGGGCTTTCCAGGGCAAGATATTTCAAAAATAACTTTCCGGATGCAGTGATCCTCTGACCTTTTTGCATTTGCTAACATTTGATGAATTCCCCCTTGACCAACACTTTTGTCTATCTCATATCTCAAGAACTAATGGATCTGTTTTAGTGACTTTTTGATTCTTGTGTTCTTCACAGGATTTGATTTTTATGTTGTATTTATTTATCTCAAACAATCACCAGTATCTGGTGAAAAGGAGGAATCCTAAGGTTTTTGGCCCTGAGCATTCTACCAACATCAAATCAAAGTTTTCCACTTACAAAAATAATAATTTGGTGGAAATATTGAAACACATTTTCTTAGTCCTCTCAATTTAATAAAATTGACCAAAAGCATTACTCTAGTGTCCTCCTCAGGCCCAAATATTAGCTTTGTACATAATTTATACAACCAGAAAGATGAACTGTGGATATTCATGAGCCCCTCCCTTAGTTATTTATTTTTAATCCCTTGAACTTCACTCTCACACAGCCGTCAGGACACATTTCAATGTGTTCGCCTCTCTATGGTAAGTTAGCTTTCACAGTGTAATGAACATTGTTATTGTTAGTGGAGCTTTAGACTTCTGTCTTGTTCTTCCCAATATCATGTGAAAAGTGCTTCATTTGAAGAATTCTCCACTAAAATTCAAAATATCAATGTATTTAACTCTCTCTCATAACCCTCCACAGCTTTGCTCAAGCAGCAGTTTGTCCTCTGTCTCCTCTCAGCAGATAGATGCAGCTAAAACCAGTTTCCAAGTTTTACATACTTATTGCTATAGCTGTTAAACTTTTACTCTCATCCCAGGGAGGAATTATAGACACAACACTCAAAAACATTTGTCCTAAAAGATGACCAGTTTCTATAATTGTTGGTAAAGGAGCCTTTTGAGGCATCCTGTCAACATTACCATTTAACATTAGAGTAAATATACACATAGCCAAATCATTCACCTTGAGTATAAACTATTCCTCTTCAGGGAGAAGCAGCAGTGCAGCCACAGTAGAAATATTAGCAGTTGGCAGGGGTAATGTTTAAATGGGAAATTGATTACAGCTAAGTCTGTGTTGTGAGGCTGCCTCTTTGTGAGGAAGAAAGGTAGATCAGTGCGAGTCAGATTTAGATTCAAAACCATAATATGTGCAACACTTGTAGATTTAGTTTATAATTTGATGGGAGAAAATATTTTATACCATAGCTCTTTGGAAAATTGGTTTCACATTCACTGTATTAACATCAAGCTACTTCTTCCTACTGCCAATTGACAGCAAATGCCTTTTTGTCCCCTAATCTTAGCTGTAACAAGTTCACCATGGACTGCATCTCTTATGTGTCCTTAAGTGTTCGTTTGAAATATTAGCTCACTAATCCTTCGTTCTGTCCTTTTGTTCTTTTTTTCTCCTCTCATATACTGTGGAATTTCTCCAGGTAGGAGTCGGTTTTGTCCTTCAGTGGAATAGAAAGTCAAACAAGGAAATTATGTACTCTTGACTTAATCATTGATTCCTTCATTCACTATTCATGCATTATGGAGGGGTTCACTCATCCATTCATCATTCAATTATGTATTAATTACTAACATGACTGCGTATCACACAAAACAATCAGAGCCAGATAAGACAATAAAATATTAGTTTTTTTTTAAAGCCACTTAGTTGATCCTTGGCAGGATGCCTCCATCTGTAAACAGACATTCTTTTCTCTCAGCATGTTGTAATATGGGCGTCCTTATTGCCTTTTCTATGACCTGAAGCCATTGTAATAGATTCCTCTTGAGAATATTGCAACATCACAGTTGAAGTTCATGGCTCAGGTCCAGGTGATCATCAACATAAAAACTCCCTGACTTGTATACCTCAAAAGTTTAAGTGCTTCTTTTTAATGCTATTTTGATACCAGTATGCAATGAGAGGAAATAAACAGGAAGTCAAAAGGATACACAATTATCTCTTCTTCTTACATTATCTTTTTTACTAAACCCTCCTGTCCCTCATCTGCAATATTAATTTTCATTTTCTTTTATTTTACACCCCGACCTCCTCCTCATTGTCTCAGGCTATGACTTTGCGGCTGTCTTGGAGTGGTTTGCAGAGCGAGTGGACAGGATCATCTTACTGTTTGACGCTCACAAACTGGACATCTCTGATGAGTTCTCAGATGTGATAAAAGCCCTGAAGAACCATGAAGACAAGATCAGGTACTGCAAGATTGTTTGACTTACAGAAGTCCGATTCTAGACAACAGACATGTGAACAGTTGCTCTCTTTGTACATGTATATCATAATTACAGGATATTTATGCAATGTACAATTCAGTCAACACCAGCACTGATCTTTCTTTGTGTGTTTTTCTTTGCCAGGGTTGTGCTGAACAAGGCTGACCAGATAGAGACCCAGCAGTTGATGAGAGTGTACGGTGCCCTGATGTGGTCACTGGGGAAAATAGTCAACACCCCTGAGGTATAGTAAACAGGAGATACATTTTAAGTTCCCCCATCTTGTTTGGGGTTTGTAGCCAGACAAAATAAATTTGGGCAAGGGAATTTGTGTACATGTCTAGAAAACCTTGATTGATTGCTGAATAATAAAAAATGAAAAATAAAAATATGAATGGAAATGCAGTATGCTGTAGAGATAACCTGAACACTTGAATCACGGCTCCCTCAGGCTTTGTCTGCAAAGTTTTAACACCATGGTTGTCCTAAGCCTTGTTGTGGATACACCAATGAACCTATTCTTATGCCTTGATATCATCTTAATGAAACAATATATTTTAAAATTACTGAATTGCCTTCTAAAATTCTCTGTGGAAAATGTGACATTTTATTTCAGGAGAAAAGTTTTCTTGGAGTTGGTGTCTAGTTGTCATCTAAAGGCCCATTAAGCTCATGTGTATTATTGGTTATTGACTGACAATATTGATCAATGTGGTTGCTTGCATGTTGCCTTAAATAGTCAAAAATAAGATGCTATTAGCTAGATTAGGCCTTTTTATGTCTTCTGTCTTAATTTTCTGTTGGTCTCTCTCACTCACAGGTGATCCGTGTCTACATTGGGTCATTTTGGTCCCACCCTCTGTTGATTCCAGACAACAGGAAGCTGTTTGAAGCAGAGGAACAGGACTTATTCAAGGACATACAGTCTTTACCAAGAAATGCAGCGCTTAGAAAACTCAACGATCTGATTAAGAGGGCAAGACTAGCCAAGGTCAGTGGACACACACTCACACACTGATAGAGAATGTGCTAATGGCACAGCTGTAGCTGGCAGTAAAGAGCAAGAGATAATTCTTTGTCTGAGGAAGTTATTTGACGTGTGTGTGTGTGTGTGTGTGCGTGATTTCCTATTTATTCTTACCATTCCTTACTCACTCTCCCTGTCCTTTACAGCTGCTAACCTTGACAGAAAAAGCTTGTCGCTGTCACAGAACAAATAGAACCAGATAAATTGGCTAGTCTCCTCTGAGTGAATTGTTTCCTGCTTCCTCTCCGGACAGGAAGTCGGGTATAAGTGGCGACAGTTCATTGCATGTTGTATTTCGAAGAAGTAGAGGATGTACACACACACACCAAACTGATAGTTGACTGCAGTTTTCCTGTTTGACCGCTGATTGTGTGTGTGTGTGTGTGTGTGTGTGTGTGTGTGTGTGTGTGTGTGTGTGTGTGTTTTGTGATGAGTTTCAAGGACACAAAGTGGATTCAGGGAAATGCACACATATCACCACAGCAACATAATAAATAAGGATTTTCCCATTACTTTGCTTGTGTTGAATATTAAAAGCAAAAGGTAATCTTAGAGATTTACTATTTGACCAATATGGCTTAAAGCAGGGTTAAGTGTCCCCAGACTCCAGGCAGTCTGCTGCTCATGATGTTACATGTGAGCCATTTATCAAAAGCTAATTTCCTAAAAATGTCAAGCACATTCACAGAAAATGGCACGTGCAGTTATGGGATGAAATCGGCACAAGCATAGCTAAATGATATATATAAACAGATGCATGTGCTTGTGTTGTTCTGTTGTATTTATGACAGGGTAGTTCAGGGTGCTCTAAGTGCATTTCATCCCCCCAGAGATCAATAAATGCCATTTCAAAAGTAACTCTGGGACTTGTATTATTAAGACTTGAACCACCGGTAACCACAGGTGTCACCAACACAACCACAACTGAATTCTTGAAGATTGTAACTTTAAATACTAGATCTTTGAAAGAGGTTGACTTGCTGTCCCAGTAAATTTGCTGTTGAGTAAATGAGCTTTCCCTCTCACAATGCAGGTCCACGCCTACATTATCAGCGCACTGAAGAAAGACATGCCCTCTGTGTTTGGGAAGGAGAACAAGAAGAAAGAACTGATCGGCAGCCTGGGAGATATTTACAAACGCATAGAGAGAGAGCATCAGATATCACCTGGAGATTTTCCTAATCTGAAAAAGATGCAGGTAAATGGCAAAGAACAAAGGAATGTAGATTTCTAGATTAAAGTTTAGATAGATGACATCTACACTTCTGATGTGGTTGTTTTCTGTATTATCTGTTCCAGGACCAACTCCAAGCTCAGGATCTCAACAAATTCCAGCCTTTGAAACCCAAACTCCTGGAGGCAGTGGAGGACATGCTGGCTCACGACATCGCTGGCTTAATGGTTCTGGTCCGCCAAGAAGAAAACCAGCGTCCCAACCCAGTCGTGAAGGGCGGTGCGTTTGACGGCACTATGGACGGCCCGTTTGGTCACGGGTATGGGGAAGGAGCTGGCGAAGGCATCGACGAAGCAGATTGGGTCGTCGCACGTGACAAACCTGCTTACGATGAGATTTTCTACACATTGTCTCCCGTCAATGGGAAGGTGACCGGAGCCAACGCCAAGAGGGAGATGGTGAAGTCAAAACTGCCCAATACGGTGCTGGGAAAGATCTGGAAGCTGGCCGACATCGATAAGGATGGGTTGCTTGATGATGAGGAGTTTGCCTTGGCCAATCACCTGATAAAAGTGAAACTGGAGGGACATGAACTGCCATCGGACCTGCCTGCACACCTGGTGCCACCTTCCAAGAGGAAAATACCTGAGTAAATGTAAGATCACATCATCCCCATACCCCCAAAACCTGTAACTTGATCCACCCCCTCCACCCAGAAGAAAATTCAACTAGGAATATTTCTGTAGCAAAATAGCAAAACAACTATTATTTTTTGAAAATATTTGAACAAAATTAGACCCCATTTACAACTCTATTTGATTCCAATCCGCTATCTTGCTGTCATCCCCACATCTGCAGTCTTTCCTTAGCTTCAAGAGGCAAGTATTACTACAAAATATTCAGTCAAATAAAAAATGACAATGAATGCTAATTGACTTAGCAATTGGATTTAAATGTTACATTATTGCAGTGCCGATATGGCTTTTACCAGGGTAGAAAAACTGGATCTTTTTGAGTCCTTTAAGTGTGAGATATTAGGAGCTGTTAGGCAGAACTGGGGTTTGAGATGTTAGGACAGCTGACATGGTAATTAATAAAAGACAAATTATTTAAAAGTCTAAAACAAGAAACACTGGAATGCAACAACATGTAAGGTGATCTAAACTACTAGAAGAAAATGGGAGAGATGTGAAAATGTGAAGACTAAAAGAAAGAGGTTTTGTTGGAAGGATCATTCTGGGAGAAGGGAAAATTGGGATATAAAAATGAAAAATATTGTATTATCTGTAACAAATACACTGACTACAAGATTCTACACGGCTACCAAAAACATGCCACAGTCCTTGTATCTTGAAGGTCCTGCATTATTTTTGATCTCCTGTCTCAGCTGAGAATTTTGGCTTTTGTTTCATGGCAACATATTAAAGAGTTACAAAGAATTCCTGCCCAGTCAGTCAGTCAGTCAGTCAGTCAGTCAGTCAGTCAGTCAGTCTCTCTCTCTCTCTCGCTCTCTCTCATATTGTTTGTGACCAGAGGAGAGAATAGAAAGTGTAACACCTCCCATTATAACAACAAAATGGCCTACATCAGCTTAAAAAAAACTTGTGAACTTTGTTTAAGTGAGATCACCATCAATAAACTGTAGCACCTGGATTGACCTAATGCAATGAAGGAGGAAAATGTTTTTCTAATGGTAACTATCATGGGAGAAACTAAGGATGGCAAGTGTTTAGTCTCTATGATTTTTACATAGTTATAAATGTCATTAACATGTTCGGGAATACTGTGACTATACTGTGGAACTATATAATGGGTCTTGTTTCAACACACAAGTGTGTGGACAGTCTCAGTATAAATGTATTGTAGGGACTTTGAATGTTGAATGTGCAGACATTCACTGTGCTGTGTGGCCTCATCCTGACTATGTATGCATATGACCACATGTATTGGTGGTATTAATTGTAACGTATATGTATTTAGTCTTAAGCATCTTACAGGCTACTGAGTTGGGAGTATTCCAGTGGGCTGTTCATTGAAAATGGATGAATCAGTTTTTGTTCACCTTAAAAGTGATCTAACGTAACAGTCCAGTGAGTGAACACACATTTGTTTGCTTTTTTTGTGATAACGTTAACACTAATCAACACATTTTTCAAATGTTTTTGAATAAAAATGTGGCTTTCCATTCCATGTGTTTAAATTGTATACATGTAATAAATGTAATCTGATTTACTGTAGTGATATGCCAGTATGTATGTTATATGTGTGTGTGTGTGTGTGTGTGTGTATATATATATATATATATAGTTTTACATGAGGACCATGTTTGAGGTTGATGATGTGTCTTGATCATAAGATGAAACTAACTAAATGTGGGTTCCCATATGATAAGAAATGTGTTGAGTTAATGAGTTAAGCTACAGAAATTACTTAAATATTTCCAGTTTGTAGACATATTGTGCCCATCCATGTGTGTCTCTGTGCTGTTACTGTGAATCTACTGTACATATAAAGACTGTTTTCATTCCATAAACACATTAAGAAATCATCCACATCATTCCATGTGCTTTATGCATCACTTTTTCACATTTCACAGATGAGCCAGATCAGAGTATAAAAAAATTGTTTGAATGTGGATTCCTTTGGAAAACAAAGTCCTTGAAATTGACTTCTCTTCATTCCCTGACTAACTGCAACAGTATACTGGTAAATACACTAAGTGGAAACACTGGCGTTATGGCTTTTTTCTGTTCTAAGATAGTTATGCATTGCTAAATCTGTACTTCACTGCTTTTCTGTTGACATAAGCAACAGTTAAAGTGTAATAAACCTTCATTTACTCAATTTTTCTTGCTTCTATTTGTTTGTGTTTGGAGCTATCAGAGTGGTATGTGGCTGCATTTTCAGAAGAAAAAGACCTTTAAAAAAACAAATGTGTATATTAAGCGGACTTAATTTTTTATCCTGGTTAGCTGTGAGATACATGCAGGAAGATCCAGTAAATGTTTAATTAAACTGTAAAAATAGTCATTATGCAAGCGAATTGGTAGATCGCTAGATTTATTTTTGGGTTTGTCTTTTCCATTCTAATAAGATGATATCTTATATGACAAACCTAAAAACTAACTCAGGTGGGGAGATATTTTAATATTACGTTACTTAATTAGATTTACTGTGATAAAACATGAGTAAAATCCTACTAGAACCCTTAACAGTCTTTCTGACAGTATGTCTCTAATGTGCAATCATGAGCTTTACATTATACATGTACACACACACACACATATATATATATATATATATATATATATATATATATATATATACACACACATATACACATATATATATATATATATATATATATACATACACACACACACATATACATATATACATACATACATTTATACATACATACATACAGGAAACATGAAATATTACAAAATATAGTATTATCTAGGGACTTCCGTGTGTGTGTGTGTGTAGCAGGAAGTCAGCGTTCCCTCGAACTGTGAGACCCCTTACACATATACACACACATGCAGGGAAAGATGCAGCATTCTCTCAGGAAGTTCTGTTCTTGTCCGCCATTTCCTGTCTGTCCCACCTTGACACACACACACACACACACACACACACACACACACGTTTTAATGTGTGTAAATCTGTCTTGCAAGAGTCCACTGGATATTAAGGTTGATGTGCAGTTATTAGTTAACAATAAAAACTAACTAACCATTAGAGAACTTTTCATGTGCGTGTGGGCATTGTAGTGGTGAGTGTTCAGGAACTGGCCCTAGATCATAAAACCAAAATTAGTAATAGGAAAAAAGTAGTAGACCACTATTTTAAGTAAAATATTTTAGTGTTTCCTAAAACTGTGGAGAAATGAGACAGAATGATGGCTAGAGACCGGACACAGACCAGAGAAAAAGACAGACAGAGACAGGAAAGGGTCAGACACAGCTGAAACATGTTTGTCTCTGGCTTTGGGTAGTATCTTATCTTTTCAGGAGGAAACACAGAATATTTTGAACTGGTTGGTCAATGGTAATAAATGTGGGGAAGTCAACGTCAACATGGATATATAAATGTTCATGTGTGTTTGCGTGCATTGAATGTGCGCGATTGATGTGTGTGTTTGTCTTGCATGCGTGAAAAAAGCTATACATCAGGATTATAGACACATGGGAGAGCTGAGGTATTTGAAAACACTGGGTGTGGATGATTCTCTCACAAACACACATACATGTCACTGTCAAGCTGACATCTTTGTGCAACCACGATTAGTAAAACATAAAAATAGATGAAATAATCTTAACTCACGGTCCACTTATTAGCTTTTTACTGCATCGCACATCAAAGGGAGTTGGCTCAGTTGTCATAAAGGAGAGAAAAGGAGAAAGCTATCAATAAACATCATACTTACTAGATTGATTGATTGATTGATTGATGATTGATTGATTGATAAGTAACATATGCATTTACAAACTACCAACAGTTTCAGCTCCAGTTTCAGCGACATCAAAATGTATTACAATAATCAAATGTATTACATGAAGAATTATTATAATTACTCATAATAACTGATCACATCTGAAAATGCTGTGAGCTTTGCACTTCGACACAGCATAAAAGTGTCTCTCGGGGTTGTTGATTAGGTTCTTTTTTCATTTACTCTCGATCAAACAGCTGTTCCATCTCTGTTTTAAAACATTAATTTAAGATAAACATGTACCACACACACACACACACACATTTCTTTAATCTCCAGTTCTGTTCATTTCTAAAGCTCTGCAGGCCAACCTGAGAATGACAGTTAAAGTCATCAGCTGCATCTTTTTATTTGCCAGCCAGGAGCTCCACCAGTAGAACATCAATAGTGCTAAGATCACGCAATCTGCTCAGATGTATCCACTGTGCAGGCAGCTCCAACAACCAATAATTTTGCTTATTGGAAAAAAACGACCAAGTCGAGGAAGTCCCTCTGAAGGGGCCTATACCTGACCCACACCATAGTAGTTACTATAAGTACGCTGACACATCCACTTGTGACTCTGTCACAGCTCATCGCTGCTTTGATAGTGTGGGCATGCTTGAGGGTGGGGTGGTCACAAGGTCAGTCAAGGGGTGACACCCTACTGTTAATTGCCCCCTGTCTCTATGGTGTCAGAAAGTGTGAGAGCAGGGCAGAGCAGAGCAAACAAAATTAATTATTTCACTCACACTTCACTTACAGTTTTTTCGAATTGCTGAGACTGATCTCATGAAATGGCGTATGTATAACACTAGGGTGACCATATTTTGATTTCCAAAAAAAGAGGACACTTGGCCCGGCCTCGAAACACAAATTCAGACAGGCTTCTCAGAGGTTACATAACATGCTTTATTATGCCTCAATGGTATAAAAAAAAAACATATGTAATATGTAATGTAAATAAAATATGTAACAACCTGAAACAACAGCTCTTTTCAAATAAATAAATAAATCTGAAATAATGTTCTAAATATGACCTATACTGTGTCAGTTTCAAAATCCAGCTTCAACTAAATATCTCTTAAAACCTTTTCAATGTAATAAGATAAAGTTTTTCGGGGTCCATGTGAGCTTTGACATCACCAGCACCTTTATTAGACACTAAAACATATGTGCTATCTTTTCACCGGGACGGTACGTGGAAAGTCTTTGGCATTTTCTGTGCAATGGTGCTCCGATCCCATGCTGTCTGATCTGCTCCGCTGTCTGATCTGCTCCCTGTATGTGCTCCCTGTCTGATCTGCTCCCTGTATGTGCTCCCTGTATGGGCTCCCTGTCTGATCTGCTCCCTGTATGTGCTCCCTGTCTGATCTGCTCCCTGTATGTGCTCCCTGTCTGATCTGCTCCCTGTATGTGCTCCCTGTATGGGCTCCCTGTCTGATCTGCTCCCTGTATGGGCTCCCTGTCTGATCTGCTCCCTGTATGTGCTCCCTGTCTGATCTGCTCCCTGTATGGGCTCCCTGTATGGGCTCCCTGTCTGATCTGCTCCCTCTATGGGCTCCCTGTCTGTGTGTTGCAGAGCCGCCTGCAAGGCAGCCTCTCTGGAATTATGTCACGCAACAAAGTACGGTAGTATTGTGAGCAAAGCGGCAGTCAACTTAAGTACATGCTTCATGGTCCCATGAAAAACAGTGAAAACCGAACATTTTCATGAATTTATAAACCCCCCCGGACGCCCCGGACAGCACGTAAAAAGTGGACATGTCCGGGCAAAAGAGGATGTTTGGTCACCGTATATGACACGCCAATTCGTATGCTATTATTGGTGTGTTATCAAGATGAATACGTGCTTTTTAGCGTGTTTATCAATGCCGTGTGGCCTCTATTGGCTTACATTACCTTGCAATAGATTGTGAATTTACGCCGTAGCGAGAAGTATGGTTGAGGGTGATGGATGGGTAGAACATGAGGACTGTTACCAAGGCGACCAGGGACGGTGTGTTTGCGTGTCATGTTTCCTAAACTCAACCGTTGGTTTCTTTTTTTACTAAAGCCAACCCTGTTCTCCTTTTCCTAAACCCAAACTGCCTTTCACGTTTGCTAAATTCAACCGTTGGTTTCTTTTTTACTAAAACCAACCCTGTTCTTCTTTTCCTAAACCCACCCTGCGTGTCACGTTTCCTAAACTCAACCGGCGCTTTCTTCTCGCGATAACACGGCAAGTGGAGTGTATGTTTACGCCCACTGTACACAGCGTAGACATACCTGCGGATAGCTTCAAATGTGACAAATGACAAAGTCATTACATAAACGACAGTGGTCACAACTGAAGCCACATTTGTAAAACTCTAACCACAGTCTGCACTACCAACAGACACCTACCCAACAGATCACGTTACCTGAAAAACTCATTTCAAGCAACACTTCACACATCTCAAAACAATCAGAACACACTGAGTAAAAACACTGGCAGCAAACACCAATAATAAACTTTTCAATACCATTTTTTTCCATTGCTAAACGACTGGAGCCACATGTGCAACACCCTAACGACAGGCTGCACAGCAGCAGTTCATGTGGACCAAACTCTGATTAGTTCTGGTGGTTGCTCCTTAACCCTATTCCTGGCTAAAACAGAGGCCATAGAGGAGGTCAACATCCTGTGAAAACACAAATTCATTCATGATGCATTCATTTATTTGGATGCTGTAATGTGAGCCCATCTCAAGTTGATAATTTTAACTAAAGTGTTACAGCTGTGTTTCAGACTCTTGGACTGGTGGACAAAAAAGCTTGTTATTGTGTTAAATTAAGAATTTCTCCCGTAAAGTCTATATCTCAAAGGAACGCATACACTGCTGTCACTTCTGCTTGTTCCTGTTCCGCCTGTTATGGTCTCAGTCACTTGTTTTAGTTGTTCTAAAGTGTCCTGCCTATATAAGGACAACACAACAAACAATACTCCATATTCTTGTTCCACAGTACAATAAGACAACACATCACACTATTGTCATCTCTAATGTATTCTAGTTTCCTGTATCAGAATTTTAGATGAAATATCATAACACACCTCAGATATTTTACTTTCTCAGGACACTTTTCTTCTTGACATTATCAATATCTCTCTTTCCTTTACTGTTCAAATTTGTGTTTAATCTATGTGGTGTCTATCCATTTCTGTTTTATGTCTTTTAGCCTGCAGTCACTTAATGCATTTATAAAAAGTATTTTGAACTCCCTACTCTTCCGTTTATGCCAAATATGTTGATTTTCCTGTGCGCCTGTATGTCTGCAAACTGCCTATATGCAGGAACAGGAGTTTTCAACAAGAGCTGTCCGAATGAGGAATTCGCTGATAGGTTATCAAGGAACATTATGTTTTGTAGGAAGAGCAGGCACCAGACTGACTCAGCTGTAGACAACTCTTTTATTCAGGCGTGGACAATAATCATCATCGTCATGGCTATTATTCTTACCAATTATGAGAACAGTAAGTTCAAGGTACCATTTTGAGTACATCTTAAATCAATATGCTGTCACTTAAAAGGGACCTTTAACCGATTTTGCACATTAAGTCCAGTTTACACATTGTTGACAGAATGCCTTTGGATTTGCAGCATTTAAAACATGGATATTACCAGGCAAGGAGGGTCTAATAATCAAAGATGCTATCAAGTTGCATTATGGACTAAAAGTTAGAATATTTTGACCTCTGATGATTTAATTTTGACCATTCTTGTTTTAATTTATTTCTTGTGAGTCTCCCAACTTAACAGAAATACAATACTACAATGCTCCTTTCAATAGATTAGCATGCAGCACTGCACTCAAGTGCATCTAACTACAAAGTTACTAGTCTTGCATTGCCAGACCCACCTCCACAGCACTGTGGAGTTCTCTACACTCTCCAACATTTGAGAAAGTGTCCACTTTATTACAGAGGAATTGGTCAATTGGGCAATTTATTTTATTTTTTTTACATCAAGCTGTTTCTTAACCCCAAAGGTTACTTCCCACCATCACTTCCTGCTCCACTTGTAGTTTAATTCTGCATTTATCAAGACTTTTATAGCTTAATATAAACATGGTGTGCTTTATTTGTCTTATTTTGCTCTGTTGTCTGTTTGCGTAAGTGCTGAGCATTTTTCCTGCAGGCAGGGCAAGTCATCCTGGAGAGGCAGCCCACTGACTGAAAACGGAGGGAACACTGTATCACTTGATGAATGAGCGTCTGTTATCTGAACTGGTCAAGGGCCAGGAAGAGGAGATTGTGCAGAGAAGAGACGGTGGTTCTCCTCTGTAACACACAGACAGGATGTATTCTTAGAAAACACTAAGTTGAAATATTAACACTGGTAATAAAAGACTGGCAGGTTTTTTTTTAAGTTGATAGTCCAATTAAAAAATTACAAGAGCACTTTCAGACTCAGTTATTTCTCTTCATTACTGACAAAGAAATAAGATCACACACTATTGTTGTGGAATCCATATTTGATGACACAGCCCAAGTTAAAATATCTGAGCATTTAAATGTATCTAAGACACCAGTTCTGCATGTCAGATCAGCCTAGCCCATTGGCCTCTCTGGTGTTAAACTTAACACAAATACACAAACAAAAATAATGCTAATACACAAAAGTCATCAATAAGCTGTGTTTGGGTTTGGATCAAACAAATAAAAAGGAAACAGCAAAGACTAAATTCCTACTCAATTCCCTCTCCTCTCCACATGTCTCTGCTGCCACCCAGTGGTCACTCATTTACTGAAACATGTCGGGCTTCATGCTCAAAACTTTCCAGCACTATAGATTCTGTTCTTTGTATTTCCTTTCAAACGACGCTGTCGTATACGACACAACTACGTGGTACAATGAATTTTTAATATCTCCAGATCAACACAGTGTAGAGACTTACTTTTCTTGTATAGAAGCAGAGAAATGCATTTTAATGAGGTCCTCTAACAATTTTAGGCCATCCAGAAGCTTTTTTAATCCATTGTGGAATTAATTTTGTGTCTTTTCAACATAAATAATATTAACATTCTGAATCCAAAAATCAATTCACAAATCTCCGTATCCGAATCACCTTTCGACCCAGTGTCGTGTCTGTTTGTAACTTTGCTAGCCATTGGCTCCAGCTTTCCAGGAATAAGTTTGGTGTCTTTGTAGTCCTTCCAGAAGTTTAGCATTCCGACCGTGAATACAGTGACTTTTTGGAGACGCTGCTGAGTCTCTAAATACATCCATAATCATTCTGTATGAAAATAATAACAGGCCTAGGTAGCTAATCCTCCACTCTGTTGGGGAATCCAAGATGGCACTAACTGATCGGTGCATTGATCAATCACATTTAGTTTTGTCAACTAAATGTTAACTGTAAAGTGTATTAGTCAGCCAGTAGACCGTTTTCCCGGCAGACATGTTGACATGTCATAGTTGGAAAAGCACAGATGTAGTCCAAACCATTAATGATGGCTGCATTCTACTCAGAAGAGGCCCTGGTATTGGGCATGCTGACTCACTGAAATAGCTTACTGGGACACTTGATGGAAGTGAGCCATCGTTAAGGTTATCAGTTTCAGCTGTGCTTTTATGACAAGTCAAAATGTCTGCTGTGAGAAAGTTTCATGGAAAAACCTGGCGGGCTGGGCCTTGTAGCTAGGGTTTGTTTGTGTGTGTGTGTGTGCGTGCATGCGTGTGTGTGTGTGTGTGTGTGTGAGATTTTTATGACAAAAGTGACAGTCTCCAGTACAAATCAGAAAACACACAGAAAACAGAGTGACTGAAAGAGGATGGGATAATGGACAACAACTTGGAGTTTAGTGCAGAAAAAACACACAAAAAATAAGTTTTGTTTATATACACATGATCTAATAAGAAATGCATAAAATAATTAGGCAAAACAATAAAGGCTGTAGGGCATCTGACCACCTTATGTTTCATGTTCTAAGAAGCCAATTCTCCACCTTTAAACATGACTGAGCTTTTGACATGGAAGATTACTGTGAGAGGTTACTTACACAAGCATTTTTAGGGCTGAAGCATGGAATGACTACAAAATAAAAACCCCAGTGAACAAAAAATTTATTAAAACTCAAATATATGTAAATTTTTTAAATTACGCATGGAAATATACATTAAAAAATTGTTGCATCGAGATGCATCAATAATCGGTTTCAGAATCAAATCGTTGGCCTCTGAATCGTGAGGTGCCCAGAGAGTCCCACCCCTAGTGCCATCCCTGCAGCATAGTACATGTCCTGATGGCCCAGGTTCTCCTGAAAAAAATAAGGAACATAACTGATTGTGCATCACAGGGTTGAGCTTATACAGGCATTATTACACAAGGAGACCAGACAAACCAAATACTGGAAAAAATGGCTTAGACCTGTGACAGTATTAACAGACAGGACACATTGGAATTTAGTCAATTACATCTAATGTTAGCTTTATTCATTATGTTGATGTTGTATATGAACTAACTGGTAGCTGTGGCTCAGTGGTGGAGCGGTCGTCTGCCAATCAGAAGTTAGGGAGTTTGATCCCCGGCCCTGCAGTCCCATATCAAAGTGTCCTTGGGCAAGACACTGAACCCTGAGTTGCCCGATGCTGCGCCATCGGTGTGTAAATGTGTGTGAGTGTTTATCTGATGAGCAGGTGCCAACTTGTATGGCAGCCTCAGCCACAGTGTATGAATGTGTGTGACTGGTCCTGTACTATGTAAAAGCGCTTTGAGTTTGAGTAAGACTAGAAAAGTGCTATATAAAAACAGTCCGTTGTTTCCTCATTTTCTTTTGCTTAGTGGAGCTGGGTGAGGGGTTTTTCACTGCATGCTGTGGTTAGACTTGCAGGCAGGTGCAGTGGAACACTTCTCAGCGTATAGCCCACTTCCAGTTATCAGCCTCAGCTCACTGGCAGCTTGATTTTTGGTTTGTGAAACAATTAATTAAATAAGGAACTTTTTCTAATTGTTAAAAGTTCAAATCTAAATGGTCTATTCTTAATCTGTAATAATGGAATATTAAAATCTCACCTATATTTACCATTCAGCTGGATGTTTTTTGTCTTTCTCCAGATTCTAGTTTTATTTACTCAAAAATAATCACTTTCTTTCTTTTTTGCTTTTCTCTGAATAAGTCTGTGTGTCTTGCTTAAGTTTGATCGTAAGGTTTATTTGCTTTCTGGCGGAGAGTTTATAGATGAGAAGATTGATATCAACCCATTAGATAATACATTGATCTCATTTACTTTGTATTTCATTGTGTGTACTTACATGTTACATGACTACCTAACATGTAACATTTGATTAAAATCAAATCAAATCAAATGTTAGGTATAAATGGGCTTTTCCTATAATAGAAGCTAATTTCATTTGCCAATTCCTGATGTATGTGGATGGAGTTTTGCAAAGGTAAGAAGCTAAGATCAGCTAATTTGCCATGAGCCTCGATTTGCCATGCGGGCAAATAAACCTCTACTCTTCCCACCCGCCAACACCCCAATTTGTAAGGCGGACTTTCCATTTCAAACTTTCCAAACCCAGCGTCAGATTAGTCAAGTGATGTCATTTGAGCAAATTTCCTAGTCTAGATCCTTTCGGAGCAGGAGAGTGTTTCATAGAACTTTATTTTTTATTTTCAGCACTACTACCATCAATGTAGCCAACAGATGTAGAACAGACACACTCTGAGGCTATCTTAGGCTGTCAAATGTTTTGGTCACACATTCTCACTTCAATCTTTTCTTGAAATGTATAGTTTTAATAAAGCAGTTTTAGCTTAGCATTTATACAGTAAATCATGTCTAAATCATATAGCTAGATATTTTACTATTGGTTTTCAGACATCCATGTTAGTGCATTCTTGTTGCAAACCCCTTCCTCTGTAACAGACCACAGGTTGCAGTTTGAGTTAGCAGACGGTGGATTTCTGCAGCAGCAGCCTCTGCTATTTCATGTTTGTGTGTCTGTCTGTTTTATTGATCTGTATGTCTTTAGCTGTGCATCTATAACTAATGACTCAGAACCAGAAAAAAAAAAATTGTATAGTGTGGTAGCAGACATAACATGTCACATATATTCTTTTCTGTGTATTTAAATGCACACTGCAAGACAGAGTGTCAAATGCAAACTATTCCACACATTTAAAGCAACAAAAATCTACAGCTTTACTGAGCTAACCAGTCAGATCACCATGGCTCAGTTTGAAATGATGTGGACACATAATCACTAAACATTCAGCCAAGAATTTAAATATTAGGCATATAAATAAGTTGTGAAGTGATTGGTTCAGAATAAGCCGCCATGACATTCAGGAAGGCATTTTTGAACTAACTTTGATCCTCTCTCGTGTAAAATATTTCAATTGATATTGACCTACTGTGTGCTAAGTTGTGTAGGCTGTGTCATGGTATGTGGTTGAGAGAAACTATTTGAAATAGACCACTTCTTGTTCCACCTTTGTCCCTTCATTTCCTGTTATATTGCGAAAGTCAGAAATCTCTAAGATGATGTTTTCATGGGCTACGTAAAATATATATATAATGACATTCATATAAGATCTTTTAGACCCTAAAAATATACCTGTCCCAAACAATTTTGTGACCTAAAATTTTCATAATATGCGTGTTAGATAGATTTTGTCCCACAAATGCTTTTATTTCCAAAAAGTGTTTTCATATTGTAAATAAGTCAAGGAGCACAACATTTACTTGTTGTGGACAGACTATTGTAAGGTTATTTAGTTTCAATGAGTACAAAGAAGATTTCAAAATCAAACTATAATTAAAGATTAGTTCCTAACCGGATCTTTGTACAGGTTACTGTACATTTTAGAAAGATTTGAACTGCTTCTTAAAATAGACCTTTTTGCCTTTTTATGTACGTATGTTATCTTATATATTTATACCCATTACTTAGATTAAAGATAATATTTAATTTATCATGTTTCGTAATTTTAAACCATATCCTTTAAAAAACCACATGAACCAGCAAGACGGAGAGGAGCTTCAAACCACAGTGCATCTGCAAACACACACACACACACACACACACACACACACACACACACACACACACACACACATTGCTGAGGTAGGGCTATGTTTTCGATTTCATAGATTCTGAGAATGTGCGCTCACCCACAATGTCCTCCGTCCTCCGCCCCTCACTCTTCTTCCCCCAGTCTCTCTTTTTACTGAGAAGTGTTGACCACATGACTGCAATTTGTTTGCTTATTGGGTAGTTTCAAGTTATGGTCTTTTATTGTGTAATGGAACACAGACACACACACACACACACACACACACACACACACACACACACACACACACACACACACACACACACACACACACGCAGTATAATAAAAGTGAGGGGCCATGAGTTAACACTCAACATTCGAACAGAAAGGAGACAGACACCTTTAAGACAACAAGATAAACAACCAAAGCCAATCAAGCTGATGATGATGATGATGATGATGATGAAGAACCCCATCCTTCTGGTGACCTGTGCCTTACTTTTCTCATCTCTTACTGTCCTGGCACATCAAGGTAAACTGTGAAATCCATCCTTAGGTCACTGTAATAATTTCTTACAGTAATGTCTCTCTTGGGGACCAATTCAATGTCATCTTATCTGATAACAGGTCAAAAATAATTAATGATACAGTTCCATAATTTAAAAAAAGAGATTAAAACAAACAAATGCTACTGAGTTAAGTCCGCCTAATAAGGCTTATACTCATTTTGGAGTGTTTGGAGCGGAGAGTCTTACAGCATCTCGTAAATGAAAACATTATCAACAGTCACTGGTTTAACAAATAAACAGATGTGATGACAATTTGCAGGAGCTTTATATAAGTTAATATGCTTTATATAAGTTATATGTTAAGAGCATTTACATTATTTAACTGTTTTTGTTGCTTGGCAAAAATGTTGAATCATATCAGAATCAAACGCCAGCCTTGCTCAGCAGGTATTATTTATGGGGTAAATGTGGACATTTTATGTCGATTTTTGTTTTGTGTAGAATACCACATAGTCTCTCTCTATGTTAAAGTCTTTTTTATTTTATTTTTGGTTTTCCAGGCAGCTTTGGGCCAAATGAGTGCTGTTTTCAGTTTGTCTCTTTGAGGCTGCGTAAAGAAAGGGTGCTGAACTACGAATACACAGACAAGCGGTGTTCAATGGAAGGTGTCTTGTGAGTGTCTTATCTCCTGTTGTAAAACTTCAACTTTACAAGTTCAAAATCAAATTCAAAATCACATTATGTTGACCTTATATGTTAAAATACACAAAACAAATGAACTCAGGTTCTTAGTAGCTATATGCCTGCCAGAACAAATACACAAGGAGAATAACGTGTAGACACACAATAATGTAAGCAAACACAAACATACTGTACATACAAGCATGTAAGTATGAATATAGATTTACACATAAACAACAAATGGTAAAAAAAATGCACAATTTCAGTTGAAATGTTGATACGTTTATTGGAAATAAAAAACACCACACTATCCATTTTGAAATAAAGACACTGAAACCTACCTTAACAATCTTTGTCTCTGTTTCAGATTCACGATGAAGAATGGCGCTCAAATGTGTGCCGACCCCTCTCTGCAGTGGGTCAAGAACCTCATCAAAACCAAAGAGAGGCTCCCAGCCAACTGACCCAATGTGTGATTTAACCCCACACTTAACAGCTCACTGAGCCGAGCCAATTTATCTTCAGAACTTTCTCTATTTTTAAGGTTTTTCTATTAGCTTAAACATGAATATAAAATTAATGAATATCAAATGACTTCTTTTTTCATTATCTGCTCTTTTGTCAGTTCAAATTTGGTTTCAATTGATGTATAGAAATATCGTTTTCTGACATAATAAGATTTAAAAAAAATACTTTCTCTTTGTTTTAATTCACCATGTATGCAAACTTTGATGAGAAATAATGTAATTTGTCACTATTGTTTAGGCTGTTAAACTGTGGTGACACTTTAGAGTCAATGTGGTTTCTGGCAGTGAAAGCCACAGCAAATTCAGATGTACACCACAGGCTCGGCATAAATAATCACATTTAACCCTTTAGATTATATCTATAGATATACCCCCCAACTAAATTGTAAAAAATGCATGTAGATGGGGGTCCCTGTCTGTCTCTCTTTCAGGTAAGTGGGTCCCTGCAAGAGAGACTAAAGACGCTCTAATTTGCAGTTTGTGTGATGCACCTCTGTGACCAGCAGATGTCGGTCTTCTCTCTTTTCTCTTTCTCTCACATTCTATTTTTTCAAATGTTTCATATTAGTTTCCAAAGCCATGTTTTAATTGCTCTATGTCGACTGCAGCAAGAATGAGGAATTGTTTAATCTAATTTTAATTGCACTCATGAGAGCGGCTAAATGAGAGCATGTTTGATGAATCTCAACTCAGTTTTTTTATCAGCATAACCATGTGTAATATTGAGAGTTATGTACCAAGTCAAATGGAACAACTTAAAGCCCTCCCAGATGGCTTCTGTCTGGGGTCAATGCTGAAATTAAACACACTTGAGTTTAACTCCCAGTGCCCTTACTTTGTTCGACTTTCTCGACATTTCGAGACAAACTGACCTGAATAAAATGATCTTCCTGTCCCAGAACGATGCTTTAAATGACGTCAATGTGATGACACCATCGCAGAGCTTTGCTTTAAATAGTTTCAAACCTAGATTACCCATGTATCCATACTGCATATGGGTGTGAACATACACAAGCTTATGAGCTTTACACTCACACAACAGGTGACCCATTGAAGGAGATGGTCTAATTAGATTCTGGAAGACTGTGCTGCATAGCTTTGCGTATTAATGAGGGAAATAAATCAGGAGGAAGATGGAGCAGCTCGAGCGCTTCTTTTTTGCAGTAAAAGCTGGGGGGGCTGTGGCTCAGTGGTAGAGCAGTTGCCTGCCAGTTGGTGGTTCAATCCTTGGCCCTGCAGTCCCATGTCAAAGTGTAAATGTGTGTGAGTGTTCATCTGATGAGCAGGTGGCACCTTGTACGGCAGCCTCGGCCACAGTGTGAGAAAGGTGAATGGTTCCTGTACTATGTAAAAGCGCTTTGAGTTGTTAAAACTAGAAAAGCGCTATATACATATACAGCCCATTTGCAATTGTCATGTTAAAAGCCACTATATCTTACTCAAACACTTGGATTTGCTGTTAAAATACTCATTCATGAGACAACAAAGTGAATGTGGAGACGTCCTATTAAATGAGTCTGTCAGCGTGACCTACCTGTAGCTGAAAGAAATGAGGACAGAAGCAAGCAGCCAGAGGTTTTGACCGTCACCAGTGATGGAAGAAGAAGAAGTTCCTTTGCTTTGGTAAAAATACATGTACATGTACAAGTAAAAGTAATTCATTAAAATCCTACTTAAGTAAAAGTATTATCAGCAAAATCACATCACATATAATGACGTTATTAGATTGTGTTAATACATGCAACAATTCATCATTAGCATTTTAATGTTGGAACCGGTTACTTTAAAAACTGTTATGTAGTTTAGAAGGGCCTAAAGTGGTTCCTAATTTAGGGGTCAGGGACCACTCAAGGGGGACCTTGTTAATTTTTTTAGACTTTTCTCTAATTTTGTTTTGTTGTGAAATAATAGATCATTTTAACCTGTTTGGGCTTTGAGCAGTTATTTAAATGACATCATCTGAAAGGTTTAGAGAGAAGAGTCTCAATGGTTGAACTGCTAACAATTCATAAACATCTGAAATGTGACAAAGTACTCTAACTAGACTCTGCTTCGTTGTGAATTATCTATAATTTATCATACATTAACTTACCAGTAAAAGTAAAAGTTTTAAGTTGCATAAAATTGCAATACTCACATTAAATAAAATAAAAAACTCTGTATTTACAGTAAGTATAGTGGTACTTACTTACAATAGTAAATGTACTATGTATGTATTTTTCACAACTGACGAGCCTAAAGTATCAGTTTTATTTATAGAAAGAACTATTCATTTCTCTACAGAAATGTGTGTTTATGTGTGTAGGTCACCCAAGATATATTTGGTATATTTTTCAGATGTGGTGATACGCAAACCCTAAAGCCACAAAATAATGAACCAGTGAGCTTGAACTAAAAAAGCTCAGATGATGTTGAGCCAAATAATCAATAATAAAATAATTAATAATCAAATAATGTTGTTGCGTGAAAATACAATCCCCTGTAATACACCCTTTCAGGGGATTTATGTGGTTTTTATGGGAGAGAAATGAAGAGAAGGTAGAACATAAAAGCCAGCAAGCGTCAGCTGTGACTGTAAAAGAGAGGTGAAAGAGAAAGAGTGTATGAACAGAACATTCATTGTCATGATGATTCAGTCGAGGGTGAGGGACACAATGGGATGTCATCAACAGCACATACTCACACACATGCACACACATACACACACACATATATATATATATATATATATATATATATATATATATATATATATATATATATATATATATATGGTGTGTGATATCAGCTTTTCCTGACAGATGGTACACACACACATACTTACACACATACTCACACACACACACACACACACACACACACACACACACACACACACACACACACACACACACACACACACAAAATTAGGTTATTACAATGCTCACTTTTACTTTCACTTTCTGAAAGGGGAAATTAGTACGTATATCTAAAAAATCTAACAGAGGTACTGTACATTTCTGAGTAAGCGGTGTAAACCTCAAAACCAAAATCACGTCGTCATGGTAATAAGGATCAGCTCATGGCACTGCATGCCTCTGGCTGAACAATCCAATGATGATTGGGTTCAGTGGTCGAGATTTCTCTCAGAGTCCTTCACCGTCAGACACATGACAATGCTGCTTTGAATGACAAAAAGAAGTAAAACCACCATCTATAGGGGCTGTCTTTTGTGATAAAGATTAAAAGGAAATTAATAGTGTGAATTGAACAGAAATTAAGAGAGAGGGAGGCAGACGAGAAAGAGAGAATGGGGGAGATAGACAAGGGACTAAAAACCTTGAGATGAATATCTTACGTCTAATTACATAAAGCTTTGTGGGTTGCTAGGAGACCAAATAGAAATGAGAGAGAGGGAAAGAGAAGAAGATGAGATTGCTAGAGAGAGAGAGAGAGAGAGAGAGGTAAACACACACACACACACACACAGAGGCAGAGAATAATTTCAGGGTTGCACTGATTCTCTTTTTTTTTGCCAGTTGTAATGAAGTGGAGCTCATCCTGAGTGGAGAAGAGCTGAGGAAGAAAAAGTTACAGTACGAGTCGAAGGAGGGGGGATGAGGGGCTTGAAAATATGGTCTTTAGGGAATTTGGTTGCATTAATAATGCAACCAAATCTATCTATATTTGGGGTTATGTAGTCATGTAAAGCGTGAATTTGAAAACATGCTGTATAATATGATATTATCATGAGCTATTACGATAAACTGGGGACATTTGCTAATGCTTCTTTTATCTAGGCCATCATCCCTTTATGCTCACTTAAATTTCAAGTAAATGAATTAAATAAATGAAACAAACAGAACTATAATCTCAAAGCATTGAATTGAAAACATTTGCATAAGTCCTCTTTGTATCCATCTCATACAAGAAGAATTTGAATAACAGTTGAATGCATTCATGCCATTATTCTCTTATTCAATTCAGATGAACTCAGTGAGAGCTTATTGAATGTGATCTTAACGAGCGATAAAATTAGAGTGGTGCACTGTTCTTTTAAATAAAGGGAGAGGATGGGGAGCAGAGGGAGAGAGAGAGACAGGGAGCGAGCGAAGGAGAGAGAAGTAGTAGAAAAAGGGGGCTTGTGTGTGCACTTTCTCTTTGTCTTTGAGAGGTGTGTGGGTTGAGCGGGATTTGACAGAAAGAAAGAAAGAAAAAAAAAAGGAAGGAAGTGAAATTACTGAGAAGAGCTACACATCTTTCGAGGATTTCTTTTCAACATTTTTAAAGAGGAACTGTCATTTATTCAACATTTCTTAAGAACATGTTGGACATGGAAACACATGTCAGATATCACTGACCTCTGATGAGACACCGTGCTCACTTTTGAGGACTTTAAGGGACTTAATTTAGGAGAAGTTAACTGTTTTGAAGAAATGTTTTACCAAGAAAAAGTCTTGCTTTACTTATGACTCTTGAGACTTCTACAGCTGGATCAGTTTAAAGGTTTTTAAAGTTCACTTTGGGGAAAAATTAGAGGATATTTCATTGAGTGATTTAAACATTTCTGGTTATTCTATGAACATAAGATGATTGTCTTCAACCAATTTACCATAGACTAACACTCCTTTTAGTTGTTACTTATTTGCTAGTGAATGTTACATAGTTGGTGACTTGTGAGCCAACTGTTGATATGTACTGCTGAATACTGTATCCAATTCTCAAAGGATACGCTGAATCAACATTGATTATTTTCAGCTTCTACTTCTTACAACAGGGAGAGTAATTGAGAGGAAAACATATTCAAATCCTTTTGTAGAAACCTTCAAAATACTCTTAACTAGCTTACCTGCATATTACCAGCTGTTTTCAGACCTAATAATCCAGAAAGAGGAAAAGAAAGACGGCAAGATGGCACAGAAAGAGCAGTTCCGTGTTATGACCGGGGACCATCTTGGGGCCAAAGTCATTGCTGGGGCCCCTGCAGCAGGTGGAGGAGTGGTGGTGGAGGTCAGGGAGAAGAAGGGTCCTCTGCGTGCTGCGATACCCACAATGCCATTCCCTTTGGCTGTCATCTGTCTTTTTCTGAACACCTTCATACCTGGACTCGGTAAGTTGGGAATCACACTTCCCTCCTTTCTCCATCTGTAATTAATTCTGAATTCATTGCTTACATGCTTGTCAGGCGAACTGAGAAAGGGACAGAAGAAAATAGGAAAAAATAGTAAAACAAGAGACGGAGCGGTTGTGAAACTAGAAGACTCACACAGACATGTAGGCAGTAAGAGGGGAATGTAGAGTGACCATAAAAGTAGCATGGAAAGTTTGCAAGCTGAGCCAAATAAAACTGCAGGTTACCTGTGTCCAGGTTAGGTTAGAAAGCGAGAGACTCCATTCACACTATTCACACCTGAAAACACTGTTAGGGGAAAAATATGCATATTATTATATACATTGTGAATTTTGGCATCTATTTCTAAATGATACCCGAGATTCTGCTTGTAACTCCAATCATTCAATTGGATCTTCTCTGGTAGTAAGGTAACAAATTCAAAGAAAGCGAAATTAGCGAGATAGAGGTTTATCTGGGCAGGCGGCTCACCCAAATAATCACAACATTTGTTGTAGTTTTTGTGCTCAAAATCTAACTACAGTGACCCACAACATATACGAGACACTACCTACAGTATATATGTAAATGCATTGTACTATACACTCATTGTAAATAAGTTGTAAGAGTCACAACAGACTCTGATTAATACATATATGAAGTGATGTTTACTGAATTAGTGTACTGTAATAAAGTGAGTGTATTTTGAAAAACATAAGTTATTCATTATTTTTGTATAACTTACCAAATTGTTGGAGTCCATTTTAAATACATTGCTAGGACACTTGGACACAGTGTGCAATTGCAAATTCTTATAACATATTTACAAGCAATAAAATTAGAAGCCATATTACCTACAGTGGCGTTCCAGCAAGTGTTGAATTTAAATAGCTATAATTCTGTATTGCTGAAATTGACTCGCTTTAGACTTTGTGCAAGTCACCAGTTTTATTACATATTGTGTATTTTGATGCAGATTCACTCATTTTCTATTGTTAGGGTGCCTCCTTTCCTTTAAATCCTCCACTTGGTTTACTGTCTGAGCATGCACTTCTGTGTATAGTAGGATTAGCTTATTCTATTAGAACAGCTGGTGGCTAAAGACACACAAACACACACACACACACACACATACACACCGCATGCAGTGTCAGCCTCATCGATATATTGATCCTCACTTTGTACATGACAAAGCCTGTGGAGCCAGACTGAGAACAATACATACAAAGAAAGAAATTAACAGACAGCAATACACAAAGTGATGTCTTTCTCTGAAGGATTTACAATACGTCTGAGTCTATCACCAAATAACCTAAGTGTGTCCCCTCCGTACCTCTCCTCTGATCTATTGGCCATAACTCTCTGGAGATTTATTACATGTATGTGGGCATGTGTGTTTGTGTTTGTCATCTCATCTATCTTCTCTCTTCCTGCTTTAGGGCTTTAGCTACTGATACTGAATCTTTTCTCTTATTCATTCAATCTTTTTCTCTCACACATTCAACAGTCTGTTTGCAGCAACCTTTCTACAGTAAATGTCAAATCATTGAGTGATTGAAAATGTCACAAACAGACATGTATGAAAACAAGGTCAGCAAACACTGTGACCAAAATGATTAGTTTGCCCATGTTTTGGCAGGTCTTTGCCCTGTCATGATCCCTTAAAAATTGTCCCAAACACATATGAAAAGCATCAAGGCAACACCTTATCTAGGTGTGTGTGTGTGTGTGTGTGTGTTGCACAGTGCGAGTGTGTATGTAGGTTGGCTTGAATGCCTTGACATTTTATTAAATAGCTGTGACTAGTTGCCATGACTACGTTGACTGAAATAAACACATGCGTGTGTTTTTGAGTGTGTGGGTCAGGCCGTTTGGGTCTAATTGACTGAAAACTGCAGCTTCTTCTATTCAGGGCATTTTGTGGAACAGACAAACAGTTATCATAATAGATAAATAGTTGTTTGGCAAGTAATACGTGAGCATATTTTTGAACTCCAGACAGTGCCAGGCTAGCTGTTTCCACTGTTAACGGTTGTAATGCTAAGATGAATTGAACACACAGACATGAGAGTGGTATAGATCTTTTCCCAGAAAGAAAGCGAATAAGAATATTTCTCAAAATGTATTATAATAATTCAACCTTTACAATTAAATGCACTAAAAGTACTTGATTGTGGTTAGGAACAAATCATAGTTGAAGAAAGAAATGTTGACTGTAGGAGACAGTAAGAATGCAAAAAACAATTTCTAGTGTCCACTTTAGACTGAGTAAACCACCCTTTCACATACAGTGTGATGAAGCCAAATGTTTTTTCTGATAATTCAGATAACAAAAAAATGGACCCATACAGTACATATAAAATATAAAATCAACAAGCAGGTTTGATTTTATGAGAATTTCTACACTGTAGACTGAATATAAAGAGCCTTTGTACACCCAGATCGCTATAACGAGTTGAATGAATCTAGCTGACAACCTGCTTCTCTCATGTCCACTTGCTTTAACTTTTTTAACATTAATTGTGCCTGACATCATGTTGCCAGCACCTTAGATTGCCCCTGCAATGTAAATAAGACGGAGTAAAAAATCAATTGAGTACCAGAGAAGCTGTTAGTTAGTGCAGTGTAAACTGATTAAAGAGCCTTTGGATTGCAAATAATTACACATACTTATGTGTGTTTGTGTGTGTGTGTGTGTGTGTGTGTGGGGGGGCAACAGCTCACCGCAGGACTTCTATTTTTATGAGGACTGAATTGGCTTAATAAAAAAGTAAGATGTAAGATGGGTTCATTTTAGGGTTTATGGTTTGGGAAAAAGCATTTCACTCATATGGTACCCTGGAAATCACCACCCACATAGTATAGTGTATTCTGACTCTGGTCACCATTTAAAATCAGATACACATATTGTGGATGGCTGTAAGGCTTATTAACGGCTCTATCCTGCAGGGCATGACCGCACAGTTGATTTAATTGCTGCTGCTGAGAAGTGAACAATCCCATGTGTTGCCAGGATGGTTTAATGTCTCTCATCATGACCTGACTGATGTTGTTTTTGTAGGTGAAGACCGAAAAGAAGTTTAATCAGAGATCCTGTACACGGACAACGTTTTTTATGATAAACTCATCAAGTACAAGTCACCAGTCAGGTTGCAAATAGCCCTGAGCTGGGATATTAATGTAAATTAGTGATACTGATATTTGAAAGAAAAATAACAGAAAAATAGCTAAACAAAATGCAGCAGGGAGCTGTTAATATCTGAGGCCTGTAGACTAATGCAATTGACAGATTCAGATTAAATATTAAATGCGTGTGCATTCTAAAAGGGTATAAATGTGACTTACAGTAAAGGACTAAAATAGTTCCCCTCCAACCCTGCTCTGTCTCTCTTTTATCTTGTAGGGCAGTAAGATTTTACTTGATTACAGTATTTCTTTCAGCAGCACGTTGTGTAATGGATTACAATTTGAAATGTTGTAATTGGCTTGGAATTTTGAATTTCTGTAACACTTTTGCTTTGACATTTTAAGGGGGTCAGCTTGTTTTATTTTATTTACCGGGTCTGGAGGTGTGGGGAGGAGACTAGCTTTTGTGGAAAGTGGAGAATTGGACTCCTAGTAACTCCAGTTAAATACAGACGATGCGTGGTTGTAGAGCAATCACCAGGAACAGTTCTGGGCTCTGAGGCCATTTTGGCACATCAACCACAGTTCTTGTGGCACGTGATGTACACTGGCCCAAAAGACTTTTCCCCCATTGTACAGTATTATCAGAATTTGATCCTGCTGGTCCAATAAAATATGAAAAGTCCTATTTTTGAACATTCCTTTACAGTTCACCTGTCTTTCACATTCAATTTACTCCCTTTCTTTGCCTTCTCCCTCTTTTTTCTCTCCCTCTATGACTCCTTCTCTTTCTATCTTTCTGTCCTTCACACACTCCATCATTTACCTCCCACTCTACCAGTGGGTGCTTTGTAGAGTTCTCTGTGTAATTATAGTCATTAGTCTGGGTAATTTCTAGGCACACACACATCTCTCACATGCAACATCCAGGAGCTTTTCACACATGGTGGATTGTTCGAGTAGCTTTCTTGAACCGAAACAATTAAAGATTTAATGAACCTTTATTATTGCAGTGGAGGATTGGTGAGCACCTATATAAGTTCAAATGTTTTTATCCAAATACACATTTATACACAGCAAGCTATTTCCTTGATCTATTTTCCTTGTTCAGATCATTGTGGTGCAGTTTGAAAGGCGCTGTATGAGGTCAGCAGCTGCAAATTGTGGAACAGTGCTAGTTTCTTTGTTACTGCTTTGACATTTCCTGCAGTGTAGATTGGAAACAGGGAATATCAGACCCAAATGCAGAGACAGCAGACACACAAGTAAGCTTGAGGATTTATTTTAATGAAAAAATCCCAACAAACAAAAGGAGTTGTGGACACAGCAGGCTAAAGGGTAGAGAACTACCCACAGGGAAAATCCAAAAACAGGAACAGGCTACTCTGCTGCTACTATTTGTTCATTATTTCTATTCACCATTACTCCATTACGCTAATATTTATATACTTTGTGCAACTGTAACACAGAATTTCCCTTCGGGGATCAATAAAGTATTTCTGATTCTGATTCTGATTCTGAAACACAGAAACAGTGGCAAGCAAAATCCACTAAACAGGAAACAATGATCTGATACATGACAAAGACAACACAGAGACTAAATACACTGAATAACAAGGTAAAACAAGGAACAGGCGACACAAGGGCTGGAAACAGATGAATAACATCAGCCAATCACAAAGGCGTGAAAACCAAAAGACAGGAAGTAAAACAAGATAAGACAAGACAGAAAAACAGACTACTAAAATAAAACGGGTAACAAAAACACACACAACCATAACATAGATTTAATCTTTCATTCACAGAAAATTTTCTTTCAATGATGTAGGATATTTCCCTTAACGTCCACCAGCTACCATGTTCACAGCCATGAATTTTGTTCCATTAATAACTTCTGTTCAGCAAACAAAAAATGCATTGGTAGGACGAGAAAGCACAGAAATCTGATGCTGACCTCTTGGATGGATGCCGATAAATGGAACCACAGCAGATCAGCTCTGTGAAAGCGTCAGGGTGGATTACACATATCAGGTGAAATTCTACTGGACAATAGAGCCGTCTAATTTGAAAGTGAATTAAAGCTGCTCTAATCACTACTACATGCTTTTTTATGAATTCAATTACTAAAACGTTTATTGGTTTCAATATCGCAGATGTGTAGATATTTGCTAATTTTCTTTAATACCTAATAGGTTGGACTGGACTGTAAAACAAAAGAAGCATTTTGAAAAGGCCCCTTTTGCTAATAATAATAATGAAAATAATTGTTACTTGCAGCCCTAATTGACGTACATGTTGATCATGTTTTGTTGGCAGGTATAGCAACACACACATTTTTTCAACACCGATGATTGAAACCTACTGTTCAGTGAACTCAACACACGACTGGCATCTGAAAAACATTCCAGACTGTATAAATCCTGTTTTACATGCCAAAGATGGAAGTGATGTGTAGGCTAACCATTCGGCCACCAGCTTGCTGTCAATCATGGCTCATGTGTGGAGGTGGGCAGCTCCAGCAAGAGCCAGAGCATCTGCTGGTGGGCGCGACCTCTGCAACCTAAAAATGTTTCTGTCTAATCAGACCACATCGGCTCTGGGATGAAGCTCATTTTAGCCCAATGTTGCTCTTTCCGTGAGATGCTTTGAAAAGAGCATTGGTTAAAAGTTTGAAAGGAAAAGTAAATATCTAATTGATCTCTACTTTTTCCACACATGAACATTGCCTTTTTTTGTACTTTTGCTGGGCTGCTTTCTATTCTGGGATTGTAAATGTATGGACAGTGGACTTTCTAGTCTTAACAACTATTTAAAGTACTTTTACACAGTAACACAAGGACACTTTGACATGGGAAGGGGACTGCAGCGATTGAACTATCAACCTTCCTTGCACCAGAGTTTTTGGAAACTATTCCTAATAAGGCAAGTGCAGGGCATGTGCAAGTAAATATTATTGTGTGCATTCAGACTCGGCGGAGATTAAGGGACACATTGGTATGTCTGTGTTTCTATAGAAAGAGTCTTGACAGAGATTTCAAGTTTTAGTTGGCCCGATAACGTAATCAGAAAGAGAGATATAATGTTGACATTTTGAGAGAAAAACAGTAACAGACAGAGAGAGAATAAGTGACAAGAAACTTCAACATGAGTCGACTTTGGCCTTTCCTTGTTCCCAAGAAGCGAGATGCAGCTGGCGGTCTGGCCGTTCTTGTTCCTCCCTCCCGCCACCTGCTCGCCGTTGCTCTGTTATTTGAATTCTTCCTATGTGACATGAAATGGAGCTTGGAGAAAGAGAAGGGCCAAGGCCATGGTGCAAGCAATGCCCACCAGGCATTTACTGTGTGGCATTCAGTATTCACAGTATTCAGTTCAGTATTTGCAAAAGAAAGCCTACAAAGAAAAAAGGTCTAAACATCAGCTGAATAATTTAGGATTTTGTATAAAATCAAAACATTTCAAGGACTTAATGAGACAATCGTTAACAAAACACCTCACAGTCAGACAGTTTTACAGTTTTAAACTAAATGAAGGTATTCTGAGTGGAACCAAAAGACGAATGTCTTATTTCATTCAATTAATTTTAACCAGCCAGTTCAGTGACACTTTTATCAACAATAACTGCTGTAAAATGCAGAATCCCATCAAGGCTGTTTAATACAGTCTGAATTATATGAATACAAACTGGCATGTCACACAAATTAAAGTCAGGTATAAAAACATGCTCAATAATACAAGCCTGTGAAGTGAAATACAATGAATATTATTACAGAATCCTGTTGGATTGTGAGGGGAATAAAACTGTTGAACCCCTTAAATGTGTTTAGGAACAAGATATGTGTGCATCATTAGAAGATGGGATAAAATGTACAACATTCTCTAGACCACCGGAAAAGTAGGGGGGCAAGGGTATGCATGCAACGTGGACATACCTCAATATCAATTCTCTATGAAGATTTGCTGTTATGTAGCAATGTCACAAGTGTGCAGTTTGTATTATGTTTAAAACTTTATATTTTAGAGGACTGGACTCTCATGGCAAAAATGATTGGATGGCAAATTATTCTAGGAGCTTTCTTTAGGGCCAACTTCTGAGGATTAGATAATAGAGTTAAGAAAAACAGGCTGCATTTGAAAGAATGCCATGCCACATTCACAAAAATGATCAGGTAGGCTGAAACAAACACTGCTGGAATGTGAAATAGTGACTGTGAAAACACTGCAGGCTGGTACAATGAAGTTGCCAAATCTGAATTTGTCATTGATAATAAGAGGTAGACCCAGAGTAAAATTAATATTTTATATACAGTATCCTATTCCTGAGGGTATGTTGTCATGGAAGTATCCTGTAATGAATAATCTGATTTTGAGACACAGACATGCCTCTTTGTGTGTCACTCACAAATGCTCAGTGCGTGCACAGACACGCGCACGAGAGAATAGAGAGAGAGAGAGAGAGAGAGAGAGAGAGAGAGAGAGAGAGAGAGAGAGAGAGACACACACACACACACACAGTACTGTACTGTGAGTGGGGCCTGGGAAGGTCCGGTCTCCAGATAACAAGATAAGGAGTGATTTTGGATTTCATTCAGGCAGATAAGGATTGTCCACAGAGATTATCCTGTTTTTAGCCTGGTGGATGTGAGCATCGATGTGTCCGTGTCTTTCTAGGCTCTCTTTTCCAAGGCATAGATTCAAGGATGCCGTAGTCAGACGGCGTTCTTACAATTGAAATACTGACACATGACATTCACCTCACAATCTAAACCTGTTATTTCTTTTGTACAGAGGGGAGTTTTATTGTCTTTATCATGCTTTTATAAAGCGATGAACCTTTGGTCACCCAATACTTTGGTTTATGACCATCTATGACAAGACTAATGACATTCCCATCACTCATTGTGTTTAGTGCTTATCAGCAAATGCTACCACGCCAAACTAAGATGGTGAACTGGTAAAAATAACCCGCCAAATATCAGCATGTTAGCATACTGTCATTGTTAGCATTTTAGCATGCTGTCATTACATTAGCATTTAGCTCAAATTACACTTGAGTATAAGTGTATCATGTTGTCTCTTTGTGTCATTAGAACGTTTGCTGTCTGGTATACTTCACTGGGAAATAAACCAAAGACTTTCAAGCTTTTTGGATCATGCTGGGCTAAACACATCATGGAGCCAAAGACACAAATCTTTTTTCAATGAACTGTGTAATTTAAATGTTTGGTAACAGGATGTTTTGCTGTTTTTGTCCCGTAGGTACCTTTATCTCAGCGTTCACAGTGCTGTGCGGCGCTCGCAGCGAGCTGATCTCAGAGCGAGGTGTTTGTTGTGTGTTCTGGCTCAACGTGGCAGCGGCCCTCATCCAGATACTGACAGCTGTTATCATGGTTGGCTGGATCATGAGCATCTTCTGGGGAATGGACATGGTCATCCTGGCAAGTCAGTTCTTGTCCAGCTGTGTTTATCTTTTTCTCTGACTGTCTTCTTTCCACCACTCTTTTTTATTTTCATCTTGTCTCCTTGTCTTGTGCCTTGTCTGTCTCACACGTGACATGCGGTAGTTGGAGTTCATCCAAACAACTATAAAAAAATAACATTCACAGCATTCCACAGCATGTAGAAATGTGGGAAATCAGCCAATGAAACTGAGAACTAACTTTCTATGACCTCTAGGTCATTTTTCTTACATGATATTTCAGTATTAAGTTATTTTTAATAACATAATTAACGGATAAGTGTGGCGATATTATATGCTTTTCTAGTTTTTAACAAATCCCATGAAAAACCAGCAATGAACTGATCCTACTAACAAGTGTTGTCTTATTCTTCTGTGCTATTGCACTGGGTGGAAGAAAGAAAGAAAGAAAATTATGAGAGAGGTTATGTTATGTTACTGCCTTCTCTGTCAGAAAGTAGTGATCTCCTCAGGCAGTGATGCATGTGCAAGAACGTACAAAGTCACAATTCTTTCATTGCAGAAAGGCAGCCTTTGAATTCCCACAGTGTTCTTTCCTTTGTGTGTACCAGGGTGTGTGTGTGTGTGTGTGTGTGTGTGTGTGCGAGTGTGGGAGTGAGCGGCCCCCCTGGTGTGTTTTTGTTGACTGTTCCTCACTGTGGCCTCTGTGCACATGTCTTATTTAATTGTTGCTGGTAAAAATCTATACTCCTGTTTGCACGCACAAATAGTATTGAATATGTCAATCATTACCTGTTAGCCGTGAAGGTCAGGCTGAAATCATGTATACCTTTTGCTTCTAAAATTAATTATTATTCATCTATTCATCACCACAATGCATGTCTTTGTAGCATTGGAACGGTCTCATTCATCTCTTCCCTCGTTTGTCCTGCATGCAGTGAATCCCTATGATAATGTGGCTATTTATTTATCTATCCTTCTCTCTCTGATTAGCCTATATTTCATATGATCAATATTCTCTTTCTTTCCTAACCTCACCACAAATACCCATCCTTCTTTTCTTTCTTGTTCCTCCGTCCCTCTCTTCTCTTCCTCCTATCTATCTAATGATCATGGTATTCTCTTCCTCCCTCTGATCGCCTTCCTTCTGACTCTTTCTCTATTTAAGGATTGTTCCTATTTGATCTTGCTCCTTCTCTTTCTCTCTCACACAGTATTCCTCCCACTCTCTGCCCCCACTACATTTTTTTTCCATCCCTATCTCCATATTTCTGACCATCAATCCAGCAAACCAGGCTAATGTTACCGTATGTGTGTTCATTTGATCATGTAATGTGTCTGAGTTAAAGCGAGGTTAGGATCTTGTTGAAAGGTTTTTCTTTTTCCTTGAAAACTAACTAGAATTTCTTTTGTTCCTTTACAGTTAGCTTCTGTGTGATAATACATAGAAAGTGTTAAACAACAAAGCTCATGGTTTTCATCGCTAACTGTCTCTCTTGTCTCCTCCCTCTCTTCTCTCTCTCCATGAACTGAAGTTTCTGATGGTAGGTGTTTCTCTTTTCTTCTCCCTTACTAACAGTCCCACAGCCAGTTGATACAAATGTGGAGTGATGTTAGAAGAACGTCACAGAAAAAATGAATAGTCAGCAGTGCTAATTTTAACATAGATCTCGAAAAAAACCAAAACAAATAACCCCATTTCCCATGCTTAAAAAAAACATTCTCATGATCTTTTATCTGGGTGGATGGGATTCATATATTATGTTTGGTATCTTGACAAACATCTCATAAGCTTAGGCATTCAAGTTCATACTTGAACTAAGCTCAGTTTAGCTTATAATGCCCCCCAACCCCACCCCCCTAATGGCAGTTCCCCTTAATTTACTGTGCAGTAAAAGGAGCAGCTTTAGCCTCTACGGGACTTGTAGTCCCCGGCCAGCTGACAATAAACATCCTAAAATACAATAGTATAATGGTTAACAAATTTAAAAAAAACATGACATTACTTCTATGATGACAACAGGCCAAAGCAAAAGTGATTAAAACATACAAAGCAAGCACACAAACACACAGATGATGGAAAGGGCATTAAAGCAAA
This sequence comes from Percina caprodes, assembly GCA_013375575.1. Classification (NCBI taxonomy): domain Eukaryota; kingdom Metazoa; phylum Chordata; class Actinopteri; order Perciformes; family Percidae; genus Percina; species Percina caprodes. The sequence continues at coordinate 342,800 of JABXJD010000211.1, forward strand.
CTTTGAAAATAGTCGTCCACGTACTAGCTTATAAGCTTTGAACTTGAAAGTCAATGGAAGGAGTTTGCTAAATCATCACAGAGAGAGACAAGAGACACTTTTGACACACTTTAAGGACTTCTCATCTGTGTTGGCTTATAAAAGTTGTGTATCAAAGGTCCATTTACTAGCCTTTCCAGAGCTTTAATTACGCAGACTTGATCAGCAGATGAAGACCATGTAATACTGTTAAAAGCTCCAGGACAATTTAGCAAATTCCATCTGCGGATAAAGGTGTATGTGTGGCTTAAAAGCTCCAGAAAAAGCTAATCAAGTGGACCTTAAGTGGTCATGGCAAGTCATAAGGAGAGATTTTTAATTTTTTAAATTTTTTGTCAGGTGGTGTAAATAATGATCTAACTTACCTACATGTTAAACAAGAATTTACATTTTGTAGAATTGAATGAAAAAGAAATGAAAAACATGAAAAAGAAATGTATTTCCTGAACAGCTACCAATATTGATTTAAAGGTGCCCTGTGGAGTTTTGCCAGTTAAAACAAATTTCCTCCCAACAACATTATATGTTTGCTTGGTAGCAGTATTCTTCTTCCCTGCCTTGATGACGTGTTGCTCAGTTTCTTGGCGTGTAACCGCCACCACCTGTTGATCAGTGGACACGTGTTAAGCAATCAGCAGGGTGGTGTATCACTAAAGCCGAATGCATACGTGCCCTTGTGCGAGTGGAGGTGATGACAAAAAAGGGACCTACTCTTAAAACATTGCTCCATAGTGCTACTAGTAGTCAACAAATGCACAGGGTACCTTTAAAAACACAAGGTGAAGATTAATAGGAGGGATTCTCTTGTCCAACAACACCTGTCCGAGCCTGTTGATGCTTAGCAGAACACAACGAGTGAGGCTACAATTGTGTGCTTTGTGAGTTGTGAGGCTGTTACACTTCTGTGTTTGGAAATGTTGGCTCATTAATAACAAAAAAAGTGTCTTATTCATCACTGAGTTCAAGTTTCCAATCTATTTAAAGTCATAATACAAACCAGACTGGTATTGTTTGACACTTTGGGGAAGCTGGGGGTAATGGCTTGCCAGCCAATTATTGAGCATTAGCTCTTATTGCTCCAGCCAAGCTCCTGTTAGCTTGTTGGCAACCTCTTTGCTTTCGTTTCTCTCAATTAAATGAAATGGAGAAAGGCAATTATTGTCATAAGTTCAAAATGGTTAAGTAATTACATGTAGCGCCTTAAAACCCTATTAACTGGGCCCAAAAAACCCAGATAAAAGATTTTACAATCATGTCTACAAGCATCCAAAAATCTGTCTCTTTTCTTCCTCAGGCTATAGAGACCAGGGTCTTCCTCAGGATGTCTGAGAGAAGTTGCCTTTATGTTGGCTGATGGATCACATGGACAGTGGCGGCCGGTGGCCTTTGTCTTTGTCTTTGTGATGACCTGTGGCTGTTTGTCTTTCAAATGCCAGACCAAAGAGAAAAGCAGAGACGTTCAAATAAATTAGCCACACAGAGACATAAAGAAGGAAAGAATCAGCTGACTGCTTCTGGTTGCACGCTGCTGATTGGTTGAGAACACATTTACATTTAAGTTTAAGGACAAGGACAAGGAAAAGAGACTAAATCTGTACAGTCACAAGAAAAACTGTGTTGTTGAGTATTCTTAAGAGTGATTTTTTCTGATCTTTTTTATTTGATCTTTTTGATAAAAACCATGAATCTGTTAAAAACCTGACTAAATGTTTCCTACATGCCAGGGTGGAGAAAAGGTAAACGAAAGGTGTTGGCATGACTGTGTTAGAAAAATGAAGGTATTGACTTGCGAACATTATTTCTGTATTTTTGCATACATAACAGTTTTTTCCTGCAGTTTTCACTGCCCCTGAATTGGCTGCTGGTGCAGCAGTCGCTCCACTTAAAGCAGTTTATTTCGGGCTTAGTGACACCACGTCGCTGCTCTGAAGAGGAACTGTAGGGTATTTCATTAAGGTGTTAATTTGTTTCACTTTAATCCACTCTCACCATAAAACATGTTCCATCTTCTCTAATGTGTTACTGTTTACACACTATATCTGACAATTACTGAGCACTACTTTTTTTTAATCATTCAAGCCATTAATGTGGAGCAAAAACATGTCTTTCACTGGAGCATGTGATCAAACTGTAAATGGATCTGATACTCAGTAGGTTGGAACTTAATTGTGGTAATCGATCAGCCTACAGTTATTGTAGCTACAATGGCGATGTGTTTCTGTAATAGCAAACATATCTTTAACACGCTGACTCTCACTGCTGGTCGCAAGATGTGTAAATCAGTGTCAGAGGGATATTACATATTATTAGAACATGCTTATCAAATTACCTTTATGCCACTCTGGAAGCACAGTCATCACCCTGTCTGCTCCTTATGACCAAGATACAGTTACTGTGATTGTATTTCACTTTGTGTCTGAGGCCGAATTGGTCGATAAGGATCATGCATCCATGTAAAGTCAAAATGACACGGAAGCAGATTAGATGAATATTAAAATCAGAAATATTTAGGTGTGTACATTGTGTACATATTAATGTGTACGTGATATATTGGAAATGTAGGTTGGAGAATATATGATTTGGCCTCAGTATTACTGTGTATAAATGTGTGTAGTGTGGGAAGGTCTGTAGGTCATAAGTAAAGATTGATTGTATATATTAAAAATATTTAACACAACTTGCCTTGGAACTATCGATCCAAACAAAGCCATTGCCATGATGCCACGTCAGCTTTCTTATTCACTGTATCATTGGCTCACTTTCCTGCAAAATATCAAGTCAAATATAATAATATAGTAATATATCAAGTCAAAGAGCTTTTTCAAAAATAATAAAACCAGCTTAGCTTCAGAAGCAACACAAAAGGAAAGTGGGGCACTTATCAAAATCACTGTTTGTAGGAAGCTCAGTTACTGCTGAACAAGCTGAATGAATCTATCTGACAAAATGCTACTTAAAGTACAACTCTTATAATATGGGACGGATTCAGCAAATGAATTCATGACACATTTATTCTACTGAAATCAAACTTTATATTCACAGATTTTTTGTGATCCCTGTAGGTTTTAAATATCTTCAATATCTCATCCAAATGCCTTTATTTTAGTACTGTTGTATTTGGGATGACAACACCAATGTTTTTCTGTGTTTATGTCGTACAGTGTTTGTATGTGAGACAGATTGGGATGATGTCTGTAATGGTGATGGGCTTGTTTTTTTTTAAGTTCAGGTGCAATTTACAAATCTGAATCACTGTTATTTGGACACTTTATTAATATGATGGTGTTGTGCTAGATAGATTGTAGAACGAATAAACTGCCATGTACAGTTTTTTTTTTTTGCATGCAGGCTTTGGTGTCAAGCTACTGTAACAACAAACACACACACACACGATTGTGTGTTTATTCTGTGACTTTGGAACATTGTTTTTTTTTAAGTTGTTTAAAGTGACTTGCAATTAAAAAAAAATAGTTTTAATCACTGAATACTTGTGACTGAATTGTGCATATTCTTGATTTTTTGTGAATCAGTATTTTGAGGGATTTATGGGCAGATTGTTCATCTGGTGAAACTGAGGAATTGTGCAGTTATTGTTTTTCGTAGCAAAATAGCCTTGAGCAGGATTCAATATCGGCACAATTCTAATGCAATGCAATGTGTAAATTCATCAGACTCATTAATAACATAATACACTTCTGAATATGGCTACAGACTATGACATGACGACTGTCAAAAGTTGTGCTAGCTGTGGTATGTTTAACATTTTTCTTTTGTTATAAAATTAGCTCTAAATTCACTTTTTGGCAGTTTGCTTTTCAAACTAAATGCTCATTCAGAACCTAGAGTGAGCATGGAGAGCATTTCATTGTCTCTCGAGCACCACTGACAGATTTATCTGAATTTTTTGCCACGAAAAATGTCCTTTAGTCGACCAATTTGTCTAAAAACTGAAATTACTGCTGAATTGACTGCCGTGGTCGCCAAAGGAAAAAAATATCCTAATTTGATGATTCTATGACTTTTCATCTGGCGTCACCACGTGGTTGACATATGTAGTTTGGAGTGAGATGTCATAAGTTTATTCTTGTTTGCAGGGTACATGACACGACATTTGTTTTTTTTGTTAAAGGGGCTGTACTCGATATTCAGAACAATATATTTCTTTAATGACTTTGATTCTCATTTAATGTTACGAGCCAAGTGCATCACAAACGCTACCATTTTCTACTGTGTTTTAAATATACGCTGCATAAAATAGGTTTAAAAGCGTTCAAACGTGCTGCAATGCTCTCACTTCATTGAAGCCTCTATGTCAAAGTCAAACTCAAAGTCAGTTTTATTGTCAATTTCTTCACATGTCAAGACATACAAAGAAATCAAAATTGCGTTTCCTCTATCCCACGGTGGAGACAAGACATATTTTACACAGACAAACTGTGGAGACAAGACATACTTTACACAGACAAACATAACATTTAAGTAATGTTTACAGGATTGTGGTGATGCACAATGTGCTATAGGTAGTATGTTTGATACTGCCAATTTGTTTTATTTAGTCATTGTCAAAAAAAAAATCTAAGCTAAAAAATGGTGATTCATAATTTTCCCCGAATCATGCAGGCCTGGTCAGTAGCCGACATATTCAGAGGGGCTCAAATGTTTGGGCACCCCAGGTAAAAATTTGAATTTATGTGCATAAAGAATCCAAGAAAAGAAAATTTCCAAAAGGCATAAAATGACAGATTAGATGTTTGTATAATATGTTACAAAAAAGTTGGTTTTATTTCCATCATTTACACTTTCAAAATAACAAAACAAAATGACAAGTTTGGGCACCCTGCAGAGTTAATACCTTGTACTGTCCCCTTTGGCAAGTATCACAGCTTGGAAACGCTTCTTGTAGCCAGCCAAGAGTGTTTCTATTCTATCTTGACGTATCTTCGCCCATTCTTCCTTACACAAGTCTTCCATTTCTTTGAGATTTCTGGGCTGTCTGTCACGCATTGCTCTTTTAAGGTCTATCCATAGATTTTCCATTATGTTGAGGGCAGGAGATTGTGAAGGCCATGGCAAAACCTTCAGTTTACCCTTCTTGATGTAATCCACCTTGGATTTTGAGGTGTGTTTAGGATCATTATCCATTTGTAGAAGTCATCTGCGCTTTAACTTCATCTTTTTTACAGATGGCATCAAGTTAGCGTCCAAAATTTGCTGAAATTTTATTGAATCCATTTTTCCTTCTACTCGTGAAATGTTCCCTGTGCCACTGGCTGCAATACAACCCCAAAGTATGATTGATTCCCCCCCCCCCCCATGCTTAACAGTTGGACAGAGGTTTTTTTTTCTTTAAATTCTGTGCCCTTTCTTCTCCAAACGTACCTTTGCTCCTTCCGGCCAAAAAGTTCGATTTTAACCTCATCGGTCCACAGAACTTGTTTCCACAATGCATCAGGCTTGTCTATATGTTCATTTGCAAACTTCAAACGCTGATTTTTTACAAATGTCTAATCTGTCATTTGATGCCTTTTGTAAATTTTTCCATATTTTCTTTACTTTATGCACATTAATACAAATTTTTTACCTGGGGTGCCCAAATATTCGAGCCCTACTGTAATTACGTCCCCCTTCCATTTAGCGCGGACGTGTTTCCTTTTAGTTTGTGTTGACCTACTATTTTCTTTTCCCTTATGTCCCCCTGTACCTGTGTAAAGCATCCTTGGGTTTCATGAATCTAAATTATTATTACATCCGTTGCTAAATGCTTTGGCTCGTTGCACAGTGACACCCAGTTTAGCTGACAATACATCCAAAGTAGGCTGTTACCAACACTTAAATGCAACAATGACTCTGTAACATATTATCTCATTGTAAATTAATAATAACTATAGGACCTCCCGGGAACACTACCTCAGTAATCTACAGTGGGAAATAAAGCACGGTAAAGAAAAGATCTTTACGACAGCAGGTGTGGTAAAAACACTGTCGCTGTTGTCCAAAGCGGCAGCTAGACTCAACACAAACTGAAAGTTACATAAAGCCACTTTAAGTGTTGTGAAAGTGTTTGCCTTTAAGGATTGTGCCTTCTCTCGCCACATAAGGATTTCTCAATGCTTGCTCTTTGTGCACATTGCCGCTAACACTCCCACCATCCTCTCTATAGTGTAAACACAACCAAAGTAGAGTTGTTTCCATCTCGGCTCAGCAAGTTGCAATGTCAAAACACATTTAGCTCAAGATGTAATGCAGCAACAACACTGAATAGAAAGCCTTTTCCACCCGGGACCCAAACTGCAGTCTACATCCCAGCCTCATTATAACCTACCAATATTCTAATTGCACAATATATTTACAAGAAAGTCCCTTTTAAACTATCTTGGGTCCTGACCTCGTAGTTAAGATACTCTCTGAGATCTGGATGAGAGTCAAATGTGGCTCCTAGATAACGGTTTTAGAAAATGTTTTCTGGGAAAACAGCAGATGGTATTTGACTGGAATTAATGAAATTGTACGAATCTCTTGGCAAGCTTATGCTTCCATAACAACATTAAATCCTTGAAGTAAAAAAATACACATCAGTAATGCTAAAGATCATGAATTTGGCAGCCAATTCAGCCTCAAACACAGTTTTACCCGGATGTGTTTCAGGTACATAAGCACACGTCATGCGGCTCTAGTTTTTAAACTCAGGCTATCAATATCATATATCAACTCAATGAGCACCTAATGTCCACTGTTGCTTTGTGCAATCATTTCTCCACTCTGCTTACCAGATATTGTTTAATTAAGCAGAAATTACACTCTTACAGCCAGCTGAGTTTCATTGAATTCTTGAGCTTGCTTTAGGCTGATAATGTTTTCTTCTTATTGTTGTGTCAATATTTCCAGAACTGATGGAGCTTCATTCTACATGAAACAACAGCACCATGTGCTGGACACTGAGGTGAATCACAATAGACAGACACTGAAAGACAACAGTTCTGAGTAAAAATGTGTGAACGTGCAAAAAGTATCGTACGTAAAAGGTTAACTCAGACAAATAAGAGGGGAAGGACGTGTCTATCTACATGCACTCACGCTAAACCACTTACTTTCCTGTGCATGAGTATTAATATTTTGTGTGTGATCATTTCCCAGGCTCTCTTCCAGTTTCCCTCATTGGTGGCCAAGACATTGCTAAATAAGGAAGACAAGCCCTCTCTCAGCCTCCCCCTACTGTATTTTCTGTTTTTTTCCTCTAGTCTAAACACACATTACAACCTCATAACATACAGTACATGATACATGACCCAAATATGTGTTCTATACACATTGAGATCTGTTTTCTCCAACTACACTGACACACGATTTGATTGTTTCTTCAAAGAGCTGCAGTCCTTTTAAATGTTTTGAACATATTAAGATTACACACAAAACCATGCAGTGCCTCACGACAAGTATACCACAGATCAAACATTTACACTTTTCATACAACATTTTTAATCACAACTTGTAGTTTGATTAGAACATTTAAACCATCTTTCCAGAGTCCTGATGATATGAAATATAAAGTTGAGATTTCCACTGGAAACTACAGGCACCTTATACAACAGATTTTTTTTCAGCTTTACACCATAGACCATTATAACTGTATTCACACAGCAGAGCAAAGTTTGACAGTTGCACACCAGCCAGGTGACGGAGGATTTAACACCCGAGAAGGCGTGGAGAGATTACACACAGGTGTGCCCACGAGTTAAGCTTGTGCGATATCAAGATGAGCTTCTTCCATCCAGGTAGTTCATTAACATTCATGACAAAGCACAGGGCCATGTATCTTTCTGTTAGACTTCTTACAGCAAGCAACATGGATCAATATGGTTTAATTTCTATATGTTTTTAAAAACAGTTAAATCATGCTTTGGAACTAAAAAAAAAAAAAAAAAAAAACTAAATCTGAGCTACAATGCTAACATGTTGACAATCAACTGGAATTCGAAAGCTAAATCCCAAATGGACAATGGTTGAAGACATCATCAGATAGGATATAAAGGGATACACAGCTGAAGCACTGTAGACTTTCATCCCCAGACCCAAATTGAGTAAAGTCACGCTTCAACCCAAGGTTTATTAACATTTACATATCCTAAAAGTCATGTTAAATGTCACTTGAAACAGACTGATGGTTTAAATCAAAATTAGAATGTCTCCCTAAAAAGCTAAACACCATAAACAGCTACTGATATCTGAATTGCTACACTGATAGAGAAAATATACACAAGTTAAAAGTCAGCCTTTCTTGTGTGTAAATGCTGACAAATTCCAGTTTGTCACATTTTCTACAAATGGATACATCACCCTGAACTTGACAGCTGGGCAACATCTTAAACTATTCTCTTCTTATCCAAACTGTTACATATATTTTGCTGTCTACATTTAGACCAAGTCTTATTATTTATATTGAGACAGACAGACCATCTAATCAAACTTCCTGTACATCATGGCCAATACTGTGTGACTCCTACAGCCCATATACTGTATTCACTCCATTATTACGTGACTTTGTGTTTACGTTTAGATTTTAATATTTTTCATTAATAGAATCAATTTTCCATGTCTTCACCCATACCATTACATAAAGTTGGTACAGTTGGTTGGATTTTCCAAAAGATCCATAAAACACAGCAATGCAAAACATAACGCAATAATCACCTTGAAAACATCAGGAGAGATCAATTTCCAACCTTTTCACATGTTACATGTTACAGCTGAGCTACTTTTTGCAAGGCTGTCTCTCTTCTTCCATCCACCTCAGCCTTTTCAGTCTGTCCTCTCAGGGCCATAGATAGAGTTTTGTTTTAATGCACTCCAGAAGCCATGTTGCTGCTCCCTCTCAAACAAAAAAATTATGGCTGTAAGTACATACAAGTGCCTTAGGAAAAAAAATCATCGTGGTGAGGGTCCCAAAATGGGAAAGATAAGCTGGTGCTCGATGACTATTTAAGGGCATCTGCTTTGCTGTTGTGTGTGTCACCACTGGCTTGCACTTTGCCATTGGGCCCCAAGGATCTGTCCATCAAATCGCCTGACACTTGGGATTGGCTAGGGCTTAGTGAGAGGGTGGTGTGCGGCCTTCCCAGTACTTCTGATATGCTTTTTGGAACATGTCCTTACATTGCAGCTTAGCATTCAGCCGGGAGCAGATAAGGAACGAGCCGCCCATTTTACGGTGGAGTGAGTAAGTCTCCTCGGGAGGGGGGGTGAGCCGGTGTTTGAGCATCACAGGGATAAGGTTGTGGATTCTCTTTGTGGTGGACTGGGAGCCAAATTCAAATGTGTCTGTGGAGGCGAAGGCCTCACCAAGGATCATCACCGCATCCACATGGGCAATTATCATTGCCTGGACACAGAAAGGGAAAAAAACATATTGCACACTTAGTTACTTGACTCAATAACGTTAATGACTATGCTGTAGGGCAGGGATGGGCAACTGGCAACCCTTATTCTCACTCAGTGTCACAAGGCTCTTTGTCTTGCTGCACGGTGACACAAAAATGTTTTGATATTTAAAATCCTGTTGAGGGAAAGCTAAGACAAGTCATGCATGACTGCAAGTACTTCTCCTTATTTATTGAAATTGGTGTCAAGGACAAGGATGATTTTTAACGTGATTAATAGTATGCGTGAGCATGAGGGTTATCGATGGCGCGCCGTCAGTGCAGGGAAGACACTGATTTACCAGGTTTACCACGCATTCTGTGTATGCGGCTTTACATACACACGCAGTGAGAAAATAGGGAGTAAATAAGTAGAAAGATAAAACTACTATAAAATGAAATAGTAATACAAATAAATACACCAAAGTAATTAGAAAAATGCAAATGTCATACAAAGACAGCAAATGTGTAATTAATGTGTGACGTAGAATCATAGTGTGGCGTGTAAGTGAAAAAATGGAAACGTGCAAAGTGGATTAACAGTAAATTAATCGTTAATATGCAAAGGTTAATTGAATGAAAAGTGTATTTGTTTTTGAGTTTGTGACTACTATGACCCATTTCTCCAGTGGCAAAATGGTTTATGATTCAGAATAGTCAGACAGTAAGCTAAAGAGATTTACCTTGGACTCATATCCAGTCAGGAACTTCATCTCGATAGATTTCTTCAGAACCCCCTCTCTGTCACCCTCAGCAGCTGAACGGATTACCTACAATCACAAACAGGTTATAATTGTTACCACCACCACTTCAACGTCTTTCTCTCCATCTCTGTTATAATATTGTATGTATGGCAAAACAAAATCTGTATAATTGAAGTATTTTTAGTTCTGACATGACTCTTATGCAAGTAAGATGGTTTACGACTAATGATTTACTGCAAGTTAAACCAAAGTACAAATGGCAAAATGTCTTTTCTGCATAAAATCAAAACAAACAGCAAGAGTAAAGTAGAGTAACTGAAACTTTATGTTGATCTAGAATATAATATGGTCTATGATGTACCGTTAAAAAGAAAAGTAAAGAAAAGTAAGAATGAGGCTTATAGATCTTACTTCTATGTAGGCATCTGTGAAACTCTGATCGAATCCTCTCGTGGCTCCAAAGTCCAACAGCGCCACCTAGAGACACAATCCAATGATCACTTGTAAATATCATTACTCTTAAATCTCACTGTCAAGTCCCTAATATTATTAACTGTAATAGAGGTAACTATGGTAACGGCAGTATTTAGCATTTAGACAGACTCACCCTGTGTGTCTGTGGATCATAGAAGAAGTTGGACCAGTTTGGGTCAGTCTGCATGTACCTGAACTCAAGCAGCTCTCTGAGGCACAACACCAAGATGTTCTCACAGATCTGAGACAGAAACAAACATGAGGATGTGAGGAAAACAGGGACTTGTGGAAGGAAATGAAAGGAGAGGGGGAAAAAAAAAATGGGGTGAAGTGGAAACGGGTGGGTAGGGCTGGGAAACATATCGATATTATATCAACAATGATATGAGACTAGATATCGTCGCAGATAATGGAGATCGTAATATGATAGTCAACATAAGTTTTGTCTTTTCCGGGTTTTAAAGGCTGCGTTACAGTAAAGTGATGTCATTTTCTGAAACTACTGGCTGTTTTAGTTGCCTTTACCCACTTAGTCATTGTTTCCACATTATTGGGGATGATTTAAAACTCATTGTGTTAATATTGTCACCCCTACAATATCACCACAATAGCCACATCAATCTATTTGGTCAAAAATATTGTGTTATTTGATTTTTTCACATTGCAGAGCTCTACAGGTGGAGGCAGAAGCAGTTCCCTTCCCTGCCACCAGAGACCCATTCATCCATGTAGTTATTCATCAGAAAGAAACTAGTTCTGTCTCCCACACACACACAAATCACACCATCTGAACACATTAATTAACTCCTTCCTCCCCAGATGAATGCACACATTAGTCAGCTAAACTCTATTCACCCCTTCTGTCTGTCTGGTTTGAAAATCTCTACCTCATTCTTCAGCTCCTGTGTGAGGTTCTCAGCCTGGTCCAAGGGAAACCCGGGGACAAGCTCGGTGGTCAGCACATGGCTACTGCACAGCTCCTCTATCACCTCTGGTACATAGAAGAACGGATGGTCCTTCAATAGCTCCCTGTTTCAGACAGACACGTAGACAGATAAATCCAGGTTAAGTAGGCAAGTAGTTCATATAGGATGCACGCACACGCCTGACAGAGCTGTTCCGACTTTGAACCAAAGGGATGGAAATTTAACAAGGCAATGGAAGAAGCTAGTGATGAACCTGTAGATTTGAACCTGTGTTTGTAATTAAAGTGTAACAAGAATACTGCTTTGCAAACATGCAGTTAAGGCAGTGCTTTTGGCCTGCTCCACATCCATTGCAATTATAATTAATTAAATCCTTAAGATAAAAAAATCTAAATTACGAAAAGCAGTCATATTTTCAGCAGTTACAACTGAATGTACAGTACTGTGCAAGTCTTAGGCAGGTGTGAAAAAATGCTGCAAACTAAGAATGCTTTCAAAAATATAAATGATTGTTTTTCATCAAATTTACAAAATGCAAAGTGAAAAAAAAATTTCACAAAAAAAAAAAAATCTAAATCACATCAATATTTGGTGTTACTACCCTTTGCCTTCAAACCAGCATCAATTCTTACTTTTACACTTGCAAAAAGTCGTGAAAAACACATCAAGCTTATTTCCCTTCAAAATCGAAAGATGTCCAGCAGTGACATCAGGTCAGAACTGGCAGAAACCAGTGGGACCCAGGAACACCCATCTACTGTCCGGAGAAGTCTGGCCAGAAGTGTTGCAGCCAAAAAGCCATACCTCCGACATGGAAACAAGGCCAAGCAACTCAACTATGCACGAAAACAGGGACTGGGGTAGCAGATGCTCTGAACTGATGTGTTAAAATTTGAAATATTTGGCTGTAGTAGAAGGCAGTTTGTTTGCCGAAGGGCTGGAGAGCGGTACAATAATGAGTGTCTGCAGGCAACAGTGAAGCATTGTAGAGGTTCCTTGCAAGTCTGGGGCTACATTTCTGCAAATGGACTTGGAGATTTGGTCAGGATTAATGGTGTCCTCAATGCTGAGAAATACAGGCAGATACTTCCATCATGCAACACCATCAGGAAGGCATATGATTGGCCCCAAATGCATTTTGCATTAGGACAACGACCCCAAACATACAGCCAAAGTCAATAAGAACTATCTTCAGTGTAAAGAAGAACAAGAAGTCCTGGAAGTGATGACATGGCCCCCACAGAGCCCTGATCTCAACATCATCCAATCATCCAGTGTGTCTGGGATTACATGAAGAGACAGATGGATTTGAGGAAGTCTACACAGAAGATCTGTGGTTAGTTCTCCAAGATGTCTGGAACAACGTACCAGCCGAGCTCATTCAATAACTGTGTGCAAGAGTACCTAGAAGAATTGATGCTGTCTTGAAGGCAAAGGGTGGTCACACCAAATATTGATTTGATTTAGATTCTTTAATTTATGAAAATAAACTATTAACACTTCAATTTTTAGTCTTCTTAGTTTACGGCATTTTTTCTAAAACCTTTGCACAGAAATAAATGTTGCAGTGGAAGTTAACAGTGTGGGTACTAACTTTCTAGACCCTGTCAAATATACTTTAACACACTGTATGCTATATAAGACTTACCTGAATTTCTTTGCACACTGGGCTTCTCTAATATAATCACACTCTAGTGCTAGCTCTCTTCTCATTACGTCTATCAGGTGCTCTGGAAACAGACCTACAGAGAGACAAAGACACAGTACAGTGTGGTAAGCAGTGGTGAACAGAGTAAAGATTGAGAAATGTAGAAAGGACCCAGAGTCACGTTGAGTGCAGTTGTGCATGTGTGTTGTTTGTATATTAAATTAGAAAAAAGGGAAAAATGATTGACTTTACATGCAGCATGAATTTTTCCTTTTTTAATGTACCTTCAGGAAGGGCATTGCTCATACTCAACACCGCCATCAAGTTGTTGACGTCACTGTTGATACTCTGAGCCACACCAGGGTACTGGGTACAAACAAACAGAATAGTTTGTTTTTTATTTGAATTCACTTTTCTATCTCACTTTAAAATACTGTAGTGACGCTGTGTCGTGTTACGGGTAATCCAATGCTTTACGTATCTTTATGGTACAATGTGACCACAGCTTTCACTGGGATTACAATTATCTAGAAAGTATCATGAGAGTATAATAATACCACTGTGTTCAATTATGACTTGGAAATCCGCCATAAAAGAGAGAAAGAAGAAGCTGTGATATTCCCTTTCAATGCAAGGCAAGGCAGCTTTATTTGTATAGCACATTTCAGCAACAGGGCAATTCAAAGTGCTTTACACAAAATCAGTTAAAAGAAAATAAAACCGATAAAACACAGAAGAAACTGTTAAAAATAAAAACAGTTAAAACACAAGAATAAAAGTTACAGTGCAGTATAAAAGATTAAACAGTAAAGAAATGAACATCATTTAAAGAAAGGCAACATCGAAAATGGTAAAAACCTACAACTACCAGAATGCACTGCGCCACACCAGACCAGTAAACGCTCCCACTGGTGGGTGACATAATGCAAGCACGCTGAGCTCTTTCATACACAGATTGGCAGCAATGTCGGAAACAGTATGACATCCACTTCCTGTTTACAAACTATTGTATTTTAGCCAAACAGTGCACTAAAATGTTTATGAATAATGGTAATAGTAACAAAGCACGTCACAAGGTTTTTCTGCTGGCCTGTGAGTAGGGAGATCTGGAGGGAAGTTTGCCATAGTTCATTCACATACCACAACATTATGATACAAAGTTGGCTGAAAATCTGCAAAGCCCCCGTTTAATAACTTAATGTGCTGTGTTCCCATTAATGTTCACAATGTACCTGGATTTTCATGGCCACCTCCCTGCCATCCTTCATCCTCGCCAGGTGAACCTGGCCGATGGACGCTGCTGCAAACGGACGCTCCTCAAACGACTCCAGCTTGTCTCTCCAGTTAGGACCCAAGTCATTGTTCAACGCTTTCTACAGACAGACAAATAGTTGACATTTTTGCAACTTTTCAAATTCAACATGAAATCTTGTCATTAGAAAATGATAGACATTTATAGTTTTTCACTAGTGGAATTACAGTGGGCTAATATGTTATACTAATTAAATCAGTCAAAAATTTGTCAATAATAATTGCCAGTTAAAAGAAAGAAAAGGCCCTTACTGTCATTTGTTTGATGGGCATGAAGTCAGCACTCTGTCTTACGCGATCAAAGATCTTGGCGAGTTCAGGGTTGATGAATGCATCATCTGAAATACAGAAACACAGCTGAGTTTATTTGAATTGGACAGAAATACAAGTCGAGAGGCAAAGGCCAGCAAATTTCACAACCAACCAATCTGAATTCAATGAGTTTCCAAGGGCTGTCAAACTGCCGTCAAATATGGCTACTGTATACAAGCAAATGCCAATATTTTTACTCCAGGTGCAGTCATTGCTTTTAGATGCCCATAAACTGCCAAACAAAATATAGACATAATGCACACTTTCAATATAGGTTCATAACTTTAAAACACTTGACAGACAATCGTACTAATTCAAATTAAATAACTAAGATCCCAGGTAAGTACTACCAATAAGACTTCATGGCAAAACGTTAATACTGTTGGCAGCTAAAAAGATTAATTTGCCTGACATTGCTGATGATATGAGCAATCCGTACTACAAACTTTGTTATCAGTATTGAAAAGGTTTTAGCCCCTCAAGGTGAGTGTTATTTTGGACTGGTACTAAAGGGTACAATGGTTACAAGGTCAATCCACCGTGCTGAAAAGTGGTTAGCCAACACTGGGCAGCCAATGTCCTTTTCTCTCCTATTACTGTTCAAGTTTACACTTACATGTTCTGATCTCAGTATATAAATGCCAAAGGACAAGGGGGGGTGGGAAACAACAGTGACACAAATTGAATAATGGGTTTAGTGCCGTTGCCTGTTCTGGCCCAACACTAGCTCTGTGCAAGAATGTTTACTGCCACTGGCCTTCCACGCTTAAACTTTGTCTGGCTTATAAGTGCAAAACAAAAACCTGCATCAATTCAGCATTTTCTTGAAAGAGGGTATAGAAAACCACCAATAGCTTACCGACACTACATCTGAGTCAATCTACCAGTTGTAAATGACAGCAAACTATAAATGAATGCATGTATGGGTGTGTTTTCCCCACACCTTGAATGCTGAGCATCTGTCCCAGTTTTAATGCAGCTCCTCTGACTTTACACAGGGTTCTGACAATGCGTTCAGCGTTGGCCTCTGACAGGAACGGGCTGGAGTCCAGAACGCCTTTCTTATTTTCACCTGCAGAAGCACAAAACAGAGGATTTGGATTTTATTAGTTTAAGGTTCAGGTTAATGAACAACCAGTGCATGTGTTTACACACATACCCCAGTAGTGTTGGAGTCTGCGAGTATATACAGTATGTCAGTAGGTCATCAGGTAATGTGTTTTAGTGAGTCTAAAGCTGCCTTCAGAGGCTTTAACAGAGATTTACCACACGCCAACACATGCCCACAAACAGATGCACAAACAGAACAGATTTACGCCTGTACACTGTACCGCTCTGTCTTTGGATTAGCAGGTTTACTGTGCAGAGCAGGAAAGTCTGTTTTGTTGACAGGTTGGTGTGAGGCAGCCTAATTGCGCTCTGTTGGCAACATACAAAAAGGTGTGTAGCATGTACCAACATGCATGAAGGATGGGTACTAAAAAGAAATTACGCTATCTTTTACAATGGTGCTAGTCAACAGGAACACAAATCTCAGAACAAACAGAAGCACAAACATCTGTCCTTGCAGCTCAAAACTCAAATATGGCCTATAATAACTTTACAATAACAGAGCATTTATGTTCTGCATTCTTCTGTCTACACAAATCTATAGCACAATGCATTCAGAAAGAAGTAATAGAACAGTAACAGTAATAACCCATTAGCCTTAAATGTTTCTTAATTTTAACACAAAAATGGAATGTTTGAGTCTTATAAAAAAGGCCTAACAATAACGCAAAAGCAAACATAGCTGTTTACACATGTATAACTTAGCTGTTTAGTAAAAGGTTAACTGTAGATACTGTGTGTAAGCAATAGAGGTGGGGAAAAAAAAAAAAAAAAAATCGATACGGCATAGTATCGCAATATTTTCAGTGATCTTTTATTATATACTGTATGTGTTGGTCAGTTTGTCTGCTCGACAACCCCATTTTGCAACAAATAACATTGAAGTGAGATGAACAAAGAAATGTATCTTTTTAGATAAAACACATGTTGACAAAGTTTCCTTTTGGGGACATCATTTGAAATTAAAATCACAATAATATTGTATCGTGGCATAAGTATTGTGATTATATTGTATCTGGAGGCGTCTGGTGATTCCCACCCCTAGTGAGCAGCTGTGGGTGTGTTAGCCTGTGTTACCTGCTGCATCACTGTGTCTGATCATGGTCTTCTTGGCAACTTCTGCCAGGGCTCCAAACCCCAAACCTACAGCTAGACCTGGTGGAAACATACAGACAGAACAACAACACAATGAATGTGGACTGACTTAATATACAAACAATTGTTTGGACTGGTAAATCAAACATTGTACTTTTTGCCGGTTGGGCTACTTGATATGCTGAGCAACTGTACACATCAGATTTTCAAGCGTTTTTAGGGTGCATTGTTGTAATGGGCTATGACGCCTGTTTGCTTGCTTTATTGCACTGGAACTAAGCTACCTTTCTGTACCAAAACAATTATCACCAACACTGTTGCATGGCAATCAAACACAATGCAATAATGTAAACATGTTAAATTATAGACATTTATAGAACATTAAAATAAACACAAAAGCACAGTCATGATGTTGGCACTCTAAAAATAACTTTTTTAATTAGTCAATAGGTGTATTGGTAGTCTGGAGCCTCAACGGGACCTTCATCATAAATTTGTAAGAATATGTCAGCGTTTAGTAACCTCTGAAGAACGCAATTCCCATCAAAACAACAAGGGCAGACACGGCAGTGTGCAATGACAGAACAGTAACAGCTCCACTGCCAACCCAACAGAGCACATGGAAATCATATTAATCATATTAACAATTAAGCTCATAAAATACTTAATCCTTTGAAAAGGTAAGAGGGTTATTTTAAGGGATAATAAAAGGGAAAAGTGAGCGAGTTCGGTGCAGTTTGTGAGCGAGTTCCTCCAAGGCTGGTCTCTATCTTACATAACTCAGCATTACATAATCAGTTTGTCAGCAGTCTCTGAAGCGACAAATCTGAGATCCAACAGTAGATGGTTAAATAAGGCCACAGCATGCTTCAGTGCCTTGTATACAAGTTGGCTGAGCATGTCTTCATTAGTCAAATATGTGTCATCACCTCTATATTTGAAGGCAGGACCAAAGGGACTAAGGTAGTGAATCTTTGTTTTGTATGTGTGTGTGTGTGTGTGTTTAACCTTGTGTAACTTCATCTAGTATTAGCTTACACAGGCTGAAAAGTTACAACTTACAAGCTTTAAAGATGATTCTTGTTTCTTCATTTGATATTCAGAACCAGAAGAACCTTAATATGGAGTCCTGTGAAGGACGTCTAAGCAAGGTTGCTATAAATGCTGTTGCCAGGAAACAACAGATTTATGATGCTTTAAATTACTTTGCTGCTGCTTCTTTCGCCTAAACTGACCAAAACCTGCATTAATTATCTCCACTTGCAGATGTGAATAAAACACAGCCAGCTTAAGAAAAAAATAAAATCACCTGAATAAGTTTGTCAACAAATGTTACAAGAGAGTGAAGGACAGACAGAGGCCACATTCCTCCACCCCCTCCCCACCTTTCTCCGACACCTTCTAAATGTTACCACTGTCGACTCGGCTCTGCCTTTTGAGTCACATTGTGGCCTGCCTGTGTAAGTGCTGTTCATTTAGTATGAGCTGTGGCTAAACTCTGTGTTGTGTTATTTGTGTTGGCAGTCCAGTCTGTCTCATCGGAGACTGTTCTGGGTTGACTTCTGTACACAGTTTATGTTTTCCCTGACTCTGTGCTTTTAGCTTCTCTGTCCAACGTTATGCCATCTGTTAACGCACCCATCTAAAATGAAGGTACAAGCTTCTGAACTACAGTGCAAACTGATCTATCATGTTAAATTACGTCCAAGGCTAATTGAGATTTTCAATGTGCTTGGCTGGATCCTCTTATCGCTAAAAGAACATCCTGTTTAGATAGGACTTTGAGACTAGGAGACCCATATCTCTGTAAGTGCCTTTACCTGCCAGTGTGTCAAGATCACAATCAATATTTTTAAGTAGTGGTCGACATTCACATAAGACCAAAGATAAATCACAAAATGCATGCCATAAACAGTTAAGGAAAACCTTGCAGCAATGTTTACAACTGCTTCAATTTTGTATTATCATTTTTAATTTTGTTAAATATTCATAAACCATTTTCTCTAATTTTTAGATATACTTTTACATCGATTGTCATTTTCATGTTAGAATATGACAAAGATAATAGTCTTAGAAAACAGGCACCATGGTCAAACAGAAGATTAACTAACGACCTGCAGCTTCAAACTTTATCACACACACACACACACACACACACACACACACACACACACACACACACACACACACACACACACACACACACACACACACACACACACACACACACACACACACACACACACACACACACACACACACACACACACACACACACACACACACACACACACACACACACACACACACACACACACACACACACACACACACACACACACACACACTTCACAGAGTGTTTGTGTAAGGTGCAGGTCAAGGGTCTGATACTTGACAAACACTGATCTTAGTTACATTCCTGTATGTTATGTTTCCTTCTTTTCCTTTCAAGCCTGTTGTTTTGAGTTTGTTGGCATTTAAATGCATCTGTACGTACTGTATATACACCTTAATAACTGTATAGACTTTGAGAAGGACATGCAGCGCTGACAACAACGATTGAAGGGATGTGGTTTTCCTACACCAATATTAGGCGTTTTTAACTAACTAACTATTACAACTAAGAAATTATTTTAAAAATTTTTTTATTTAGAGACATTTAGAGAAGTTTCTGGTGGAGCGACATGTTTGCACACGGAGTCCTGTTAATCAGCAAAAGTGACTTCTAATTCTAAAACCTTGATTACGAACCAGTATGCCTTCTCTTTTCCATGGATCTGACACACCGCATCTCCATATGCCTGCTCACCAAAACTTACATACAAAGTATGTATGCATGTATCCACAGAAAAAGACAGAAAAAGTCAGAGAGTTGTACTTGCAGACTTGCACGCAGACACGCATGCCTACAGATACAGTCAGACACACAGCCGATGAATCAGCATTTAGACAGAGTAACCAAGAGTTGTATTACTGCACCTCCAAAGTTGGCCAGTCTGCCAAGCCGAGTCACCGGAACTTTCCTCTCTCTGGCTCTCTCACTCAACTAAAGAAGACAGAACAGTAAAGATACCTCTTTAAAAATGACAACCTGAGTATGGAACATGTTTACATCAATGTCTAGGTGTGTTTGTGTTTAAGAATAGGAACTGAGGAACAAGGATTACCATCTGTTTGTGTGATTTGATCTCAGCCTTCTTGCCCCGTCTTGCTTTCTCGATGTCTTCGGCTGTCAGCCCTCCAACTGTGGACGGGTCCTGATGGTAGTTCCTGAGCGGACTGATCTGATGCTGACAGTACAGCTGTCCCCACAAATGCCTGTTCAGACTGTGGTTGTAGAAATGTCTGTCACACCAAAGGTAAAAATGATTACCTTAACACTCCAAACAGCAAAAATGTGTATATCGTAGATTGCATTTATACCTGGTATTTTGGTGGTAAGATCTGGTGTGTCCACTAAACTGTTTGCTGGGATCTTTGTATCCCTCAAACAACGACTGTTTGATATGGCCCGCTCCTGCTGCTGCGCTGTGATTGGCTGCGGCATCATCACTACTTCCAGTGTGATCTGCTGTGAAGTCTACACCTTCCTCCCTGAACTCTGAAGCTGCAAATGCACGGTCATCCTGAGGAAAGTCAAAGTCGTACTCCGAAGAAGAGGTCTGCTGCTGGCCAGTCAGCTCCTGGACAGACACATATGTGATGACTTTTAGGAAATGAAAACATAATTATAGTATTCTTTTGACAACAAAAGCGATATACAGTCCTTGCACAGCAATACGTATACCTGCACGCGCACACACGCACATGCACACACACACACACACCTGCATTTTCATCATAGCGGCAGAGAGGCCTTGCTCAGCAGCCGATTGGACACTTTGGACTGCAGCACCAACTCCGGCGACCCCTGAGTTACAATTAACAAAACAGTAAGTATTAGCGTTACTAGCACTTCAGTAGACTTCAAACTAACCATACAGCAACATTATTAATGTTACTGTGCAAAATAAGTGCCTGCCTCATAATGAAAAAAAAAAAAAAAAGAACGTCAGACTCAACTTAAACAAGCTAAATGCCATCTAATCACAATAACTTGGTAGTTAGATCACCATTTCTGCTTACAAAAGTTTGGCTTATTAGCGGTGTTAAAATTTGTTGACATTAATTTGTTTAGCTTTATATTTTTACGGAATAATTTGCTATAATGAAGTGAAAAACAGCGTTATGCATTTATTATAAATTTGAAATATTGCTTTACTACTTTTTAAAAACTAAATTTTAATTAAAAGCCTTTTATTTGTACAACAGGCTACAATGTACAAAAATACTGTATTATCAATATGAAAGTTAGCTAAAAGGTTTTAATGCGGAAAACTGAATGCAAACAAATACTGGCTTCAAGACAAATGCTGAACCTTTTCTCCCATCGTATGACAGTGTGTCCAATAAAAGGAACTAAACAGGTATGTTGACCTCACCTGTTCCACTGCGCAGGGTGCTGCCTTGAGTCTCTACCACTGCCTGGCTCAACTTTGCCAAGCCTCGCATGAGTAACATCATATCGCCTGCCATGATGGACTAGAGACAGAGATAAGGACAGGAAAATACCGTTAGTTATGCTATGTCTCTTTCCAAACATAGTAGGCCTGGTAGCATGAAAAGCTAAATACTGAAGTGTTCACTGACAATAAAGACAAAAATTAGGTCAGATAGCCAAATGTGTAACAACAACTTGTCAGTAAAGCTGAGGAGCACACACAAAGGCAAACTGATGGACGAGAAAACAGATGGAAAGAAATAAAACCTGTTGCAACACACATTTGCTGCCAAACAGAAACACACACACTCACAAACACAGCCGTCACGTCTTGAGGTGACTTATTCTTTGTCTAAAAATACTCATGACCTCCAATCCCTGTGTAAGCACACGCACACACAAGGTATATGGTGTGTATGCATGGGTGCTATGCAGATATGTGCATGTGGTACAAGGCTGTATGTGAAACTTGTGTCATTGGAAACTAGGGGGGTGGAGTTTGAGAGTTGCTGGCTGTTGCCTGTTCCAGCTACTTCTGTGCATGAGTGAATGTGGGTGCAGGTTTATTTCATGTATAAGGTTTACATGTCACCTCTCCCAAAATCTCTGCGACTTTTAGGACTGGGTGATGGTTTTCTATTAAAAAAGCCCATCTTAAAATGTTCCACCATTTCTTTCCAAGAATCAGCAACAACAAGCTGACACAGTTGGCACATTAGACCAACTAACTTGAACTGTAACATGATAACGCTTCTTGATAACGCTTCTCGATAACGATCTCAACATCCATTTAGGACACAAGTAAAAAGTAATCTATTTCATCTAAACATCTGCATTCCTCTCTGTTGCAATCTGCAATAGTCCAGAGTTACAGGTGCTGTTTTGTGGGTGTGGCGACATGCTTCAACAAGGCTCAGCTGGGATCAAAGACAAAAGACGCACGCACGCACGCACGCACGCACGCACGCACGCACGCACGCACGCCCAAGACGATACATAACAAAACACATCGCAGTCTTTTTCTGCAGCTTTTGTACAATGTGCAAGAGTGTTTCGAATCTAACCTCTGGCCCTTTGCTGCGTGTCATCCACCATCACCCCTTTCACACCCATCTGCTGTAATAAAGGGAAAAAGCCCCCAAAAAAGTAATCTTAAAAAATGATTTAACATTCATGTTGACCACACCCAGGACAGCACCACTAAAGAGCTGTGTTGTATTTCAGCATGGGCCGGTTACCTGTTTCAAGGCATACCGCAGTTTGAAAAAGTCACAGTTTCAAAAGCACAAACCTTTTCTGTCTAAGGTAGGAGCTATTTTTAGCTAGTTTTTAGTTTTAAAAAGACAGAACGTGCTGTTTGGAAATCCCTGTCCCTGCCAGAGTGCTTAAAATAAAATACATTGTGTTCAAACGGAAAAAATTGTTTTTACCCAGACATTTAAAAAATAAATTTTTAGCAGTAATTGTAATACCCTAATACCATGAAACCGTGATATTTTTGCTGAAGGTTATCATACTGTCAGAATCTCATACCGGCCAATGCCTAGTTGTACTCTGGATAACTATATAACAAAAAATAACTAAAATAACATAGTGACTCAGCCCACACACTCTGCACTCGAGGGTCTCACCATTTAAGGCTTTATTCTCAGGCCTCATCTGTTCAACATCTAGACGCTCTCACCAATGCTGATTATTTAAAACAAAATATCGTACCATAATCATGCAGATGACACAGATTTATATATCAATATCATCAATACAAACTCTGTAAGTGCCTAGAACAAATTATTGATTGGATGTGCTAAACGTCTCTCTACTTAAACAGATATGTCTTTGGACCCAAAGAAGAATGATTAAAAGTCAGTGCTTTGCTAACACACAGATTACAGTATAGACCGCAGTAATGCTGCAGGTGTCAGCATGTTTGAAATATAAATACAAGACCAAAGACTGTTCCTTGTACTTTATTGTCACAACAATTATTACAGTACTATGATGCACTTCAGCAAGATCCTGCATGATTTTCTAGTGGGTTGGGAATTTAGGTAGGAAGTCTGTAATGAGGCAAACAAACCTCCCGACACAAAGCTGCACACAGACCAATGGAAGAGGTTAATTCTTTGTCCTCATTCTGCAGGCATGGCTCCAACAACATACTTAAAATGTTACTTTAATGTGAATTTCTGCAGGAAATGGAAGAATTAAAAGGTGCAAGGTCTATCGTTTGTTGCTAAATGTAAATCGATTGAGCAGCCGTATTGTGTTTATTTACAAGCTGCTTCCTTTCTCTGCGTCGGTACTAACACAGTGGGGCTCGAAAGTTTGGGCACCCCAGGTAAAAATGTGTATTAATGTGCAATTTCTTGTAAAGAAGCCAAGAAATGATGGATAAATCTCCAAAAGGCATCAAATGAAAGATTAGACATTCGTATACTATGTCACAAAAAGTTTGATTTAATTTCCATCATTTACATTTTCAAAATAACAGAAAACCAAAAAAATGGCACCTGCAAAAGTTTGGGCACCCTGCAGAGTTTCTAGCATGCACCGCCCCCTTTGGAAAGCTGAGACCTGACCGTGTCATGGATTGTTCTCAATCATCGTCTGGAAAGACCAGGTGATGTCAATGTTAAGGTTTTAAATGCCCAGACTCATCTGACCTTGCCCCAACAATCAGCACCATGGCTTCTTCTGAGCAGTTGTCTAGAAAACTGAAACTGAAAATAGTTGACGCTCACAAAGCAGGAGAAGGTTATAAGAAGATAGCAAAGCGTTTTCAGATGCCAATAGCCTCTGTTCGGAATGTAATTAAGAAATGGCAGTCATCAGGAACAGTGGAAGTTAAAGCAAGATCTGGAAGACCAAGAAAAATATCAGACAGAACAGCCCGCAGGATTGTGAGAAAAGCAAGTCAAAACCAACGTTAGACTGCACGATCCATCCAGAAAGACCTGGCAGACACTGGAGTTGTGCTACACCATTCCACTATGAAGAGATACTCATACAAATATGGTCTTCATGGAAGAGTCATCAGAAGAAAACCTCTTCTATGTCCTCACCACAAAAATCCTACATATAGACAAGCCTGATGCATTGTGGGAACAAGTTCTGTGGACCGATGAGGTTAAAATAGAACTTTTTTGGCCGGAATGAGCAAAGGTACATTTGGAGAAGAAAGGGCACAGAATTGAATGAAAAGAACCTCTGTCCAACTGTTAAGCATGGGGGAGGGAGATCAATCATACTTTGGGGTTGTATTGCAGCCAGTGGCACAGGGAACATTTCACGAGTAGAAGGAAAAATGGATTCAATAAAATTTCAGCAAATTTTGGACGCTAATTTGATGGCATCTGTGAAAAAGCTGAAGTTAAAGCGCGGATGACTTCTACAAATGGATAATGATCCTAAACACACCTCAAAATCCAAGGTGGATTACATCAAGAGGGGTAAACTGAAGGTTTTGCCATGGCCTTCACAATCTCCTGCCCTCAACATAATTGAAAATCTATGGATAGACCTTAATAGAGCAGTGTTTGACAGACAGCTGAGAAATCTCAAAGAACTGGAAGACTTTTGTAAGGACGACTGGGCAAAGATAGCTCAAACAAGAATTGAAAGACTCAAGAAGCGTTTCCAAGCTGTGATACTTGCCAAAAGGGGGCAGTACAAGGTATTAACTCTGAAGGGTGCCCAAACTTTTGCAGACGTCGTTTTGTTATTTTGGAAGTGTAAATTATGGAAATAAAATCTAACTTTTTGTGACATGATATACGAATGTTTATTCTGTCATTTGATGCCTTTTGGAGATTTTCCATCTTTTCTTGGCTTCTTTATGCACATTAATATAAATGTTTACCTAGGGTACCCAAACTTTGAGCCCCACTGTAAGTAAACTATCAGAAACAGGAGAGGACAGTACGTACATATTAAAACCTGAATACATATGCAGCAGAGAGGGAAAACTAAAAGGTCAATGTTGATGCCCAGTGGGTGAGAAGCCACTACAAGGTAGCCTATTTGTGAAAGCACAGCCTGCGATTACACATGGCAAATACACGCACACTTGCACCTAAGCCTCAGTTGTTGTCTGGGCTCCACAAGCTGTTGACTCACTGCTATAAAAATAACCAGGCATCTTAGCCTGAGTGTGTGTCTATATCTGAATGCTGTTGTTCAGTACACTCATGGATGACCCACAGCCTCCTGTCACTGTCCTTCGCTACTGATCATGAGCCAAAAGTGGAAAAATATTTCCCCTATTACTGTGCAGTGGTGACCCACCACAGCTGCAGCCTCACCACCACTAACAAGGGATACGTGAAGAAAGCCATGTTTCCTGCAAGCCTACAATACAGAGCACAGGACAGTCTTTTATTTAAAAAAAATAAAAAGAATTAATGTGAACCTGTACTAAAACCCAGACAAGGTACTGTAACATACGGTAGGTGTGCAGGATACAGAACGTCTGTGGCCTTCAGCAAATAAGAAAACTATTATTGTTTCTGATAATTGTGCCCGATAACATCTTATTAACTGTGACTATTACAAAACACTGAAAGTATAATACTGACACAGGCAGATAAGACTCATTTACATCAATTATTTGGCAAAAATAATTGACAGTTAATGTATCGTATAGGCCACAACAGAATGGAAATTATCAGTTAATTGATCATTATTTAATTTTTTTATTGGATTTTGATTGATAGCTTTAATGAACAATCTATGTAAAATAAATCACCTGAAACAGATGGTATCATTGGCATTTCTGTGCTGCAATTTCCTACTTATTGACTGTGACAACTGTACTAGTCTCGCTTTGCCAGACCATCCACATGCTTTGGAGCATCTGGCTAGTCCACGTAGCATTGTGGGATGGGACAAAAACATGTTCTGGTTTATTGGCATTTCTTTAAACCAATCACAACCGTCTTGGGCGGCACTACGATCCAAACGGAGCCGCTGCAAAAAAGCCTCGGGATGGAACTTGTTTTGGTGGAACATGTGTCCGTTCAAAAGTTGTTATAGCCGTGCGAGAGAAAACTCAGATTAGACAGATAGTCTAGTGGAATGAAAACGGACATGCATCTGCGGAACCGGAGCAATTCTGTGGAACGTCGACAATATAGACTGCAACCATACTAATACTTCTGTCAGACTAGTGACATCATTAAATCTCTTATACTGCACTGTAATTTTTATTGTATGTAATGCACTTTTAATTGCCCTGTTGTTGAAATGTGCTATACAAATAAAGCTGCCTTGCCTAGTATGGCAGATGTCATATTATTACACACCTCAAATTTAAGTAATTCATTCATATACTCTATACACATATGGAAAAAATTTACACATGCATATGTTTAATTACTGTATGTATGAGATATGTTAACATAAAGATTAGGCTCAAAGCCTATTTTTTTACATTAATAGTGCCTAGGTAGATTTTTCACTCACCCTAAAAGACATATACTGTACATTATGCAAAAAGGTACATCAACTAGTTGACATATTTTCAGAATATCTGAATCAATACAAATATTCGACTATGATTCAAGCTACAAAGCAAAACAGTTTCCTGTTGGGCAAGTAGTAGTAGCCTAACTTACAAATGGCGTCAACACTACGTTCAGAACAGGTTAGCTGGCTACTCAGCATATAATATTTCTTACTATAAACTTCTTTAACACACCTCCAGCGCAGTATGGTAGGCTACTACGGTTTCACTTCAAGAGCGTTATGCCATATAGCTAAATCATTTAATCTGTGATTATGAACTTCCTCGTTGGCGTGTACAGCCACGACACAGCAATAACAAACGCATGCCCCGCTGACAGTTGGTCATTATTTCAAAACAGTACAGCTCCTGTAATGTGCATATTCTCAGAATAACCGACTGTTTGAAAAATAAGAGCAGGTTATACTTCTCGGGTAACGGTACTTTAAATTGTAAAATAATACTACGTGGGTATGTAAAGTTTGCAGAAGTAGCAAAGCAGCCATAGACGACAGGCACGTCAGCACGCTGCAGATAATGTGTTGTAGGGTGTCGAAGCTACAGGACTAGTCGAACGGTTACTTTTATTCGCATATTAATTAGTGATAGCATTTTAGATACTCACCAGCAGCTCTCGTCTGCGTTTGTTTCTCAAACTGAAGAGGCCAACGGTCTAACCGCTCTTTATTTAGTGTGCATATAACAGCACGTTCGCTCCCAGCAGGAGTTGCAGCTTGTTTGTGTCCCCCTCCTCTCTTTGCTAGCTGCAGCTGCGTTTCTTCCAATTTGTCTCGCTCTCCACCGCGCGAGATCAAGCTTATTTACCAACTTCACAGAGCAACCAGAGCCGTGCATTGACGCAACCCACTATATCTGACCCACTCACTGTTTAGCACACAGGCTCTTACATTAAGACAAATATACACATTTTGCGCAACATTGACACAGTACATGTATGCATTTCAATGTTTAATGTTTTTTTGCAGACCAGCTCTGTACCATCTGTCGCTTTCTTCCCTTCAGTACACCCCTTTTAACCATTAAATCGCCTTCATATTAATCTGACCTCATTTAAACATGTAAACCTAACCATGCACCATACCTTTGCCCAACTTTACGTTTGCACGGTTCTGGTCTTTCTCCTCCCGCCCACTCATCCTCTGCTCCTATTGGTCCTTGTCTTCTGTTGACAGGAGATTGGGATTGAAACGCGGCTTCTCATTGGTCGAGCACGCAAGAAAAACAAAGTCTGTGCTGCATCCCAAAGCCTGACACTGTATCAAGAACAAAGATACTCTGCGGTCTCTGTCGAGAATCAATTCCAGATTTACAAGGGCCACGCGGCCAATAAAAAGACACAAACCATAACCAAACCATAAAAATAATAATCTCAGTTTTGAAATTAGCTCTGCTGCAATCTGTTGTTGGTAGAACAGCACCCCGACACTGCCCCTTGTGACTGTTACTAATCAATTAACAGCAGAAATGATAGCTATAACAATGTGATAATTTGACAATTAAATATAATATCATCAATTATAATGAAACAGTTAAAATAATAACTGTGGTGAAATGTTCAAATAAAATGCACAACTGCAATAGATATACATAATTACAAGTTATAAGCCGTTTCATCGTCCAATAAAAACGTTTCTTTTAAAATCCTGTCATAATGCAAATTTGGGTCCGGACTTTGACTTTGACTTTTTGAGGTGAAGGTCTCCCTGCAGTGTCATTAAAGTGACAGCAGAGTGCGCCACAGATCCACACAGCGTGTTATTGTTACATAAAGGAGCTTTTAACTTTTTCCCAGACTACATGAGCTCAATGGTCCTCTAGAGTTTGACAACTCCTTTGTCACATAGGCTACAGGATCAAGATAAAAGATTCCTAACTCAAGGCTTAAGGTTACTAACACTTCTGTCATGTGAGGACATACAGATAATGCAATATGTGTAGGTCATTTTAGTTATAACATATAAAAATCACTTTAAAAAAATGCACAAAATAGGCAATGAGTGGCCAGAGAGTATAAAAAACGTAAATATCTTTTTGAAATGTGTACAGTAGGAGCTGCATGTTCAAAAGACCCTAAAAAGTTCTCCTTCTGAACCCTCCATGAAAAAAAAATCACATCTCAGCTGTGTTTTTTCCATCCACAACCTCTCTGCTCCGGAATCATGTTATTTCTTTCCCACCAGCTCCGGATGCTGCTGCTGTTGTGGACAGGTGTGATTTGAATGGCAAATGACCTCCATGCAACCACAGTAATGAATGTGGCCAAGCAGGAGCGGCAGCGTGGGGCCACTGTGTTTGCAGGTCAGGACCAGAGGTTGGGTCCTCCTAGCAGATCAAATACTCTGAGCCGTTTTGTTATAAACCGTAGTCCCTACAAGTTTTAGTATGGATTAATCAAACTCTTGGCTGATGCTTTGATATTTCATTGAGATTTGACAGATAGATGATGCTCAGACCTCTTTTATAAGATCCCAGAAATACAGGTACCTGGATAGCTCAGTTAGTAGAGCGGGCGCCCATAGGTAGAGGTGTACTCTGGAAGCAGTGGGCCATGCAGTTTGCTGCATGTCATTCCCCCTCTCTCTCTCCCTTTTTATGTATTCAGCTGTCCTGTTAATGAAGGCCCAAAAATAAGATAATAAAATCCCAGAAATTCACTGAAGTCACGCATGGAGCAGAATTTTACCCACTTTTTTAAAGCAACAATCCAAATAATAAATACACAAGCCTGTATAACCAAAACAACATAATACCTACAGTACTAACAAACAACCCTAAGTGCACATTGGGGAGCATTTGCAAGCTAAAATGGTTGTCATAAAGGAAAAATTTTACATTTTGGGAAAGGTGATACCACGCTCATATCTGCCCTTTAAAAATGAAGCTACAGCCAGCAACTGGTTAGTTTATCTTAGCATAAAGATTGGAAAAAAGGGGAAAACAGCTAGTCTCTGACCATGGGAAATAAAATCTGCTGAGCCATAATATTAAAGTTCACTAGTTCACATATTCAATGTTTAATCAAAAAACTTGGTTTTGTTTCTCGGTTTCCAGTCTTCATGTTAAGCTAAGCTAACCAGCTACTGGCAAATGGTTCATATTCAGCAAAGTGACGAGAGTGGTATCAATCTTCTCATCTAACTCTCGTCAAAACAGCTAATAAGCAGAAGTTTTATTTTCCAAAATGTCAAACTACTTCTTTAAGAAGGCACTGCATGGAATTATTATCAGTCCTTTCTGCGTCTAGTGTCACTGCAAATATCAAATGAAAACCATGGTATTTTAAATATGTTGTAGAGTGGAACAAACTACTAATGGAACTATTTTGATTTTATTGTTCATCAAGAACCTGTTACATTATGAGACATATTTTTCACCACCTCCTGCCCAACCATCTTTAAAGTGAAAGTTTGCATTCTCCATTAAAGTAAATGGGAATCATTATCTTAACATTATCAATCTGTTCTATAGCCATATCCAATGTTTTGAATAAGGTCCAGAATGCCAATGACCTGCCCCACAGTTTGACTTCTACTCATCTTGTAACACATGCTTGAAGACAGAACCACATAACAGCCCAAAGCTCAAAATGCCACAGTATCCTATTAACTAAAAAAAAAACACATAATATAATGTTATAAATAAAAACAGAATGAAATACAAATTAAGCCCAAACTTTAAGAGGATAATAAACATGCACCCAAGACTACACACAGTAACTGACAGTTAAGACTAGGAGAAAAGTCCATCATAACATTTACAATAAGAACATATTTTCAGTTGTCTGACTTGGCTTTGTAATGTCAAGGCACTGTATAGCTTAAATAAGATTGTTCATGGCTGTAAGTGTTCCACAGGATTTGAGTACACTAAAATAATGTTACAAAACTACATCAAACATAATAAATCTCATTGTAAATATGTGAACAATCCCAACAAAAGTGTGAATAGGGTGAGAAGTGTTTGGCCAGGGAAGTACTACCACTGTAAATGTGTTACATATGAAACAATGCCTTCCATAACATACTGAAAACTACTGTGAGATGTATAATTTAGCTCCGTATAATTGCCAGTTATTGCCAGATTATTGTAGGGAAAACATGGCTGCCACTGAAAACCTCACTGACCAACCTACAGTATCGAAAGTGTGCATGGTTAAACAGAGGTCAAAAACAGCTAAAAGACTAATTTTGTTTTCCACTGAAAAACACACTTAACTGAACAATCTCTAACAGAAGAAATGTAATCAAGTGCAGATTGTTTTTTAAAAGAAATTGCAATGTGCTGAAGTTGTGGTCAATAACATTGAGTTCAGATAAGCTGAGGAGGAAATACAATCTAACTCTGATCGAATGGGGATACATCTAACAGATATACATAGGAGTATAACTGTTTAAAAGTTATGAGAGCGGGGGTGTACCCAAATCAAGACATTTAATGCCAAATAAGGGAGTTTGAAAAGCCATTACATGTTGAATTTGTATGTGATTATAGCATCTTTCAAATTAGGATAGCATCATGTACAAAATTAGACCATTAGTGTCTTTTTTGATATTACCACCAGGTAGCGCCAAAGTCAGAAATGTTCAAAATCCGCACATAACGTTTGCTAAAAAACTAGAGTGCCCAGCTGTTTCATAACATTATTTAGTCTTTAAAAAAATGAAACCATATATGTGTAATCCATTATTCTTTCAGCTGGAACAAATGGTTTTGGGGCTGAAAGCCACAGACAGGCTGGGCAGATATAGAAAAACAAACTGTAACACATAATTCTTATGGTCTTTTTATGAGATTTGTTTACAATAACAAAAAATATCATCGTATCACCAGCCTTAGCCTTTAGATTTGGATTAAGCAATCTACTTGGCTTTGCTTTTAAGGGTAATTTCTTTAGTAAAAAAGTTGTCTTGCAGGTATAATGCATTTAAAAAATACCTTCTTTTTTTTACAGGGATGGCTTACTGGGAGAGATAATGGAACTGAGCTATATTTAATATTTAAAGTTAAAAAGTTTGGTCTGAAAAAGGCCTATTAAAGCCTGCCCATGAGGGTATAAGGATCGCATCAAAATGGATATGGATGGGAAAGAGCATGACATTGAAATCCACTGTAGATGAATAGAAAGGCTGCATCCATGAATGGATACGGCCACGCATTGTTTCTGTGATGGTGTGGTTTGCTGGATAAACGCCTGTGAAGGAATCCTGAGGAAGTCCAAAGTGTTCCCGAGAGAGAGGAAGAATGAATGGAAGTGGTTGACGTGTGTCCAAATGTTCAATTGGATTTCTTTTAAAAACCCTCAGACTTCAAGTCTCAGAGTTCACCATAGATAAAAAGATGTCCACCAAACTATCAAGTCCAGAAAGGTAACCATCCTCTCTGTTGCCCTCTTGCCAGGATACTCGGTGGGTTAGTTCTTCCCCTTCAGGAAGAGGCGTAGTTTTCCCAAAGTCAATCATCCAGACTTTGGCCCGTCCTTTACTGTCGTGAACAAATAACAAGGAGCTGCCAATCACCTACAGAGACCCAGCAAGACAATGGGATGAATAAGAAAACAGGAAATAATTACTAAAACAGTTTTCTTTAGTTTTTTTTACTAAACATTACCTGTTTGTGTCCCTCAAGAACATGATCTAACTTCCTGCTTTGTTACACCAAATTCTCATGTTCACTGGTATGTTTGTATGTATGTGCGTGTGTGTGTGTAAATGTGAAACTGAATGTGTGGTCAAGGCCTTTGCTGTCCAATTTCCATGACCTGTTACGTCTGCGTGTGCACAGGTGTGTTTGCTCAAGTGACTAAATTGCACTTATTACTAAATCAATAAATTACAATATGAATATGTGATAGAAATACATGTTAACTAGGAATGGAACAGTCTACACACAACATGGAATTTCACACATCCTTAAGTATTTTTCTGAAAGTTTGACTTCACTATGGCTGCAACTAACATTTTTTTTTATATAGATGATTAATTTGTCAGTTATTTTCTCAATTAAGTGATTAGTTGTTTGGTCTATAAAATGTTGCGTCAAATGTCATGATCATTATTTTCCAAAGCCCAAGATGACGTCCTCAAATGTCTTGTTATGTCCACCACTCAAAGATATTCTTTGTTTACTGTCATGGAACTAGAACTAGAAAATATTCACATTTAAGAAGCTGGAATCAGAGAAGTTTTACTTTAATGACTCAAACAGACTAATCGATTATCAAAGCACCACATGAACAGCAGTCTGTCTTTACCTCGTGGGTTTTGAAGAATGGGGAAATTTCCAGAGTGTCTCTTACTTCCTTCAGCCTGCTAAGATAACAGTTCTGGAAGAAAAAAAACACAAGCTTTTATTTATGTCCACCCAGTTCTGCCCACTTCTGATGCAGTCAATTCTGTTTTCTGTACTAGAACCGGGCTGCTGAGGATGAGGATGAGCAAAGTATGATGGATTAATTTCAAAATGTCATGCATGTATTTAAGTAAAAAAACTAGCATAAACATGTACACAATGCTGTGACGAACTACAGTAATAGTGTGCATGTGTGTGTGTGTGTGTGTGTGTGTGTGTGTGTGTGTGTGTGTGTGTGTAGGTCAGTGGGTCATTCATCCTGCTTCAGGTCTACTTTGCATTTTCAAGCGGTAAACTGAAGAATTGGGGCATACTTAAAATAAAAACAGACATAGTTTTTGGAAATATTAAAAGCACTGATTTGTAGCAATCTACAAACACACTCACCAGAATGTCCTTATTTCCTTTGACAAAGTCATGGAAGGCCTCGGTGACTTGCTCTCTCGTCTTTGTTTTCTTAAAATCTCTGTTCACTGTCCCGTCCTCCTTCTACAGAGGAGAGGGGAGGAAACAATGAGGGGAGGAAAGGAAGGAGCGAAATATATTTTTAGAGATTTAGCCAGAAATTAAAGCAGGAAAGGGTCTTTGATTTGGTTTTACTGACCAGAGACACAGCTACATCTTCAAATAGTGATGAATGGCTATCCTGGTTTCCCAGATTTGTTTGTTTTGTCTGTCAGTCTAAACCCTTAAAGGTCTCATGGCATGAACATTTTTACTTAATGAGATTAATATGCATTCCCCCAGCCTGCCTATGGTCCCCCAGTGGCTAGAAATGGCGATAGGCCCTGGGTATCTTGATCTGCCTTTGAAAAGATGAAAGCTCAGATGGGTCGATCTGGAATCTTGCTCCTGATGAGGTCATAAGGAGCAAGGTTACCTCCCCTTTCTCTGCTTTGCCCGCCCAGAGAATTTGGCCCACCCATGAGAGAGAGACATCATGGCTTTCAAACAAACAAAGCGGCAGTTGGTCAAGGCCCCCAGTCTCACGAAAAGAACTAATTACGCAAACTATTACAACATACATAACAATACAGCAAATCATGTAAACATTACACTCCACCTTTGGGTGTAGCAAAGTGGAAGCACTAGTAGAGATAGTAGTGGGACAATAGTAGTATTAGTTGTGGATTCATAGCATAAGTATCAGTAGCACATGTACAGTAGTAACAATAGTACAGTAGATCAGAATCAGTACCAGAAGTCAGGGAGTAAATGTGTGTTTCTTATTATGCTGGCTGCCAGGCAACAAGATATTATTTGGAGACAAAACTATTTTCCCTTTACGGTCCAGGTCTGAGTACAGCTAGGTTTTTCTTTCTCTCTCTCTCACTCTTTCTCTATCTACCTCTCAACACACCTAATTAATACCACACACTGTTCACATACATAAGAGCTTACATAATCTAAATAATACGCACAGATAGACAGACACACTACTCCAAAGGGTTAACAGAGGTTGACTTTCACATGAACTTCAAGGCCACATCCACACTTTATATTTCTTCACACACGCACACACATATGTCTGTTTCTGGGGATAACCTTCAGTGTCATGGCAACAGACCACCGGGAGGCCATGAATGTCCTTATATAGCCACAACCCTCAAATAAAGACAGCAGAGACAGAGAGAACTGTGCGCGCGCGTGTGTGTGTGTGTGTGTGTGTGTGTGTGTGTGTGTGTGTGTGTGGTGTGTGTGTGGGTGTGTGTGTACAACGTCAGTGCCAGATGCCAAGGCATATAGAGCTGCCACGGACAGGCCTCATGTGCAACAAAGGATTTCATGAACAAACATATACTTCAGAGGAAGTTTCTGTTCAAAACAGGAAGCGAGATCATGCCCTTGAAGGACACACACACACAAAATACTGGAAGAAAGGAGGGAAGGAAGGTCACACACACACACCTTTCTCTTTGTGAGTCTTACCTTGACTCCCTCTATCCTAAATCCCAGGGTGGCTGTTGAGCTTATGGTCTCTCTCCACTGCATGTATCTGGGTTTGGTCACGGCTTTCTGGAGGTTTTCCTCCGGTGTAGCCGCATCAGGATCAACCTCAACCATTTTCTGATACATGTCGGGTCTTGGGGAGGGTTTCTTACGAGCTTTGGTCAGCTCTTCCTCAAGGTAGGTCCTAAGAAAAAAACAAAATGAGGTGGATGGTGAAGAAAACAGAAAAGAAGAAAGGATGAGTGACAGACATGAGCACAGGGAGGAGGATGAGGTATAAATGAGCAGAGCGTGTGAAAGCAAAGGTGTGAAGAAGATGTCTCTTTGCAAACAGTAATACACAGCTGACATCTATTACAAGTGCTGAGATCTGGGAACATGGCAACATCGATAAAAAATAAGTCTGGCAAGGCAAGAAATGTGAGCAGTGAGATGGTCATACAGGTTATAAAGAAACCAAACTTATTTGGAAGATACAACAAAAATCATCACACAAACATCCATCACAGTTTACAGACAACTTTGGATTTGCCACAGTTTTTGTGTGCAATGAAGGGTTATTTCAGATATTTCAAGTGCTTACACTTTGGCTTTCAACTCCAAATAAAGGGAGGGAATAATTGGGTTTGTTGGCCTACAGTATTTCATTTTGTTGTAACATTGTCGCCCTATTTCCACATCTCAACAATTATTTTTGCTAGTATATATGTATCATTATCAATAAAAATGATGGTAAAAAACTATAAGACCCATGTTTAAAATGAAACACCTCTAACTGTCTCCTTGCAGATTAAAGAAACAGAAAAGTTTGTAGTTTGTTGTGTGTCTGCGAGAAATCACAGTAAAGTACATTAAAGGTAATTCATCATCGTTTTCTGAGGTTAAATGGCACTTTGAAAGAGTGGGGGACTCGAGTCGCACGACTTGACTCAAGTCAGACTCGAGTCTTGCTGGACTAACATTAATAAATGACTCTACTTGATTTTGACTTGGTACACAAGACTTGACACTCGACTTTGACTTGAGCCAGTTGACTTGAAAGGACTTGACTTTTTACTGATGTAATAGCCAGGTCTGTATTCTTTTTTTTCAAGGTATTGAGAAGTTACGTTTTGTTTTCGGAACTTCTGACGGGCCACACTGCCAAGTTGCTAGGCAATCTTCCAGAGCGTTGCAGACCATCAGAGACAAACATAGGAGGCAGCCGTCATGGAAGGGATCATGCTCAAAATAACAAAATTCGGATTTAAGGAGTTTGTAGTTGATGCTTGTTGTAGAAAAAGAACAGCAGATTGCAACTCTAAAATTACAAACACGGGAACTGCAACATCCAACTTCATTTCAAGCAACACAACCAAATGTTACATGAATGTGTCTTTTAGCTACGGTTAACGGCAATTTTTTGAATTACTTGACTTATAGCAGGGACTTGACTTGACTTGCTTGATTCTCACCACACTGACTTGAGACTTGCTTGTGGCTTAAAGGTTAAGACTTGTACCATGTCCATGTCGTGCCATGTGTCTTCTCACCTCACTCCCATCTTACAGTCCATCACACACGGGAAGTCAAACTCAGCCAGCAGATCCTCCATCTGGTTGTATTTCTGGCCGTCCTTCTCGACATCTCCATGGTAACCAGGGACGTACGGGCGCAGTACGTCCCTCATCAGGAGGGACAAACAGCGCTGCTCACATTCACAGTGTTTCTAAAGGATATCAACACGTTATTGTAGTTATATACCCATGGCTACACTTTATCAGTATTAACAATATGTGATATCTCTGTGCAATGACAAAGAAGGTGTGATTGGTGGAAGCGTCTTACTTTTAATATACGGCCGTTTGCTCCGCCTTGAAGCTTCCTGTAAAGACACACTTTTGCTGTAAAGCAGCTTCAGAAAGTATTAAGACAGTGATCGGCCCTGACCTCAAAGAACTAGCATCAACCAAGACATACTAATGTTTCGACACAATCTTCTTTAAAAACAGCATTACAACTTTGGCCAGCTGACAATCAACATGTGTGTTATGAGCCTGAGCGTGTTATTCTTATGAACCATGTTATTTGTATCTACACACACCTGCATGCCCAGCCAGTTGTATCCAGGGATATTTCTTCTTGAAGGACATGACAAACGGTGACCAGTGGACCATGTTCTTAATCTTCTTCCAAGACTTGTGCTACAAACACACACAATAGAATGATGTTTCACCAACAATGTGCTTTTGAACCAGGAATTTAACAACCATATGCTCCTCCAGAATCTGCTTTAGTGTTACCGTAATGCGGCCTGCCTGACTTGTATTTACTGTGTAATCAGTGGCCTCAGGTTTATAATGAACATGTTTTAACCAAACAGCTTGTTCTAGTTATGTAAACTATTTGGACCCTTTTGAAGACATGGCATACTGTATGATGATGATGGTATAAAGCAGAGTTTACCAACTCCATGCAAACATTTAAAAAAAATCTACGCAATGCTTAATCTCTCAGATGGCAATGTGCAGTAAAATAACCCAGGAAAAAGATTACCAGTACTTTAAGCCCTGCTCTGGAACCTTTGGCTGATCCAGCACTTTTTTTGGCCATGAGCAAGTTTTTAAAACACACAGTACATGCATGCACACACACAGCCACACATAGCCACGCACACACACACACACACACACACACACACACACACACACACACACACACACACACACACACACACACACTGTGGGACATCCCTGACCCAGGGAAAGCCATCTTCAGTTTCTCTCTGCCCGGCTGTCTCCCAGACTCTCTCTCTCTCTCTCTCTCTCTCTCTCTCTCTCTCTCTCTCTCTCTCTCTCTCTCTCTCTCCTAAACTATGAAGGAACAAGCTGAGGTTTCCCTGGTAACACACACTCATACACACACACACACACACACACACACAAACACCCAAACAAAGTTTCTCCAAGGGCTCTCCTTAAAGGCAAGGATAAATTGAACTGTGGGACTCCTGCCACACACACACACAAACCCATTGACAAACTAAGACCAATGCTGTCTTCAACACACAAACACACACAGTTATTTTCAACATCAACCGTTTTCATCTCAGTGACTACAGACTGATTCAAGTCTAGTTCTCACTTTCACCAGCTCTCCAGTCCAGTTCTCGGTCTTTGTGATGGAAAGACTTTCCTTCCACAAATACATAAATATCTCTGATAAACTCTCTGAAAGAACTGTCTGTTCCCTCTTATGTTTACTGGATAAGTACATGACAAGTTAAAAAAAAAAAGAATTGTGTGAAATATTGAGATGAGCAAAAACACAAGCCAAAAGTTACTTCTAAATCATCCCGTTCAAATCTATTTTTTTTCCTGCATGTTGCAACACCTCATTGAAGCTACAGTATAGCACACTCTTAATGAATATCATGTTCAAACCAACGCCTGCATTATTATATCAGATGGAAAAACTTGTTCAGTGGGTTTAAACAACGCTTGGCTGTGCAATATTGTGACAGAGGTAAAAGTGGATGCAGCAGCACTAAAAACTGAGAAAATTCTCAATGTTTTGTGAATTTCCTCCTAATACTGTATATAATTGTATATATATATATATATATATATATATATATATATATATATATATATATATATATATATATATATATATATATATATATATATATATATACATTAGCTTTCATAATTGATTTCAAAACCTTCACTTGACACTTGAATCCAGATACAGTAATATTATAATAGATGTAAAATCCACCCTTAATCACATCTGGTCAGTGATCTAGTGTAATATAATATTTATGCTAAACTTCCCTATCCTACACAGGTGCAAAATATCTGTTAATGGTGGGACCTCACACACAGAACATTTTCTCTGGTCTCCAAATACCGGGAGATATAATATTATGCCTATAAAAGAGAGAAGAATAGAGATGAGAGGAGAGGATGGATAAGATAAGAGAGAAGCAGACCATAGAAGGAGAAATATAACCCATGTCACATAATCTGGACCTGATGAAAATTCATCAGCTGATAGCATGACTATCTATGGTTAGATGCACACACACACACACACACACACACACACACACACACACACACACACACACACACACACACACACACAGCTCTCTTTCTGTCTAAGGAAGTGAAGAGTCACATGAAGGGTTCTTCTCTGCACCACTGAAAAAAAACTTGAACCCAACAAAAAGTAAAACACACACACACACACATCACATGGTGGAAACTAACTGCAGTGTAGGTCATGACCCTGTGATATTACAATACACATATTACAGTATTACAATATACAACAGTGGGTTACACTTCACTTGAAGGTATATACATAACAGTGACATGACACTGTCATGAACACAAGAACCCTAATCATAACTTGTCATGACAAAACCGAATGACACTTACTAAAAGAAGGGTTATGTCATAAACATTTATGACTAGTTTACAATGTTTATGAAACGTTCATGATAGTGTCATGTCACTCTTATGAAGTTACCTTCAAGTAAAGTGTAACACAATATTGTTGGCATTTGCCTTTTGAGAGTGCAAGAACGTAAGTCTACTGAATTGACTTCATGGACACAAATCCTTTGAAATGATTCTGTAACACGCTGTGCTTCAGCTAATATAGAACAGAATGCTGTCTTTGTAATTTCAGAACAAAAATGAGCGGTAAATATGGTTTCAAGGTGATGTTATCCTGGAGGAAAAAGATAACCGTGTGTCTCCATGTGTTTATGTGTCGGTATGACTAGAAACACATGCACTGACAGTTTTCTTTAAATAAATAAAGGTTGAAATCGATTCTCTTGTGATTTTTATTTGCCCTCTGATTCACTGTCATCAGATCCACATTTTCATCAGCAGACAAATGTCAAATTTCTGGCTTCTAGTTATAACAAAAAAATACAATACTGGTTACGTTTTCAGACCATCAGTAAGGCACGGATCAGTCAAACTGAATGGTACTCCTCTCCTCATTTTTCCACCATCTTAAGCCAGTTAGTAAAAGCGCAAGAGTATCAGGCTACAGCTTGGTAAGAAGCCAGGGTCTGGACTTTCTCTGTCGACTCAGACTGTCATCCATCGCCCATGTTGCCCACTTACAGCTGGTGTGTGTGTTTGTGTGAGAAAGGTGCGGAGGGCAAGAGAGAGACAGAAAAGAGAAAATCTGGACTAGCTCAGGTTTGAGTAATAACAGACGTCACAGTGTGTAGCTGTAGGAGCTAGACGCATTAAGATGCAATCAGGAGGAGGAGAAGAAAAGGAGAAGTTTGAATTGTGTGTAATGCAAAAAAAAAAAAAAAACTATTACCAGGATTATTATTGCTCAATAAAATCAAACTTCAACAATGAAGCTGTCAAACATCCCCAAACAAGAACTAAATCAAAGTATAAGAAGCACTCTTTGACAGTAAATGTAAACCTGAAATAAAAGTAACACTGGCTGTATTGCTGGCAATACCTGCAGGTGGCTGGTGCGGAGGTGGATGATGGTAATTATAAAGATGGCTCCGACTGACACGACAACACTCCACACTGAAAACAGCCATGCAGACCACATCATGGCCGATGGCCTTTCTGTCAGACAAACAAATCTTCAAATCTGTTCAGCTCTCCTGCAACACACCCAAACTCTCTGCTTTGAAAACTGAGCATGTCGGGCTAGAACATGCTCCTCATTCTATGCCCCACAAGATTTACACGTGTGTTTGTGTGTTTGTGTGTTTGTGTGTGTGTGTGTGTGTGTGTGTGTGTGTGTGTGTGTGTGTGTGTGTACAGGGATAAATAATTGTGCATCATTTGAGTGGCAAAACAGAGGAGAAACTAATCTGGACATGCAAATCTCCACACAGGTCACAGCATTTGAAAGACACAGATGGAGCTAAGTGTGTGAGTGGGTGTGTTAAGTGTGAATGCACACTAAGTAATGGGAAAATGTAAAGGCTGCATGGCAAAAAAGCAGACTTTCGTCTCATTTATGTCAATATATGTGAGCATACATGTGTATGTGTAAAACCTATGTGTAAAACCTATGTGTGTGCAAAGATGGTGACAGAAGTTACAACACAAGCAAAAATAGACAAAAGGAAACATCCTAAACAGCATCTCCCATGCACTCTATGGGGAACTACAATACACCTACAGCCTGTATCATCTGAGTTTAAAGAAAAAAGAAAAAATAGCTTTAGATTCTTATCATAGTTTATTCAACAATCATTTCACAGCTGGCACATGACTATCATCTTTTGTGAGTCTGTGAAAATAACATTTGCATGAATGTGTCTAAACGTGTGAAATGTAGATAAGAATTGCTCATGGAAAGTCGAGTTTTTAAATGTTAACAGAGATGATTTGTGTAGAAAACTTTTTAAGAATGTAAATGAGTGTTTTGCACCAATTCGTTCAACAGTGAGATTAGGATACGCAAAAGATTTAAGAAAAAATTATGCAATTTAAAAAATAAACGAGTACAGATAAAAATAGCAGGAAACCATGTGTGAAAATCAACGACGAATTGTAACCCTGCCTTTACAGCTGAACCCAGCTCACAAATTAGAGCACTAAATATCCAAT
The DNA here is from genome assembly GCA_013375575.1 of Percina caprodes. Classification (NCBI taxonomy): domain Eukaryota; kingdom Metazoa; phylum Chordata; class Actinopteri; order Perciformes; family Percidae; genus Percina; species Percina caprodes. Next base: position 384,787 of record JABXJD010000211.1, read on the forward strand.
CAGAAATCAAGTGTTATTATCTAGTTAAAGACAATCAGGGACAAATTGTTCTAAAGGGTCGCTCCTTCTTTGCTGTCATTTTGAGCTTTTTATCCTGATTAAAGTAATCATAACCCTGCAGTTTCTTTTTTTTTTATAAAGATAATCTTCTACACCTGTTCTCCTTTACATCACTTCAGGTGGTTTCTACAAATAATACACAGTATAGCCATCATTGAGATACTCCTACCTTTACAAAATACATTTGTTGCTGTTCAACTTTGACAGACTTGAAAATTCCCTTTCCTATATGATCCATCTAATTTGGTATTCTCAGTGCCTGGGTTTCAGTGTTTTTTTCCATATCAGTGTGTGCTGACTGTCAATCATCGGACACACAGGAAGAAATTGATGTCTACACCAGGAACTCTCCAGTTTCATGCAGTTTATTGAATGTTTAATGGTCAGATGCATGTCTTACCATTTACGCACTTTTGGTTCTTTGGAAGGTAGCAACATTTTAATTGTATTGGTTATAATGGCATAAAATGCTTAAAAGTTGCATTTTTTTGCAATGAACAAAGCTTGATATGAACCCAAAACTTGAACTACAATTCGTTACAGACGTTTTTTGGATTTGCAAAACGTCCACTCTCTCTCTCTCTCTCTCTCTCTCTCTCCCTCCCTCTCTCTCTCTCTGCCTAAAACGTGCCTCAAAGTCAGCCTGTCTGTTGCTCTGCTGTTTGTTGACTCATTGCTCTCCTGCTGTCTCGCTGTCTCTCCTATCTCTATCCCCAGACCAGCTGGATGACATGAGGAGAGAAGGGAAAACAAGTTTCCATTGAGAGAGAGAGAGAGAGAAAGAGAGAGAGAAGGAGAGGAAATGGTAAGAGAAGGAACTTCTTGCAGACAGGAAGTGGGGGGGTTGCCGCTTGCCTCAGCGGCAGTATTTTCCACATCCGCCGCTGACTACAAACAAAAAAAGAAAGAAGAAAAAGACCTTGCCCTCTGTAAACAACAGAAAGAGCACGGAGGAAAAAAGAAGCAATGAGGCTAAGAGTTTCTATTGGCCCCTTGATTATCTTCTAGAAATGTGCATCATGGTTTTCAACATCTGCAAATGTTTTAACACAACATACATTTGCACAAGACAAGTTTATTATTAAATTGTGCAAATTTCACATATAATATTGAAAAGGGTGTTACCACAAACAATTTGCATTGACCTAAGGAAATTAAGAGACGTTTTCTTTTTACCAGGAGAACTAGGGTTACATAGGGCAACCAGATCACTCATTTGCATGCAGGGAGGAATGAAAAGAGGCGGAAAATTGGTGAGAATGGTGAAAAAAACCTTGGGGCAAAGGGTAACTCTGGGTTACAAATGTGTACTGTGAAGAAGCAGGGGAAACACTGATGCATGCTGATGTTTTCAACAGAGAAGCACTGAGGAAACAACAAGCCTGATATCGCTCACCACAAGGTCCCCTTGCAGATACAAATATTGCAACTGTCTGAGTCTGCAAAGTTTAGACTGAGAGGCACACACACACACATACACACCGCACTCAAGCACACACAGATACAATTAAACTGCAGGGAGTGTGATGCAGCCTAAACAACGTGCATTAGATGTTTGGAGAGTGCATGACAAATCTCTTAGCAACCCGGGCTAACCAGTGGAAAAATAGCTTTGCAAAATTGACCACAATATGAGGGCAACAAAAAGGAACACCAAAAATAAAACGGAGGTTAGGTGTTGTTGTGATGTGGCTGTACAGTTATATTGTAACTAAATATTGTAGTCTGATAAGACTTGTTTACAAATTGAGGTCACTACGTAACATTAACGAATTTCATCTGAATTTTATTTTTTAATGTTTTCTTCACTTGCTCACTAACAAGCAGAATGGCATTACATCATGGTCATGTTAATATGCAATGTTTAAATCTGGTTTATGAAAACAGCGCCAAAATGTCTTGAAAAATTCTATTGCTAATATAGCCATTACATTTAGAAACCCATGGGTCTTGAGTCTATGAGACGTACTGTACATCGCTTTTTCTGCATTCATGTATCCCAGGAGGGTTTCCCCAGTGTGTCTCTGACAGCTCTGAAACCATGTGAAACCACACTTCACTTCTGCTCTGGATCCCATACTTGATACTCTTTCACCAAAAATGTCAGCTTCAGTAACTGCAGGCCGACCCAACTCCTTTATTGCCAGGGGGTGACCTGAACATGCACATACTCCTACCAGCTACTTCACACAAAAACACCAAATGAAGAATTGACCGGTGTTTCCCCTCTCACAGTAAACCAAAAAGGCACGCACGCACACACAAACAGTTGGACACGCACTCATAAACTTAGACTCACTCTCTCTCACACACACACACACACACACACACACACACAGCTGTGAGAGGGAAACTCGGTTTGACGTCATAGGGTTTCTAGGCAACCGGCCGCTGTGGTAGTGAAGATTTTCCACTGCAGTGCAAACAGTGTGTGTGTGTGTGTGTGTGTGTGTGTGTGTGTGTGTGTGTGTGTGTGTGTGTGTGTGTGTGTGTGTGTGAGTGAGTGAGTGCAAGAGTTACTTGAGTTACAGTTACGGGACATAAAAATGACTTTTTGTCCAGTCCACCACAAAAACTCTTTTTTTGGTATTGGAAATGAGCTCCCAGTCACGGTTGAACAAACAAGTGTAGGTGAAGATTAATGTTTGGGTCAGTGTGTGACCACTTTTCAATCCTGAAAAAGGGATGTGAGTCAGTGTGACATATGCTACAATAGGGTAGTTAGAGAAAACACTTTCTGTGTGTATACAGTATTTTGTTGTTCTGCAGACTATTTGTGTGTGCAGAGGGTGTGTCGGTGTTGGCATATGTGAGCGTGTTTTTCACGTTATGGGTGCAGTCTGCATTCCAAAAGACACATCTGTTTATTTAATGGATGCATAATTTTGAGAACCACAGGTGTATCAAAATGTGTCCAAAATTGTAAAGTTTAACTACAGTACAGACAGCATGAGTAACAGCACACCTTCTGCATCATTTATAATGAGTCCACTTCCGTTCTCCTGTAGCTTCTACTTCACTAGCTTTAGTTTCTTTCATCAATCTTTCTGAAAAGCTGAAGCATGATGCTGAGGTTTTCTGTACCTAGCACAAGCGCACAAGTTTTGACAGCAAGTTTATATTAACAACTAATTGAAGCTGTAGACTGTAAAAAAAAAGGCCTGTTCAGTTATTTAGTACTGTAACGAACAATTTATCTTTCATGTTTTAGATTATAAAATGCCATAAAAGCAGTGAAAAATATCTAATAACTAACCAGAGTCCAAGGCGAAGACTTGAAAGTACGCTTTTGTTTTTATCAACGCAACAGTCTATCCTCAAAGACATTTATTCTACATGACATGAAACATACAATAGGCAGGAACCTGCAAATCTTAAGCATGTTGTGCTTGATAATTAAGTAAAAAGTATTAATTGAATACCAAAGTTGGTTTGAGATTAATCTTATTTAGAAGATAATTGATCAATTGGCTAATTGGTAAAACTAATAAAATAAGGTAATTACATTTTTATTAGCAAGTACACTTGCATGTAAGTCAAGCCTACTCATTTACTACTACTACATTTTGTAGTAAAACACTTTTTATTGTTTTAGATCCTGTAATCAATTGAGTTTGTTTAAAACTACTCTGATGGGTGCAGTGCTGATGCTCAAAGGTAAAATTACACATAACAGAAAACAGCAGGGTGTCACCTCACCAAAGACGTAACTCTGCTGCTGGCAGATTTTTCTATTTTCATTCCCCAGAACTCAACAGATATGTTGTAAAAGGGGGGAAAAAAACACAGATGCCAATCTTTTGCAGGTGCCCGTTTGCTGCCAATTAAACACTGACAGTACATATGTGCTTTCTAACCTTGGAAAGTTGCCCAACCGTCAAAAGATCAGCCAAGTAGTGTCTATATATGGCTCTGTTCAGATTCCAACCTCTGCCAGTTAAGCGTGTATGCTCTTTAAAAGCTGATGACCATAGCAGAGCAGATGTGTTTATACAGAAAATAAAAATGTCATGCTTACTTGGGTGAATAACACAAAGGAGCATTAATGGATTAAAACTACTGGGGAGGATGAATTCAGTTGTCAGGATAAAGAAAATGCAGAGCTCTTCAATACATAATGTAAACCTATAACTGTGATAAATGGATTCTGCAGAAAGCACTGGTCTTATTCTCATATTTTTGACAAAGCATGCATCTATCTTTCTCTGCAACTTTGGTGTGTATATAATATTACCAGAGAAGAACACTTATCTTCTGTGTATTTCCCAGAGTATGAATAATGTCCTTAAAGTGTTGTGTTTAATGTTATATGCCAAATAAAGTCAAGTCACTCCTGCAGTACATAGCCATGAGAAAAAGAGATATTTCCCTTAATGTCAAGACAACCTGGCTAATAATATAATAAGGTAAATATTGTACATTTGCTCTTGCGCTCTTTTTGTTGTCTTCCCTGTTCTGTCAGTCTTACGCTCATTCTGTTTCTCCTGTCTTCCTTTTCAGTATCACTCCTCTTGTCTCTGTCCCTCTCCTCTTTCCTACACACCTCCCACACAAGCAAGCATTCTTTATGTGTTTCTGCATGTTATCCTCTTGCAGAAACACACCAGGTATCCTTAAAACTACGGATCAGGGGCTGTGGGGCTACAGATAAGAACATGAAGCACCCACATGTTTGACATCTTTGTGTTGCAATGGGGAAAATCAAGACTTTTACTAGCAACTATAAACCCCATCCTCAGTCAGCTGCAACCTCAAGCAGGAGCCTCTGTCTCTTGGCCTGGATGAAGCAAAAAAAAAAAAAAACAACAACGTCCGGAAATATGCAAAGAGCAATACAAAAACTATTCAAATCCATCAGCCACATTCATTTAAACAAATACTTTGGAAGAGCTGGGACATTGGTTTAGGGAGGGCAATCGATTAACCATGCGAGAAAACTGCATCCATCATACATAACCTGGAGTCTCGTAAATCATGACAAGATTAATAAAAAATGTTATCTCCAAAATATTTATGGAAATATGTGATGCCGTATTGATTGCAAGGTGAATGCACATTGCTTAGTTTTAAAGCTCATATATGATTCATGATAGTTCAACTGATAAGAATTCAATATGAGCCCAAATAAATATTTTTAAGTCCTAAAAAAGGAACACTTTTGGGAGTGAGACTTTGTTTAAGAAACGGGCAAAAATCCTTTTTAAATTGTGTTTCAAAACAGAAGTGAAATGGCCCAGTGAACTCATCCTCGCTACAAATAAAAACACATCCACCTACACACACACACCTACACACACACACACACACACACACACACACACACACACACACACACCCTAACAGGCCTCAGCCTCCTCTTTGAACAGTGCCCAAATGCAGGCAAAGCCTAAGTGTGTGTGACTGACAAATTCTATTTTATTCTTTTTCTCTGAGCTGCTCTCTCGCTTACATACAACCTCACATTACCTACACACTAATAACATCCACCCCTACACACACACACACACACACACACACACACACACACACACACACACACACACAGGTTAGGGCACAGAGTTTGCGTTGTTAGTTTGAATGTCAACCAATACTCAGGCAGAGAGCTGTCGCCAATTTAACAAAGCAGCACCCAGCAACATGCATGGGCACATTCAAACAAACAACACACTCATACACATACACTGACATACACACATTTTCAGGCACAATCGTGAGGTTTTGAGTTTTGATTTATGACCTTTGTTAAACTCCTATTTAAAATTATCAGAAATATCAAGGTTTCTACCAAGAAATGTACAGGAATTTTTCACTTTTTACACAAATTAATACTTCTGTGACCTATAAAATGCGTTCCTGTCTGTCTTCCAATACAGCTGAACTTGCTGTCAAAATAAACTATACAATGTAGCATCTGAAATCTATGATTGGATGCGATAAATGGATGCAATGAATATGAAACCAGAGTCCACAGTCATATAACAGCTTTGTGAGTCTGTGTAAAGACTGTGAGCTTAATGCTAACATCAGCATGTTAACATGCTCACCATGACAATGCTAACATGTCTACCATCTTAGTTTAGCATGTTAGCATGCTAACATTAGCAAATTAGTACCGTACCAAATTTTGCACTAATCTACTACAATCCAATTTATGTAATAGATGTTGAGATATTTCAAAGGATGGGTAAAATGTTTCCCCTGCTGGTGGCACTAGAGGAAAGGTCATGGGATTACCAAAGTCAGTAGGCTTCATGTTCTGGGGACCAAGCATGTCTATACAAAATGTCATGGCAATCCATCAGATAGCTGTTGAGATACAGATACTGTACATTTTAGTCTGGACCAAAGTGGTGGTCCGACCTACAGGCCGACATTTCCATTTGTAGAGCTGTGTCGTTGTATGGGTAAGAATATGTTGGTGTATTCCTGTGAAGTGACAACAATCTCAGTTATCCCCTGACTTTCCCAGATGTGTGAATGATATTTGGCAGTCTAGGCTAATGCAGTTTCCAAAGGTCATTGCCATTTAAAACAAAAAAACTACTGAATTGCAAGTAGGTTGTAGATACATGCACACACACACACACACACACACACACACACACACACACACACACACACACACACACACAGCAGGCACACGCTCAATTGGCTCTACTTACTGCTCTCTGTTGAGAAGTGAGGACTGCAGGGTTGAGAAGATGCTCTCCTTTCTCCGTATCACTCGAAATATCTTCTTCTGACTCTTCCCAAGACGAGGAGAAACCGGCCGAGGAGGCCGAGGAGGACGACAGCTTCCTGAGGGAGCGGGTGGATGAGTTTGTCCCAAAGGCAGGGCTAGAACTGGGGCTTGAAGTGCAGCCTAGTCCCTGGTCTGAGCCAGGGCCTTCAGAATTTTGAGGCTGGCTTTCCAAACCATGGTCAGTTATTATCACTGCAGGGATGGAGGGAGAGTGGTTGGAGGTGTGATCGGTGTCCAGCAAATAAGGGGTGCTCTCACTGCTTTGCACCTGAGGAAAAGCATTTGTTTCTGGGTTAACCTCCAACCTGTTAGTCTCTTTCTGAAGCAGCATCTGAAGACAAGACCGGTCCTCTTTCACATCTCTCCCTTCTCTCTCTGTCTGTTGTCTTTTGTCTCCCGACATTTGTGTGTTCTCTACCCACCCTCTGTCTTTTTCTCCCTCCTTTTCTCTCTGCCTTTCTCCTTCTGTTTTCTCTCTGTCTGTTGTTGCATCTGAGTTTAATGTCTCAAGGGAACCTGGAACGACAAACGGTCCGTCTACTAAGGAAGTTTGCATTGTTGTTTCTGAATGGCGGCCATTTTGACCAATCAGTGTCTTGTTCTCAGTGTTGGTTGTAGTAGCACTGTTGTCCTTCTCATCATCTTTACTTCCTCCTTCTCTCCTTTCTCCTTCCTTTTTGTCTTCCTCCTTTTCGCTTCCATTTTGGACAACAGAGGTAACTTTACTCTGTTGCGGGTGGGTCATTGAGCAGTCAAGGGCTGTGTTTTGTTGGCTGGTTTGACTAGTTGATCGTCTTGGAGATCGAGGGCTGCGCTGGAGCTCAGTGTTTAACACTTGGGCACGAATTCCGGAAATGTGGGCCTCGAAAATGCCCACTTTTCCCCTGACCTGGAAGACACAGAGAAATAAATGCAGCTACAGTTTGGTTTCCTTGGTCTAACTGAATACACATTTACTTTGATGTATTTTTTTATATTTGGTTTAGGTGCTTATCATTTCATAGGTGCTCTGGTGTAAGACAGAAAGTCATCTGATACTACCAATATTAAGGAAATTAAAAACAAATTTGGCATTAAAAAGACTGAACTGTTTCGATGTGTGGCTGTATGCAGTCTGCAAATGTGCATTGATTTCAACTAATTACAAAGAGGAACAAGATAACGCAGTGTTGTAATGCACTATACTGTATGGATACTAAACCTGATGACCACATTGTGGTCTATCGTTATCTTAACCAATGCACTAATTTACATTTTACAAACATTCCAAAGCAACACAAAAGTCACATGGCATCAAACTCAATTACTGAAGAGATTACTGAGATTATTTTCTGAGTTTAGGCATGATGATGGTAGAAAACACTCAAATTAATTGCAGTAAGCATGAAACAGTATGAAACTGAAAAGCATTCTTTAAGACGAAAATTTCTAAATACAAGCCCATTCTCATTTTGACAGATTGGAAGTCCCATTTTCCATCTTTGTTATTGTAAATACATATAAGAAAAAGATGAATACTGTATGAGCATCAGTCCAAACACTTGTGTGGTTTACCACTTTTTCTTTTTGTTCTGCTAAGCTTTCAAAGTAAGAGTAATGCCGCCTATGAGAGAAAAGCGATTTGCTCTCTGCGCGCCACTAGGTAGGGTGCAAAGCAAGGGGCAGAGAGCAAAGCAAAGCGCAAGTATTTGTTATCAAGGGTGGCAAGGAAGCTATTTACCGGCAACTAGGTCAAAGTTGAAATAATTTTAACTTTGAGCGCAAAGCGGCGAATTCGAGCGGTGCACAACGCTAGGGGTAGCGCAGCGCATAGTTGGGCGGCACCGCCCTCCCCATAGGAAATCTGGTGCAAAGCGGTTTTGCCGCCTATCGTGTATAGGCAGCTTAACTGTAGCATTTCGGAATCACCGAAGAAGGGTGAGAGTAGTTCTTACTGCCATTGTTCTGACTTGCCCAGCTAATTTAAAATGAATTCTTTAGAGCTTGAATACATTGCTCTATATTGCTTAAGTATTGCATTCTTAGATAAAGAAAAATAAGGATAGATGTAGTGGTTAAGAGCCACACTTAAATAAACAAAGCAGAGAAGCACATGTGAAATCACCTCAACGTTCTGCAGCTCTCTGTGTATTTGCAGCAGCTGTGCCTGGCGTCTCCTATCCTCTCGCCTTTCTCCTCCTCCTGTCTCTCCTACCCTCTCCTCCTGCCCTTCTCCTTCCCCTCTCTCCTCAGCACTGGCTGAGCTCAGTCGTCGGACCCGCTGGCCCACATTGACTCCTAGGAGCTCTGGGCTTCGCGGGGATGGAGAGCGAGCACGAGGGGTGGAGCTGGGAGAAAGCGAGGATGAAGGAGGGAAGACAAAGGCTGGACCCAGGGTTCGAGGGCTCGTCTACGAGCAGACACACAACAAGGGATTAAGGGGGCTCCAAAAAGACTCATTAATATCAATTGATGTTAATATTGCGGTTGAGAGAAAATGGTCTGCAGTTATTTGGCAACATTTTGCAAAAACTCCCAACACAACCAAAACCAGTTACTTATTTTTCTTTCAGCATCATGGTAAATGCTAAAACGTAATGACAGTAACAGTAGCACGTATTAGACAAGAGTTGTATTGTCAGTGATACAACAATATATATCTAAAGTGTTATAACATCACCCACCATAAGCTACTGTTCATTCCAGACCAAGTAAGGCTGTAACAGCAAACATTCACACTAAGCTGGGTCTTTTTGTCTACAGCCAATCACTTTTTTTTTAATTTACCCTTTATTATACCAAAAAGGTCCCATTGAGATACAATATCACTTCTACCAAAGGGTCCTGGTCAAGATTGGCAGCCAAAAAAAAGTTTCATGTACAATACGTACATAGAGGGACAGATAGGATCCCAGAAAAAGCAAACCAAAACACAACAACAGACACAAAACATACAGGCATCAGAGGCAAAAGGAATCATGGCAAATAATGGCACCTGTTGAAAGCAATAACTTTGTTCTGTAAGAACAGGTTCAGTATGCCTTGCAGCTCATTCCAAGTTTGCAGTATGTGAAAGGAAAAGGCTGATTGGGATGATTGTGACTATCAGGAGAATTTTCTCTAAAGATTTAGTGTTATAGCTGCTGGAGTAATATGTCAGTAAAGTGCAGTAATTTACCCAGTAAAAAAACACTGTATTATTGACATGGAAAACAATAAGGAAAAAACACATCAAAAGTGTTTTCAGATGTAGCTCTCTCAGGTTATAATGTGGCAGTTGAGATACCTTAGGGCTGGTTGGGCTGTAGATACCTCCACCCGGTGTTCCCCCGCCCAACTGACAGTAGGCGCTCCGATCTGGAACTGGCAGCACAGGTCGACCAACCGGACTGGTTCTAGTTCGAGAGGTGGTACTAGAGGAGCCTGGTTGGGTGTGAAACTGATTACTGCTGTGGAGAGGAGAGGAAAGGAGAGGAGAGGGTTGGCTGGTTTGTTACAGTAGACTATAACAATTGTATTATACAGTAAATGTTGCCTTTTGGTGCTTCGTCACAAAATAAATATACCCAGAATTGTCATGCTGTGGTAGACCATATACCTAAGCACAAGGGCAAAAAAGTTGCATTGCATTGCAAACGTTACATTAACCTGTCATCTGATCATAACATCATATATTCATAGTGTAAAGCTCCCAAAGCTTAGATTACAGATTAAAAAAAATAGAGAAATTGCTTGCCGAATAGATTGAATAGATATTTTATGCATGCAATATGTTCCTGTAAATCATTAAAATCTTGCAAAATGACTTCATCAATTGTTTCATAATGCATTATAAATAAAATAGTAATCTAGTCCAGTCAAACAGGTTATCAACTGCAAGAAACCATACTAACCAAACATGTTTTAACTTAAGTATGCATTTCCTCTACATCTCTCCAAAAAACAACATAGTCTTAAACAGTAAATGCCTACACTGTAAAAGAAAAAAGAAAAAAGCACTGACCTGTTCATGACTCCAAGGCCATTCAGGTTCAGGGCAGAGGCTGCCATCCCCGCGGCCAGACCAGGGGCTTTGAGTGATAGGTACACATCTGACAATCTCCCATGAAGCTGCAGGGAGGCCTGGAGAACAGCTTTCAGTGTTTCCTCTGCATTCAGTCAGCACACTACAAGAAAATCTGCACCCCCCACTGAAAAAATAAAAAAGTTCGGAAAGTTCATTTTACTGTGTCCAGTCTTTCTAATTATGAAAAATCAACGGTGAGTTTCAAAATCAGAGATATTCTCATGGAAGAAAAATATAAAGAGCCCTTTTTCAAAAAGGACAGACACTGGATATTAAATTTTCCATTCTTGGAAAGCCATCCCTAACTGCGTCATGGACAAAGAAGATTATTCATGTAGTCCTGTCGGAATAAATGATATCATTGTTCCTGCCGGGATTAAAACTAAAAGAGAGAAAGTGAAAGGGGATCAGATAATATTGGAAGAAAATTAGCAAGAAATAATTTGCCTTTTCTGCTGTTAATGTTTGATAGAAACTGAGATTTTTGTAATGCTTATTTCAATCAAACAGCTGTTTTATAACAATGTTAGTACAACCCTCCTCTCAAAATTATGCAACTAGTATAATCAACACCAGAATGGCTTTAGAAATCCTCTTAAGAGTTTCATATAGTTAGCTGTATAAACCTTTCCGTGCTCTTGTTTCATAGCTGTATCCAACACGTCTTTGTTCTAAAAGGAGCAGCAACATGATGGCCAAAGTTCAGCTCAGCCAAACTGTGACAATAATTTGCTCCCTGCAGCACCACACTGTTAGTTTGAAATGTGCTTCTTTAAGGTAACATTTTTCAGGGAGAAAATGAGAGAGGCAAAAGGAAAAGGGCAAAAAGATGGAGATATACAGAAGAGAAACATGCCGAAAGGGAAAATGAGAAAGGGCAGGAGGTAGAGAGAGAGGCAAATACAAATTAAAAATTTAACACAGATGGTAAAAGAAAGCTAGAGAGTAAAGACAAGGCAACAGTTCAGCTGTGGAATCTCCCCGACCCAGATAAAGACGTGTAGAGACCAGTGGCGGCTGCTGGTCTTTCAAAGAGGGGAAGCTCATTTTTATTTTATTTATTTATAATAATATAATAATATATATTACATAATTAATTAATTATAAGTATTATTATAATTATTAGAATAAAAATGTAACAGATGGATTCATCAAGAGGCATGGCCCGCAGTACATTTTCTTCGTCACAGCACTTCCAGTCAGCCAGCTAACTTTGTCATACCAGGAGAGCTGAAAAGACCTTTGCCCTATCTTTTGCACTAAATGAATCTTAGGTGTTGATCTGCCCTGCTGTTTAATTCTAAGTTTCTCTTCATAAGGAAGAATATCAAATGGCTTTGCCAAAATCAGATCGACAATATTAACATTGTCTGCCATTGCGTGCAGTTTGCTAGCTGGCTTGTTCACCCCTACGACACTAGCCTAGCCTGCTGTATTAACGAATGAACAATGAACAATCTAACAAAACAATATTGAACTCGAAGGAGGAAATGTGGGGATTAGATAAAAACTGAAACAAGGAATGGGGTGTATAATTGTATGAGATGTATGATGAAAATTGGCTAGCAGTTTTGACAAGTAAATACCAAGATATAGGTTGCAGCAGTTCATCTTTCGACTACACTTGCAAAATCCACAATGGGACTGAGCTTGAATAGCTTTGGTGGCTTTTTCCAGTCTATAATTGGTGTCAATCAAAAGGAGATGCAGTCTTTCGACAGACCCTCCAATCAGCACGCAGAAGCCCAGAGTCCATGCCAGCCCACTCCTCCATTCACTCCCAGACACAAGCGTCCGTGGATGGGACATAATCGCAGCATTTATCCAATCACCGTCTAGTTTTGAAGCACTGAAAAAAACTGTTCAAAGCTAGCCTGGATGCCATTAGCCTTTAGCCCCGCACACAACATGTGAGGTCGGGAAGTTCGGTCTGGACTTGATCGTTTGATGAGCAACTATGCTTGTACCAGAGCTGTTCGGACCAATGAAATTGTCAGGGTGGGCTTTATACGATGATGGACAGATGATCAAGAGTAACGTACTCAATCACATCACCAAAGAGCAACAAAGATGGCTGCCGCTGGAGATGTGTAGATTCCATCATTGAGTCATAGAAGATATCGACAGCGCATTAATTTTAAAAATTTTAAAAGAGAAGCGCGATTGAGGCATTTGTCGATTGGAAAGAGGTTTTTGCCGTCCTTTCTACGGGATTCTTCAAAAGTTCAACATACATCACATATTCCGTTGATCTGATTGGTTGTAGGTCTATCCAATTGAGTGAAGAGGCATTTTCTTTCCTGGTTCGGTTGAAAACTCCCCATAATCACAGCCAAATGGAGCAGTATCAGACTCAGATTCGGACTAGAATCTGACTAGAATCTGAGTATGACAACATCAGGCTAGATCAAAGCAGCCCCACAGAAGTCCATGGATGCCAGGCTTTAACAGGGAAATGCACTATGACGCTACAAGAATGTATGAGAAGGAAATCGAGTCAGTCGACCTGCTATATGTAGCTGATTCTGATTAAACTCGAGATGAACGTGTTCTACTGCATTTTTAGTCAACAAAATGTTAACACAATAGTACATATTTGATCATTAATTTTTTGATATTTTAGGGGAAGCCAAGCTTCCCTTGCAGTCTTAAAGAAATCGCCTTTGGAAGGTCCAGAGTCACTGAATTAGAACTGTAAAAGACTATAGCATGGTTTTGTTCTTGTATTCAGATTTATCAAGCTTGTTTAAAGAAATTGTAAGTAAGTATCATTTCATAAGAGACTTAAGCTGTGTTGTGTTTATTACGTCTTCTGTTGCAAATTAGGTTTTTCCATGCTTGTAATGAGACAGAATCTTAGGATCATTTAATGAAAAAAAAGTTGTTTGATTTGAAGAATAAAAGTCAAGTACTGTGCTTTCTCTTTTTAGCTGTGCAACAGTGCAGGGGGTAAGAAACAGGCCTTGAGGAACCAAAAGCCGTCTTTTTAGCTCCTTGCAGAGTAAGTTAGATGGACACACTTAGGCTCCACTCACAATGCAGCACAACACAGTAGTCAATCATCACTTTAGTGCTTTATGTGGTTAAGTTTACAGTCTGAACAGAGCAGCGTTTAGTAGCGTGTCCTGCTTAAATCAGGTAGTGACAACTGAAATAAGCTATGCAAAGAAGCGTCACAGGTATTTGATGCACAGGGGTGAAAACTACGCTACACTTGCAATTTCCCAATGGCACATTGTGTTTCAACCTATACAGTCAAAGATCATTGTCCACAACACCAGCACCTGATTCAGACAGAGTGATGATCCAGAGTTGGCTGACTTACAGTCTGCTTTGTATATGAACAAGAACAAGAAACAACATGTCTGGACTACAGGCAAATCATATTTTTTATTATGAAATTTCTAATGCTAAGTCATCATTTTACACTGGAATTGATGAGAATTAAGGGATAGGGGAGCTGAAAAAAAAAAGAAAAAAGGGCTAGAACTGTGATGTGTAATGCTGTTAATATTGTGCCTTTCTCAATAAAAAATTGATTAAAAAAAGGAATTGATGAGAATGTAAAATACATATCGGATCATTTTTTCTTTCATACTTCAGTAAACTGGCAGTGAAATGAGATACGTGTGTTGAAGAGAGTCACATTGTATATTTTTTGCAGCACCATGTAAACACTTCTTGCAGACCAAACTTAAGCTCCAAAATCTAGTAAACAAAAGCTTTTCAGTCCAGTTCTGGGGCTCATTCAAGCATACCAGCATTCTTGTCGTGCTGAGCTGCCAAAACGGTCTTGGGATGTGAATCCAGATAAGTTAAGACATCAGGTCATGAACTACGGGGTAAACATGGGATTTCCTTTTTGGTGAGTGACGCAGTTCAAGAGAGGGAGTAGACTATCTTAATGGCTGGTCTCTAAAGTAGTTCACTAACCAGCTTTTTTCACACTGTACAATCACTTCTATCTGCTTACTGGACACTAACTTCCCCTAAGTTTCAGAGAAAAAAACACGATTCAGGCCTAGAGTAGATTAAGACAAAAAGAGTGAGGAAAGGAGACAAGGACAAAGAGAGAGCGAGAGAGAGAAAGAGACAGAGAGAGAGAAGGGCAAGGAGGGAAGGAGAGGTGTGTATGGGCTATTTTGGTTTAGTTGTCTATTCTGAATCTTTCATGCAGAAGTAGCGGCTTTACTTTCAGTGAAACGGCTCAGTTGCTGTAATGAAGCAGCAATGGGCATCAAGAACCATTTTCACACTGCATGTTGCACATGGTTATCTGAATCCCAAAGACTTTTTATTCTTCTTTGCACTAAAGGACAGTGCTGGCTCGGCTTCTCTGAATTCTGTGCTTGACAAAAGGTCTGATTCCCCCACTGGGATCAACAAGGTTTTCATTCAACTCTTGGTCAATCCTTTAAAAGACAAAATGCCTTCACCTTAGGACTACATATAGCAGAGGACATCCACTGCACCCTAGCTCGCTTTAAAACAAATGCAGTATATATGTTAAGAGAAAACATTCAGCAAAAAGTATGCTAGAATACTATCACTATGTTAACATTCCAAAAATGTAAAGACATCATATTAAGTAATTAACAACAGCCATGAAGCAGGACAGTGAAGCAAACCACGGCTCTGACTATGGCTAATGATACAAAAATACAGCCATTAGCATTTTAAAATTTAAACAGCAAATGCTGGTTGTGATGAGACTGATATAACCGTACATGTCAACTACCTCCAAGTGCTGTCTGTGTTTCGGCGCGGCATAATGTCAGATTGAGTGGGACTGCATGAGTATTCAAATTGTCCACTTGCCTACACAAGTGGGCAATAAACCCACGTACGGAATGCTAAAAGCAACTCAGCTGAGAAAAAGTTTGAAAGATGCTGATGCTGATTGTTCCTTGAAATTGAAAAGCAGATGGCAGGCAAGCTAGGGCAATATGGCAGTATAATACAATGAGATGATATATACAGCTATTTGCCTGCTGTTTATACTATTTAGCTCTATTTTATTTCACTGGGAGTATTAGATCATTGTGGGCAATGTTACACATCAATGAGCAATTTTTATATGATTTTTTCATAAATGTTGGGAATTTAATGTAAGATTGGTCATTGACATCTGTTATTTAATCCACATTTCCCCTGTGGGATTTCAAGATAATTTACTATACCACAATCAATATTGCGATCTAAAATTATACCACAAGAGACCTTCTCCTAGCTGATGGAATACTCAAAGCAGAGCACCTCTCTTAAAGCCCAATGGTTCCCAGAAGGAGAAAGGGCCTCAGGAGGACAATGAGGGGGGACCTAAACAAAAGTAGGAATAACCAGAGCATCAACCATTTAGTCGATGAATCAGTAAGTCAACTGACAAAAACATTATCAGCCACTATTTTGATAATTGATTAATTGTTAAAGTAATATTTTACGCTCTAAATTGACAGTTCCATCTTCTCCGGCATATGCTGTTTTTCTCTGATAGCAATGTAACTGGATATCTTTGGGTTTGGGATGAAATAAACTGACATTTGGAAAAATGTGGTGACCATTATTCGCTATTATCAGACATTTTATAGACCAAATAATTAATCAATTCATGGAGAAAATAATTGGAAGACTGATCAATAATGAAAATAATCATTAGTTTCAGAAGTGACCTCTCAGTCTAATGATCTAATGCTAATATATTGCAACACGGGGTTCCTATTGCTGGTCTCATTTCGCATTTGGTTGCAAGCAAATAAAATCATAAATTATGCCCCATGTCTGACAAATATGTTGCCCCCTCCTCTTTTTTATGAATAACAGTGATGTACAAAAGAAAACACAGAGGTAGTTGTTTAGCTGAAGAGCAACTTTGTACAAAATATGGAAAAACCTGAGTTTCAGTTATTTGGATCCCAATATTCAAATTTCAGTTCTTGACATACAGTTGTTCAAAGTTAAACATGCATGGATTTGGTAAAATATTTGAAATGATCCGGCTTTGATAAGAGGATTCAATTCTTGATTCAGATGGCATAAAATCATTTCCAAAATGAAAAAGGTAGGCCTAAAGTGATTAAATGACATTACATTTTTTTCACTTTAATATTTCTCATTTGTGCTGCACCTGCCAGAAGGTGGGCTGTGCACACAATTACTTTTATAAAATCATGTCCAACCTTATCTTAGTCATATTATGGTTGAAAATCACTATATACAGTTCATTTTATTAATATAGGCTAGTGCTGTTTTATATTGGAAAGCAAATGTAATTTAAAAATGAGTTCATCTGTCATCACAAGGCATATATTAAGAGGTAAATCCATAAGACTCAAGAAGAAGACATACTTTTGAAGTAGGACACACGTGTAATTAAAAATGGGAGAGACAGGATCAAATTGTTTCAAAACTACTCAAATTGTTTGGTTCCCACATTTCCCCACCACTGAACGGATAACTATAGGCCTATAATCCTGATAACTCTCACTGTTACCACTGCATCTACACTAGAGGTGGGTGTATTAAAGTGTAATAAACTCTCTCCAGCAACAATAATCTCCGCAGATGGAGGTCCTGACATGACAGCAGGCTCTGTGTTGTCTTACCTCAGCGCTGCCCCGTCCTCTCCAAGGCTTCTCCGGGACCCTTTTATTGGTCTGAGTAATATCACAGCCAGATACCAACACGCCGAGGATGACTCTTCTCTGTCTGCGTGTCTGACACTTGGAACACAAAACATACACACCAAAACAACTTATCATCTGCTCCTCTTGTGTTGTGTTTTTGGTTTCTTCCATAAACGAACTTGTTCGACGCTGCCGCCGGTGCCTTTTTCGCTTCTTCGCCTTTTCAGCACAAAAAAATCCTCCTCCACAATAAAAAAAAAAGTATATTTCAAAATGTCTTTGTCCCTGTGGTTATTCCTCTCATAGTTTGCTCTCGGGATACATAGTTTTCTTTGGAGGTTTCTGTTGTCATGCGTGCTGCTCGAGCCCTCCGTGCTCGTAGTAAAGCGCTGTTTCTCTGCGAGTTTGAAGCCGGAAGCGACTTGACAATCTCTCTCTCTCTCTCTCTCTCTCTCTCTCTCTCTCTGTGTGTGTGTGCACTGAAACGATAGAAATCTGTAAAGTTTGAAGTTACATGTCTGTACACGCACGTGCAGTACAGGGAAACCCTCAGATAGCCTACCACGTTCAGCGCGTGGGGAACTTAAACAGAAGGGCCAGCACTCAAAAAGGTGAAAATACTACTTTATCTGCCCATTATATGTACTTTTCAGTTAGATAAGTACATTACACATTAATGCATCAACTTCACTAATAAGGGTAGGCTATAGGCTATTTATCCAGTAATAAGAAAGGATTCTGCATGATGAGTATAGGCCTAGACTCTACTTTTGGTATACTAAGCATATTTTGATGCTAATACTAATGTAATATTACCAATACAATAATGTAGCCTTGTAAGGACATGTAACAGAGTATTTTACACTGTAGTATTGCTACTTCACTTACTTGAGTAACAGATCCGAGTAGGCTACTTCTACCAATCATGCCAATCAAATAAAATAAAATAAAACATACTTCATTACAAGTAGAAGTAGGTTGTTATCAGCTTAATTTATTTTTATATGTAATGTAGGCTAAGTATCAAAAAGTAGGTCTACTCATTATGCAGACAAGCCACCTTCAGAGTGTTGTATTAGTATATAGCCTATTATGTTATTGGAGTATTAATACCAATGCATTAACATGTAACACCATTTTAATATTGTAGCAAGTTGTGGAAAAGTACAGCAGTTGAGTAAATGTACTTATCACAACTACAAGAATGTATAAAAAGACAACACCTATCACTCTCTATACTCTATACAGCATAAACTAAAAGCTACTAACTAGACTAAACAACTACACTAATATAATAAAGGCTGAGGTTCACATGGGGCATGTAGTTTGTGTTCAAGTGATTAAATGGAAAGGCTCTGCACACCCACAAAGGGGTTTTTTATTACTCTTCCTAATTAGTGTAGTCAGAAAAGTCAATTAATCAAAACCTTGATAACATCGTAAATTGACCCGCCTTTAGAGGTGAGAAAAGCGTTATTAAGCTGTCAATCAAGGACGTCTGTACAACCCACACAGTCTTGAGAAAGGTGAAAGCACCTGTGAAAACACCTGTGTGGGTAAATTATTGGTTGTAAAGAGGCCCTGTCTTGCTGAGGGGCCATGTGTCAAAATCCTATTTTAATACCTTTAATATCCCAATTGATGTTATTATGACATTTTGCATATTAAAAAAAATATGGCCCCCCCCAGTGGCTGTAAATGGTGATAGGTGTAAACCGAGCCCTGGGCATCCTGCTCTACCTTTGAGAAAATAAAAGCTCAGATTGGCCGATCTGGAATTTGTCCCCTTATGAGGTCATAAGGAGCTAGCTTACCTCCCCTTTCTCTGCTTTGCCCGCCCAGAGAAGTTGACCAGTCCATGAGAGAGCGAGAGACATCATGGCTTTCAAACAAGCAAAGTGGCAGTTGGTCTAGGCCACACCCCCAGCCTCCACCTTGCAAAATCTCCTCCTCAATAGCTTCAGACACAGAAATGGCACGTCCTAAAAGCTCATTGTGGAACTGGCTCTAGTGGCTGTAATTCTGCACCAAGGCTGAATTTTTGGAAAGACACTTTAGCTATGGTATTAGGGGACCACTAAGGTCTATATAAAAGCATCCAAAGAGTACCATGTCATGGGACCTTTAATCATCAACTGCTCACTTTCAAACCATAACATTTAAGCTAAAAAGAGTATTTGAATAGAACAAGTACAATTCAGTTGTTATATCATAAAACTAACTAACAATACATTACCTCTAAAAGCTACTAAAGCAGGCAAAAGGGGTTACAACTTAGGTACCTGTGTGTGTTTTTGTCCATGTGTCCACGAATGAAGAGCTGTACTCTGGAAATTGTTTTAGGAAGGCCACATAAAGGGACTTTGGCCTCAAAGAGGTCCGGGTACACAATTGGATAACTCAGGAGGGTGAGTTATTGCTTTGCCCAGGCTGTTTTTATCAGGGGTGGAGAAATGTTGACCACAGGTGTGGATGCAGTCCTCAGATTCAAGGAACACTTTAAGGATAGACACACTTCTTCAATAGTGTGTACTGTAGAAATGCGGAATACTGATTGCTATTGTGGTCCCCCTTTTTTTTAAAGGATGACAAGTAGGCCTAAGTATCCTACAATCTACTCTGTGAACTACCATAGACTGTACGGGAACTATAGTGGATATTAAAACCCCAGAATGAAGATTCAAGCCTGGTTTTGGAAGTTGCCATGGATACTGGAGGATGAGATTCTTTCCAGTGTCACAGGAAACACTCACATCAAGTTTGTCTGAGACATGCGGGGGCAGAATCTGCAGTTTGCTGGAATAATCTATAGAGCTCCTCCTCAACATTTAAGATGATTTAGAATAAAATGGAAAAGAAGCTAAAAGTAAAGTAAAACTGGTAATACCATCCATCTGAAATAAACAGCATTGCACAGCTTTCATATTTGACAGAACAAAGACATGTACATGTTGAGGCATTGGGAATAGTGTTTTTTTCTTCTCACAATGTGATGTATGAAATTGAAGTGTAGTGATGTAAGGCAGCCAAAGACGTGTAGAGCCCTTTAAAGTCATAATTTTAATTTAACATTAATGTTCTTAAAGGTCCCATGGCATGAAAATTTCATTCATGTGGATTATTAACATTAATATGGTTCCCCAGCCTGCCTATGGTCCCCCAGTGGCTAGAAATGGCGTTAGGTGTAAACCGAGCCCTGGGTATCCTGCTTTGCCTTGGAGAAAATGAAAGCTCAGATGGGTCAATCTGGAATCTTGCCCCTTATGACCTCATAAGGCCCCCCTGCCCCCTCTTTTCTCCTCATCAAAAGCTCACAAGCTACAGATTCAGAAATTACACATACTAAGGACAGTTCATTGTCTCTGGCTCTAGTGGCTATAACTCTGCACCAAGGCTGAATTTTGGGAAAGAGATTTCAGATACAGTATTAGGCGACCACTACGGCCTACATAAAAGCATCCAAAGAGCACTGAGTCATGGGACCTTTAAGATTTAATTCCATCCTATTTTAAGTCAGTAACATGGACATTCCTATGACATAATCAGCTATAGTATTTAGCTGGGTTGAGACATGTTCCCTCTCAGCTCTCTTGGTATGAAATACACAAAATTCCTCACATTTTTTTCTAGGAAGGCTACAGTAAGACTGTATGACTTTGTGTAGAGTGCAAAAGAACGAAAAAAACAAGGACACATCCAGTGGTCTTCCACTTGAAGATGACAAGGCTCTTCTCACAGATAAATTAATTTAAATCTTTATTTATTTTTTTAAAAGATAATCTGCTTAACCTTTTACATTCACCACACTTGGTCCAAATACTGAAGCTACTTTTGAAACAAAACCTGAGGTAACCCCCCCCCCTTTTTTCACCCTAGTTATGTAAAGAGGAGCTGCTGTCCCCTAGTGGTCTGTAAGTATTATAGGCTGTCAGAGTGGCTACTCTTCTTCACCTACTTAAAAAGTTATGTGAAGAAACAGAAAGAAAGTGTGGTAAATCATCATTACGTTCCAGTTAAAGATCAACTTTACACAATTACAAATACCATATAAAATATATAGTTCTGTAGTATGAGATCAGTACCAGGACACAATCTGTACAGCAAGTACAGCTCACAAAGTTGCTCCTTTCCTTTGGAATAGTGCTTAATTTATTTGCAATGTGCATTATGGTTTGGATTAAGATGCTCACATGCAGTTTTCTAATTAATTAACGTGGAACACATGACAATTGAGCCATTGTGAGAGGCAGTTCATAGTATGTGGGTGTGAGGTGCAAGGCAGTTCACACTCACACATGTGATTATCCAAAACAAACACAACTTCTGAGTATCTTTCTGTTTAAGATTTCTTATGGCAAGACACACCTGTGACTGTTTACTCAACACACACACACACACACACACACACACACACACACTCACACACTCACACACTCACACACACACATATTCTACTGTATACACCCATAATTACATATGAAGTATGAAAGAACAACACTGTAACAAATTTAAGGTACGTTTTTAGTGTAAACTTAAATTGTAATACCCTGTCCTCCTGCCTGATAAGGTAGCAATGCCACCCATGGGTGCACCCTGCAAAAAGCTGTCTAGCTATATTTATTTCCTACTCTTCTCTCAATGTATTGTATTCTTTATCTTTCTGCCCATCAGGTTGTTTCACTTTAATACATTCCTTCTCTCTCTTCCTTAGTTGACACCTGATCGGCAGTTTAGAGTTGCAACAAACACCACAAAGACATGCAAGAGGAAGAAAGAGAGGGAGGAAGGGAGCTGGTGGTAAGAGAGAGAGAGAGGGAGAGAGAGCATTTGTTCAGTGTCTTGGTGTGTGTGACACACACATGAAGATAGGGCGAGCAAGATAAGTGGAGACCTACAAGGAAATGCTCAGTCCAATCGAGCTTGTTCCAGCTGATCATCAATTGGTTGTCAGGTAACATACAGTTTGACGTGTGTGTTGTACTAGTTTATGTTTCCAGTGCAGAGGTTAACAGTGAGTACTGGTCTTTATGGTGGGAGGTTTGTGCATTTGTCTTTGTATCCAAGCATACTGCAGGCAACAATACAGTATGATATGTTTATAATTGAGTTCAGAAAATAGCGCAGATATTGGCTGTATCCAGAGGATTATACAAGATACCACTTAGTTTGCAGTTTTGATGTTTATTGACAGCAAAATGGCAGAAAAACTAGCAAACTTGCAAACACTGTTGACCACATATGGTGGTTATGGTAAGGTATGTGGTAAGAGTTTTGGTATATTTCTGTTAAACAGGATTACGTGTCCTGCAGCATTGCGGAATATAATACATAACAATATTTCTGTGTATTTCTTTGCTTCTACACGTTGTGGTTTAGATGGGTATTATTTGCCCAGACTAAAAATAAGCTTTTGGAAATCACTTTGCCACCCCTTTACATTAGTAATATATATATATATATATATATATATATGTATATATCCTCCCAGCCCATTAGCCAGTTCACTTGAATAAAGCCTATTTTTATTCAATTTATCATATATATATATATATATATATATATATATATATATATATATATATATATATATATATATATATATATATATATATATATATTTTTTTTAACTTGATAAATTGAATAAAAATAGGCTTTTTTCAAGTGAACTGGTTAATGGGCTGGGAGGATGTGGTAGCATTTATGTATAGAATTGTTGTCTAATTGCACTTTAATGAAGTGAGCTGAGTTCTTATGGAGCACATGGAATGTTCTGGTTGTGTGTTCACTTACTGTATACTACTATACTACACTAAAGACTACTCTTTAGCTGATTGGACGGAGAAGCTTTAATGATAAGGAAAATACATACATTGAACACTGCTTAAAAGCTAAAAATGGGAGACAGTGAATATAAAACATTACAATTTTGGTATCCTAATTGCAGACCACTGTAGCCTTAAACTCTATGATACAACTATTACACAACAATCTTTAAGATTGCACATCAAAAAGCTCAGACTGAAAATGAAGTACTATTTATATTCCAATCAGGAATAACTTAACTAAAATCTTTGAAAGAGTGCTACATGTAAACATATTGAACTTTAAATGAAATAACTCACTTATTCACTACAATTAACATAAACTATTAAAAAAATTAAGCATGCATTCAATTACTATGTACCCACTGAATGAATAGTTTCCAGGGTGCAGGTTTGAATGATTTTGCTGTTCTCAGATCAAGGCAGAAGAATGACTGAGCAACATGTGACTGCTCCATCAGCATACAGACTTGGCAGGACTATAGTTGGTCCAGTGGGCAATGTTTTGCTGTCCAGATGGCTCTGTCAGGGTAATTCCCGCTCAGAAGGGCTCGCCACTAATCCTCCAGAGAATCTGCACTGGCTTCTGCCATGCCTGCATGAGAAACCGCACAGCTAGCCTACTGTAGCTCACATTGTAGGACTCTGTGTTTCTGATAGCCAATTCTGTTATGCTTATTGACACTCGCATGATCTGATGATTTACAGCCAGGACACTGCAAGTCGATCAGTTCCACACTGTGAGGCTAAGCGTTCAGCATAAGGCAAACAGGTAACTGTTGTGTGTGCTTAGACTTAGCATAGGTGAGTGAGAGAGAGAGAGAGAGAGAGAGAGAGAGAGAGAGAGAGAGAGAGAGAGAGAGAGAGAGAGAGAGAGAGAGAGAGAGAGACAGAGAGAGAGGGAGACAGAGAGATACCATAGGTAAAAGATAAGGTCAGGCTGATTAGGTGTAGAGTCAAAACTTAATCTAAGTGTGTGAACTATTTCTGCAATATGGGACCTCTGACAAGCAGGTACATCTTTCTGACTTTCTTGCCTTTTTTTTATTCCAGTAGAGCTCTGGAACAACATGCAAGAGTAGCCATTTATTTTTGTCCCTAGCGTCTTTGTTTTAACTTTGTCAGTGCTTTAAATGTCATATCTTGTGAATGGATGGTAAAATAAAAAGCAGGAAAACCCAAAAAACCATCAGAAACTCGTTGACTCTATGTTCTCTCAGTTTTTGCTTGTGTGATATTACCCTCTAGGCACCCTGTGTTGATTTCATTATGATCCAAACTGAGACTGATAAAGGTCAAGCGGTTCTGTGTGCATCCTCCTCAGTAAATTGCAATTCAATTCATGGACTGGTGAGGCCAAAGGGTGAATGTCTTCAGGGACACAACAGAGGGAGGAGTCCTTAATTCACTCAGCCCTGCATTATTTGTTTGTCTAAATGTTCCAGTGTGGGTGTGATCCTGTCACTCTCCAAACATGTGGATGTTAAGTCAATAGAATTAGACTGATAGCAGACTGTTTGCTGTCACACCAGAGAGGAGATCTGCTGCGTGTTGTCTTTTTTTCCTCATGACTCGTCTGGATG
This sequence comes from Percina caprodes, assembly GCA_013375575.1. Lineage (NCBI taxonomy): Eukaryota > Metazoa > Chordata > Actinopteri > Perciformes > Percidae > Percina > Percina caprodes. Next base: position 409,662 of record JABXJD010000211.1, read on the forward strand.
CTCAGAGTCACGGGTGGACAGGAATCAGCTGTGTCATTTTTTCTCTTCATAATGTAGGGATTGTGTAACTGTAACAAAACAGCCAGTACAATCTTTTGTATCTGTGTAATGTTATTGCCTGAAATGCAACTAAATCTGAGGAATGCAACCGTAGCAGATGCAGCTTAGAAAATAAACATGTAGATGTCCCTGAAATTTAAAGAAATGTCTGATTTTCTGTTCTCCATTCCTCTGTTTGTGTGTGCACACTCTACTGGCCTGCTGGATCCATGCCACTCTACTAATGGTGAGTTCACTAAAACACACCATACATGCCGCAAAATTGATTATTTCTGCTATTGACAGTTTTTGTGATAAAATATTTTAATTAGTATTATTAGTAGCCTATTACACTTACTCAACTATCGCTTATAGTTGTTTGCATTTCTCAAGTATACATTGATGTTGTTCTTTTATGGTTGTTAACTCCTCTTCTTTTGTAGATGTTAAATCTCCACGTTGCCTTACGCTATAAACCAATTACTTGAGCTTCTGTAATCTGGGGGTGGGTGTTGGTGTAAATAGTTACATATGTACATTATGGCAAATGTGCCTATTTTCAATTATTTATTTTTTTAACTGACTGAGAAAAAAAATGATTAGCAAAGTCAAAGAAAACAATTTTTTTTTAGAAAAAATAAAATAAAAACAGTGATCACCATATTGCAGTGATGCTATTCGTCCTCTAGAGGGAGCTGCCACGCTAGCACTACCACATCTGCATCGAACGTCCCTCCCTACGCGAATGGACAGTGCGGACCACCAACCAGATCTCAGGATCTAACACAGTGCCATATCTGTGCCAATGAGAGACCGCTAAAAGATGTTTTTTCACTGTATGGGGCGGGTCTTGAAGATGATGGATACGTCTGCTTTGAGCCCTGGCCAGATTTTCGGTGTGTAGTGGAGATTTTGGAGGTTGAGATAGTGGGACGTACGTTATTTTTTGGAGGAGAACACAGTGAGAGGCCACGTTTGGAAAAGTTTCCCACACGCATCGTTAAAAATCACAACAGGTAACGTTTGATTTCACCACCTTTTAAATCACGTGATTTATACATTGGCGACTGCGGCTTCAATGCCTTTTGGGTATCTAGCGTTTTTAATGTCGATTTTGTTGCCGTGTGTAGTTAGGTGTAACGTTAGGTGCACAACCTGCACTACAAACCACAGTAACCTGAAGCAATTTTCGAAATGGTCACGCAAACCGCACACTTCCCACTGAAATCTGTTATGTGGATTCGCAGTCATACCTTCGATATAATGCTTTTTATGGCGACTATCTTCTTCACATCATCTAAACTACTTTCATGTCGCGCTTCATCTCGCCCGGATGAGTTTCATGCGGTTAGCATCAGAGGTTTCGTGGGGACACTTAACGTTAGCTTAGGTAAAACCAGCGTAAATTAAATTTTTACGTAATATCCATTTTGTTAATGAATAGACAACGGTAAGTTGTTGGTGGTGGTTGTATTGCCTGGGGTAGCTAGGTGAATCCAACCGCTACATCACGTTAACGGCGAGATAACGTTGGCGGTTTCTTCTTCTAATCATGCTAACGCACTCGTTACGTTTGACCGTTCAGACATCCGTCACCGTTTTTGTGAGACGAGTCAATAAGCTATTTCTTAACACTGAGTTAACAATTAACGTTAGCAGATGGTTGTTTTGAAGGTATCAAGCTGTTGAGAACAACAACATTTAATTTAAAAGCCGTTTTTTTTTCTGTCGTTGCCGTGTGTCCGTTTCCTTGTGTAAAGGCAGCGCTTCCTGTTTTAGCAGTAACGTTAGCAACACTGGAACACGTTTTACTGTTATGAAGGCATTCGTTTCATATGGTTTAATTCTGGAAAGTGGCTCACACAGATGTCTAGGAAAGGCAGTCCCATTTGGCTACTGAATTCCAAAGTGGTGTTGTCCCAGGTGGCAACCGAGATATTCAGAGCATTCACCCGAATTAGGAATTAACAGTATTTGTGGAATGGTATTATCCATTAACCGTTAGTCTGTTGTGTACCTTATTGATCATTTCAAAGAAAGGTTGAGGACATTCCATACGAATTTATCAGAGTCCAAACCGATGTGGTAAAGCCTTTAGTTTTACTATAATCCAGAAAAGATGATATTTAATTTATAAACCTGTTTTACTTGATAAGTGGCTCAAATTGGCTCTAATTTGATCATGTAACTAGAAGATAATGTTAACCCTTAACCATACCATGTATGAAACATTTCTGCAGTAACGTATTGATTTTATGATCTAGTTAAGATATGTTTCAATTTTGATAGGTCTGCCTTTGCACCACCTCAGTTTCTGTCTTACTTTCTCGTCATACTCTTACCACTATTTGTCCGCAGACAGAACTGTGTGTACTATACGTATGTATATTTATTGTCCAGGAAGAGTATTAGAAGTCATGCGTTGGTTGACAGATGGTATGTTTTCTAATAGTTCACAGGCAAATAGGCAGTCTGGCTGACAAACTGGCAGACACACTGGACTGAGCGTAGATTGTGATAACGTGTAAGAAATCCTTGACAATTGGCAAACATTTTTTACATTGACATAATTAAATTTTGAGGAACTAAATCAATGTATGTATGCTGCCACAGTCAAATTTAATGCAGTGCGTGCGTGTCCAACTACTCATTATTTTAATCAGCACAACTCTGCTCTGGGGCCTCCTCTGAGGGAAAGGAAGGTAGGTTAGAGGGAAATGGAGGACATCAAGGCAGGGACAATGTCATCGGCAGTGGTGATGGATGTGGGACTTCGGAACTAGGAACATGTCTATTCATGCTTTATTGTATGTCGTTGTAACAATTGCATTGGGTTGTTTTCCATGAAAAATGAACACAAAGCAATCACCATGTCACATTTCTCCTCCTATTACTTCTAAAATACACATGGATGTCTGCTATAGACCATAGACCCTGTTTTACTTTTCATAACTATTTATTCTAATATGATGGGAATAAAATATACAACAGGTGATTTTTTTATTTTATTTATTATTATTATTTTTTTATACACATAACAGTTTTTTTCTCTCCATGTTAACCCATCTTTATTTTTACCACCTAAACCTCTCTAAGAGCCCAGTGGAAACCCTGTGGAATTGAACAAGTTACATAACGGAGTCATCATCCATCCATCTAGCCACACAGCTAGCCAGCTACAGTACATTAATGAAAGAGTGCCAGGCGCCCTCTCTGCACAGTCTTAACAGCAGTTGAACATTGCATGCTTCACAAAGGTATTATTTTCTGCAGTGATATTGTGTTACAGGTGTTCAGGTTGTTTAGCACAGCGACACATGTAGGTGCGTTTGGAATCAAGAACAAGAAAATCCACCTCAATGTAGGTTAAAGTTTTGATGATACGTATGAAATAATATGCAAAGGAACATTTTCTATTTGGTCAAGGTAAACCTTTTTTTTTTTAAATCTCAGATAGGGGAAATTTGGGTGGTCAAGATGCAGATACACAAAACAGCCATCATGAAAATAGATATTAAACATATATTCAACATGGTATACTCAGGAAGGTCTCTTGGTTTGGTGAGTTATTAGGGAAATCCAGCAGTGAGCACGTCTGTCACTGTGTGTACAGTCTATCTATAAGCGTCAGCGCCATGTCCATTCTCAGACTCTCAGGACGTGTAGAACAGTGGCAGCTCTGTCCAACCTACTAATGAGAAGCCTTAATTGGGTGTTCTGGTGGGAGAATCTGCTCATTAAAGGAAGCTGGAACTAAGTCCGGGTTAGCTAGAATGTGTGCATGATTTCTTTTTTCCCCTCCCTCTCAATACCGCATTTGTTGGGCAAAACTGTGTATTTTATGGAAATATTTTGTATTTACAGTGGCTTGGTTCTTTCTGTTGTCACAAAATATGGGTGTCAGAGCTCTAGAAATTGAGTCAGAAGAATTGCTAAAATTTTGGAAACAGGCGTCGGCTATTTATAATATGTCTTCTGTAGGTATCTTGCTTGTGCTGTGAAAGAAACGACTAACTTTTCACTGTCTGTAGGGGCCAGTATAACTGAGTCATGCTTCTTTTATGTTCACATTTTATATCTTTGATTTGTTGTCACACTGCTGTCACACGTTGGTTTAAGGAAAACTTAATAATGCACATAAAGTACTCTGTTTGTACTTTTTTCTGTCTCTCAGTCTCTAATGGGCGCAAGGGCAGGTTGGACAGACACAGAGAGACAAAAACAGGAAACTAGAAAAAGAAAAGGAGAAAGGTGGGAATACCGACAGCAGAGAAGAAGTGAGAAGAGTTGGACACAAGAGGAGAACGAGAGACTGAGTGAGAGCGACAGAGAGTGAGAGATATTGCTTAACCATTCGGAAAGGCTTTGGGAACGTGTGTGTCTGTGTGTGTGTGTGTGTGTGTGTTTTCCTCCTGACCCCATCGGTTCAACAGGAGTAAAACATGTCACATTAACTCAGGCACAACGATTGCCCTACTGTCACATGGGATTGAGTACTGACTGTTTTTAGAAAAGAAGCATATAGAGAAACTTAATTCACCTTGAAGCTGGCACACATGTTTCCTTCTGAATGAGATTGATTACAGTGTGGATTATTATCTTTATCTTCTCGTCTATCAAGGTGCTTTAACACTGTAAGTGCAAATCACAATTCAAGGCATTCATGTTCTCCTCACAACAATTTCCAAAGGGGGACATATTTTACAGTGTAGCAGTCAGCCGTGACCGGCGGGTGTTAGCCTCTAGCTTTCAGAGCCGCTCGGCCAGCGGCCACCACCCGACTGGTATTCATGCAGAGAAGATCCAAGCGGCACAGCTGAATGGAAACTGCACTGCAATGTTCAGCTTATTCCAGCCACAGAGACAGTGAGGGAAGGACAGCGGGGGAGAGAGGATGAGGGTGGCCAGAGTGAAAGGGTGATAGAGATGTAGAGGACGTGTGTGTGATGGAGGGGACTAAAAGGGAGAGGGAGGGAGTGTAGTTTCTCTGGGTATTTTTGGGCTAAATGCCCAAAAAATTAAATGTGAAAACTAGAGTGTAGATAGCAAAACACTTTATTGTAGCCTTTAAAGTTGCGAATAGATGTTATCCTAACTGTGGTGCACTAACAAGCTTAATCTAATTAAATAGAATAGAGTTTAGTATGTTTGTGGAGATTAGTCTATTTGTCGAGTTTAACAAGAGGGCCTATTAGAGGAGAATAGAAAATCCTTGTGTTGAAGGGTAACCTTTTACATCAGAGAGGGCCGCATAAAGAGAGGGCCAACTGCCTTCACCAGCAAGTGACCAGCTCTGAAAG